>JAIUJO010001340.1:287500-320000 GCA_023846275.1 Vanilla planifolia | reverse complement strand
AGAAGAAGAAAAAGAAGAACAAGAAGATGAAGAAGAAGACGAAGATGAAGAAGAAGAAGAAGATGATGATGATGATCAAGAAGAAGAAGAAGAAGATGATGATGATGATGAAGAAGAAGATGATGATGATGATGAAGAAGATGAAGTAGAAGAAGAAGAAGAAGATGAAGAAGAGAAAGGAAAGAAGAAGAAGAGGAAGAAGAAGAAGAAGAAGAAGAAGAAGAAGATAATGATGAATAGGAAGAAGATGAAGAAGAAAAAGAAGAAGAGGAAGGGGATGAAAAAGGGGAAGAAAAAGAGGAAGGAGAAGAGGAAGAAGAAGAAGAAGAAGAAGGAGGAGGAGAAGAAGTAGAAGGAGGAGGAGAAGAAAAAGAAGAAGGAGAAGAAGAGGAAGAAGAAGAGGAAGGAGAAGAAGAAGAAGAAGAAGAAGAAGAAAGAGAAGAAAATGAAGAAGAAGAAGAAGGAGGGGCAATGTGGGCAGGAAGGTGGATACGAGGAATAACGTGTCCATCAAAGTCAAAGAAATGGGTATTAAAAGGAGTAAAATGGCGAAGATTGTCATTGGTATTCTGGTATTGTTCTAAGAGTTCGATAAAACAATAGCGAGGAGATTTATCAAACCATTTTAGAGGGTTATTGGAATATAAAGGTTCTAAGAGTTTGTGAACGGGTACTATAAATGCTGGAGAAGAATGTCAGCTGTGGCTCTTTTGTATTAATTTTAAATTTAACAGTTCCTGTATTTGACTGTTAAATTCTTATTTGTCTATTGGAGATATAAACTCTTGCACAAAATTTGATGGTTATTTTATACCAACTGCTGAGCACCAAAAACACTTGTAAGTGTTATCGAGAATCAGTATGCTCATGTTATACTGTAAGTTTTTTTATGAAATAAACTTTATGTTTGCTCCTTATATTATGTTTGAGTAAACTTTTGTTTATGATTTCTTATTAAAAGATTTGTTTGTACAATGAGTTAGTTTGTTTTAAGATTCTTCTTCTTTTTTGTATTATCTTTCTTTACGCTATGGAGTAGGAAACAAACCATAGCTATGCTCCTATTTTATGTAGCAATCTACTAAGGATGGTGGTCTTTGTAAGAATCCCTAACTTCCCCTAGAAAGCCACGGGAACTTTGCAGTTTTGGAAGGGTAGATGTAGCCATAAAATAGTGGGTCAAAACAAAAATATAATACAAAAGAAGAACAAGCTTCTTAAAAAATCAAAACTCATCTTACAAACTTATCTAGTAATATGAAAACATAAACATCTACTCAAAATAAAAAAACATACTAATTCCCGATAACACTTACAAGTGTCAGATTACTAAAAACAACTAGGATTATGAATATATAATCCACATACCAACCACAGTTGGAAATGACCCTACCATAGTAGGAATACTGAATTTCATCGTTGATCTATTAAAAGAGATCAAAGATAAAATTCAAAATTTAGAACACAAACATAATAATACATCTAAGTTCTATTATGTTGGAACAAAACTAACCAAACAATAATGGTTAAATTAAAATCAACAGACTTTATTATGGATTTATAAAAATAAGATAAATCCTTTTACTTGGAGTTCTTAAAACTTCAACAAAAAGAACTCACTGGAGAAATTACTAGTGAAAAACTTTATAACTTCTATGAACAAAATCATGAAGTTATAGATTTTTATAGAAACCAATCAAAAAATGATTATAACATTAGGATGGAAAGAGGAGAAAGTAGTAGAAGTGCTCTCTATCTCCCTGGTCCTCATAGTTATAGTCCACAAACACCTTCACCTGAAGTTAACGTGCAAGAATCTCAAGGAGATAATATGGAACAAGTTCATACTACTCCTTCATATTCATCCATGTTAAATTATAGTAAACGCTCAGATTGGCGTATATACCATAAAAATAAAAATCGTCACTTAGAAGAAAAGAGAGACTCCTCTACTTGGGGACTCACTTTAAACATAGATGCTATACCATATAAAAGAGTTAAAGACTATTGTATATAATGGACTCAAAAAATAAAATGAACTATATTTATGCTCCCTCCTGCTATGAATGTTTCAAAATATATACAATTTGCTCCATCATACTGGGAAGGAAATGCCCTATCTTTGTTAACAAATTTCGAAAGAAATAATAAAGACGAATGTCAAAAAATCTTACAACAACTAGATAAAAAAACTGTAATAGAAATGCTGGTTTTACTACTAGTTGCTGATTTTATTTGATCAGAATGGAGTGAAAACGTAAACTATGAAGAAAAACTTCATAAAATGAAATTATGTGACATATGTATGTTAGATGAATTTGTTTCTACATACATAGGATATATTTATCATCTAAATGAAACTCCTCAATAAGAGTTTTGGATACAAGGGTTTTTTTCTAAAATACCCTTTCCTTAGAACAATATAATATCTACAAAATACCAAGAGTTGTTGACATCTAAAGGAACTCTTAGACAACACAACACAGGAATGCTTAGAAGAGCATGTGTAGAATCTATGGAAAAGATCTGCAAAAATACTTTTGCTCAAAAGGAAATGAGTAGAAACTTAAAATCCTCTAGAATGGGCTACAACTGTTGCTCAAAATTCTCAGAAGATTTAAATTATATTTATAGTTGTCCACCCGTTTATGACTGGAGGACATATGTTTTTAAACCTTATAAAAAGAAACGAAGTCCAAGATATAAAATTTCTAAAAGAAAATGGAAACCCAAATTTAAAAAAGAACAAAGGTTTAGGAAAAAGAAGTTTATCAAAAAATATAATAAAAAGAAAGGTAAAAAACATTGTAGATGTTTTAAATGTAATAAAGAGGGACATTATGCAAATGAATGCCCAGTTAACATCAGAAGAGTTATTATTCCTAATATAGAGGAATACTCCATCAACATTGGAACAATTGATAAAATTTCTGATGACAATTCTGTATATAAAATTACATCTTATTACAACTCCACAGAGTCTGAATCTGACTCCACAGAGTCTGAATCTGAACAACCTTCAGATAAACAATTAAAAGGTTTTGACAAACTAAAAAGCAATATGATTACAATAAACAAAACATTGACACAAATAAAGGTTATTCCTTTATTACCGTCTCTAAGACTTCCCAAAAAGGAAAAAATATCCTCACCAGGATATACAATCTACATAGGAAAAATGCTTAGACTTAAGCGTTATCGAACTATAGAGATAACATTAGATCTAATCATTTTAATACCATTTGGATACTATGGGATACTACATAATATCCCTTATCATGCCAAGGAAAATATCTTCATCACTCATGGGATAATTGAACCCATGACATATCAAGCACCAACAATCTTGATTAAAAATACCAGTCTAGAAGATTGGAATTATTTAATTAGACCAAACGATACTATCAGAACACTAGTTATCCATAAATATGAAGATTTTCCCATCATCACATCTGAAACAGCCATAGATGATTCAGAGAATTCCGAAAAATATCGAGAATTTCGGGTCAATATGAATACACTTACTTCTGAGGAAGTAAATACAACAGACCTACATGACAGTGTAGGAGAACAATTTGAAATCATGGATGAAGACTTAGAAAAACTAAGAGAGGCAATACTCATGGAGAAAAGAATGAGATTTATAAAGCCCCTTCTTTTAAATCTCGCTTTCTCAATAAACACACTTATATTTTTGAGCGTATGCAAGGAAATATAGAATTAAAAGGAGATGATGATTTAACATCCATCAGTTTTCTTAACAAAAGCAAAATAGAAAAGCTGAAAAGAAAATACCCAAAAATGAAATACCTACACATAGGTATGATCCAATTAAAAATAACTGCTCTATTTCGTAGTGGAATAGATACACCAATAATGATCGTTTGTATAGACGAACGAATCATTAATAAACCACTTAGTAGCATAATTGGAGGAGCCAAATCCAATCTTACTAATAGATTATTTGGAATAAATATTCACCCTGACTTTTGTATAAGTCTAGATGACCAAAATGTTGAAAAGACTTGTACATTATCAATAAGCCTAAAAGGAATACAATTACTACCTGGATCAAAAATCCTAGGTATACAATAGGAACACTGCATAGCTCTAAATGATACTTCCACATTTAGATCCATCACCCCAAACAATTTTGTAAAATTATTCAATGTTGGGATTGGAAAAACAATCCAACCAAAGGTCGTAGACATTTGAAATCTTAAGCTAGATAATGATATCCAACTTTTTGTAAAAACCTTGAAACCAAAGGTTCAAATACCAGTAGAATATTTTATTGCTTCTAGCAATACAATTTCTACCGTTACAAAAAATCCTATCAATGGTATCTCTTCTTTGATAAGTCTTCCAAGACATTATGAAGAAGGAGAAACATCTGAACCTCTAGAAGCAAGATTGAGCTTTCATATTCCTATACAAGATCCAGTCGAAGGTCGTACCTTACGACTTCTTGAAAATAAAAAATCTATTACTCCTCCTTAAATCGATTTAAAGAAGAAAGCTCAATTACATATATATCTTCCTATTACTATACATCTTCCTAATTATGAGGATGTGACACTTCATGCTTTAGTAGACACTGGTGCTGAAGCTAGTTTACTTCAACAAATCTTTATTCCTAAGCAATTTTGGCTTCCTTTAGAAACCAAAACAACACTAACCGATTTTATGGGAAAACAAGTCCCTGTTACCCATAAAGTAGCAAACCTCAACATCTCTATACTGGATATTTACAACAACCCTCATACTTATACCTTTAACTTTGCATTATTACCATTAGACTTCAATGTTGATTGTTTGCTTGGGCTTGACAATCTTCGCCATTTTACTCCTTTTAATACCCATTTATTTGACTTTGATGGACACTTTATTCCTCGTATCCATCTTCCTGCCAGCATTGCCCCTTATTTTTTTGCAGCCCAGCATGGTGAAAAACCCAAAACCGCTCTCATCGATACCAATCCTCCAGGTCATCCAATCTGTACATATAACCTTCCAAATGCAACCCCTTTTGATGAAACCGTTCACAAACTCTTCGAACCTTTATATTCCAATAATCCTCTAAAATGGTTTGATAAATCTCCTCGCTATTGTTCTATCGAACTCTTAGAACAATATCAGAATACCAATATACGAGTCAATAGTATAATAATATCTCCAATAGACAAACAAGAATTTAACAGTCAAATACAGGAACTGTTAAATTTAAAATTAATACAAAAGAGCCACAGCTCACATTCTTCTCCAGCATTTATAGTATGAAATCACGCAAAAATAAAACGTAGTAAGGCCCGAATGGTCATCAATTATTGCAAGTTAAACTCTTGCACAAAATTTGATGGTTATTTTATACCAACTGCTGAGCACCTAATCAAACAAATCCAAGGTGCTAAATATTATAGCAAATTTGATGCCAAATCAGGATTTTGGCAAATCAAACTTGCGAACCAAACATCAATAGAATTAACAGCTTTTAGCTGTCTACAAGGGCATTTTGAATGATTAGTTATGCCATTTGGATTAAAAAATGCACCTCAAATATTCTAGAAATGGATTAATTCTATTTTCAGACATTTACCTTATGTCGTTGCTTACATAGACGATATACTTGTTTTTTCTCAAACAGAGGAAGAACATAAAGATCACCTTTTACATGTTATCAAAATAATGCTAAACCATGGTATTATTTTGAGTCCAAAGAAAATAGAATTATTCAAAACTAAAATAGATTTTCTAGGAAAACAAATAAAAAATTGTCAAGTACAATTACAAGACCATATGCATACAAAAGTTAAAGAGTTTCTTGAAAACTTTACCAATTTAAAACAGTTGCAAAGTTTTTTAGGACTCTTAAACTATGGACAAAAGTTTATACCTAAACTTTCTTCCAAAATTAAAGCCTTACAAAACAAATTGGCAACCGAACAAGCCAAATACAAAATGATTAATGGCGAACAACCTCGTCGTTGGAATACAGATAAAATCCCTATTTCTTTGAGTTTAGAAGAACAAAAAGAAATTAAACAAATTAAAGAATTTATTACAAAAAAGCAAATTCTTCATTTTCCAACAGAAAATGAACAAATTATATTACAAACAGATGCCACAGATTTATTTTGGTCTGGAGTCTTAGTAACAAATACAAATAAGATTGTAGCATATACTTCGAGAAAATTTACAAAACCCTAAAGTAAATATGCTACTTAAGATAAAGAATTATTGGCTATAAAATTAGCCATTAAAAGCCTTAAAATATATTTACTCCATAGAGTATTTACTATAGAAACTGACAACAAATATGTTGCCCAATTTTTACAAAAAAAGACTATAAATAATCCAGAAGAAATTCTTCGACGCATACATCTTACTTTATACCTTGAAATATTTTCTTACAATGTTAAATATATTCCTAGTTTTACTAACATTGTTGCTGATTTTCTTAGCAGACCATGAATGAAGAAGATCTTAAATTTCTCGAAGACTTTGTAGAAAAAATGAAAAGAGCAGGAGAATTTACTGAAATTCTCCCTAAGAATGCGAAAGCCCAAAAGGCTGAAGTAGAGACATCTGCCCAAAACCAAAAGGCAGAAACTTCTCATGCCCAACAAGCATCAAAAACCCAAAAGGTTGATTTAAAAGCCCAAATCCAACAAGGGAAAGATCAAGCTCAACCAGCTAAAGTTTTGATTAAACAGAAAATCAGTTCTTATGGCACTCTTGAAAAGGGAAAGACGTTTGCCTTTACAGTGGCAAAAAAATGGTATAACAAAGCTCTCAAAGAATTAGTTCCAGCTTTCTTTGAGAAAATTAATGGATGCTTCCATGCTTTACAAGCCAATGATTGGCGATCAGCAAATTATTGGCTAACACAAATTGAGAAATGTTACTTAAGCTTGAAGCAAACAATGGTCTAACAGACCAATCAAGAAGAAAACTACAAGAAGGCCCTGGAATTATTATTGTCCAGATCTACAACTCAGTCTTCCTCTTTGCAAAAATTCGAACAACAACTTTCGTCGATTGAATCACTCTCAGAACTATTTGCTAACAGCCATACTTCTGACCTGATTCATTTTTGTATTAAGGATTTCTTATCCTTATTACATCTGTTCAATATAAAGACTGAAGAAACGAGAAAATTAGAGGCTGAAGTTACTGTTCAGGAAATGCTTCAGCTATATCAGCAAAATATTTTGGACGAAGAAAAGTTGCTTTTATTCTTTAAGCAACTTGAGGAAACAAACATAAAGCAATTGTTCCTCAATCAAGAAGTTTTTTATTCTACTATTGAAAGGCTTAGAATAATAGCTTGCTTCAATGAGATTCCTAAATACCAAGTCCATCTCAGAAAAGGACTAGTACATGAAGTCTATATTAATACCACACAGCTCGAAGATTATACAGGCTTTATTCCAGACATTTGCAAGAATAGCCTGAATCTTTACTCCACCAAATTCTCAACAATTTTTGTTTTTGCATATGGACTATCTGGGAAGAACGAGAGTATATCAATTTATACTCTTCAATTCAGTTATGCATGCTTGTAAAACATTCAGATACTCCACCAATACTTGAAGAATTCAAACCAAGCTTATTCAATGAAGAAGAAGCTCGATGGTATGCTGCTACAGACTTTTTTTAGAAGCTAGATTTCAATTCTAAATATCTAGCCAAACAAATTCATTATGGGAAAATAGTCTATTTTCTGGACACTTTAGCCAACGAGGCTGAAGATTTAGCTCAGAAAAGAAAGAAAATACAAATGTTTCTGAGAAAGATTAAATTGGGAAAAATAGGACAAGCAGCTAAAGAAGAATTCTTTGCTACTCGCACGAAATACAATTCAGAAAATAATGAATTGGATGAAGAATCAATGGAAGCTTTGGCCCTCATAGATTGAAGCATGGTGGGACTATAAAAAATCACTTTACAAACACTTTTCCACACCTTCAGAAGCATTCAAAAAAATTTTCCAGCTACATCAAAGGCCCTTCTTCTTCTCCTTCTTCTTCTTCTTCTCCTTCTTCTTTTTCTTCTTCTTCTTCTACTTCTTCTCCTTCTTCTCCTTCTCCTTCTCCTTCTTCTTCTACTTCTTCCTTTTCCCCTTCTCCTTCTTCTTCTTCTTCTTCTTATTCTTCTACTTCTTCTTTTTCTTCTTCTTCTTCTTCTTCTACTTCTTTTGCTTCTTCTTCTTCTTCTTCATCATCTTTGCCTTCTTCTTCTTCTTCATCCTCCTCAATTTCTTCTTCTTTCTATTGTTGTTCTTCTTGGAAGTGTAAAAATAATAAAAATAATTATAATATTAATCATAAAAATAATAATAATAATAATAATAACAAGAACAAGAAGATGAAGAGGAAGAAGAAGAACATGATGATGACAACGAAGATAAAGAAGAGAAAGAAGATAAAGAAGAATAGGAAGAAGAAGAAGAAGAAGGAGAACTATATGAAAAAGAAGTAGAAGCAGGAGAAGGGGAATAAAATGAAGGAGAAGAAGAAGAAGCAGAAGGAAAAGAAGTAGAAGAAAAAGAAGAAGAAGAAGGAAGAGAAGGAGGAGAAGAAGAAGAAGATAAAAAATAAGAAGAAGAAAATGGAGGAGAAGAAGAAGAGGAAGAAGAAGTGAAGAAGAAGAAGAAGAAATAGAAGAAGAAGAAGAAGAAGAAGAAGAAGAAAAAGAAGAAGAAGAAGAGCAAGAAAAGAAGAAGAGGAAGAAGAAGTGGAAGAAGAAGAAGAAGAAGAAAACGAACGAGAGAGAGAAGAAGAAGAAGCAGCAGAAGAAGAATAGAAAGAAGAAGACGAAGAAGAAGAGGAAGAAGAAGAAGAAAAAGAAGTTGAAGAAGAAAAAGAAGTAGAAGAAGAAGAAGAAGAAGATGAAGATGAACAAAAAGAAAAGGAAGAGGAAGGAGGAGGAGAAGAAGAAGAAGAAGAAGACAAAGAAGGAGGAGGTGGAAGAAATAGAAGAAGGAGAAGAAAAAGAAGGACAAGAAGATGAAGTAAAAGGTGAAAAAGAACTAGAAGAAGAAAAATAGAAAAAAGAAAAAGATTAAGAAAAAGAAGAGGAAGAAGTAGGAGGAAGAAGAAGGAGAAGAGGAGGAAGAAGATAAAGAAGAAGAAGATGAAGAACAAGAAGATGACGAAGAAGAAGAGGAAGACGAAGAAGAAGGAGACGACAAAGTAGAAGACAAAGAAGAAGGAGAAGACGAAGAAGAAGAAGAAGACGAAGAAGAGGAAGACTAAGAAAGAGAAGAAGACAAAGAAGAAGAAGAAAAAGAAAAAGAAGAAGAAGTTGAACAAGAACAAGAAGAAGACGAAGAAGAAGAAGACGAAGAAGATAAAGAAGAGGAAGAAGAAGAAGGCAAAGAAGAAGAAGATAAAGAAGAGGAAGAAAAAGAAGACAAAGAAGAAGAAGAAGAAGAAGATAAAGGTAAAGAAGAAGAAGAAGACAAAGAAGAGGAAGTAGACGAAGAAGACGAAGAAGAAGTAGAAGAGGAAGAAGAAGAAGAAGAAGACGAAGAAGAAGAAGAAGACGACGAAGAAGAAGATGAAGAAGAAGATGACGACGAAGAAGAAAAAGACGAAGAAGAACAAGAAGGCGAAGAAGAAGAAGAATAACAAGAACAAGAAGATGAAGGAGTAGAAGACAACAAAGAAGAACAAGACAAAGAAGAAGACAACGACGACGATGAAGAAGAAGAACAAGAAGAAGAAGAAGAAGAAGAAGAAGAAGGAGAATTTGAAGATGAAGAAGAAGACGAAGAAGATGAAGAGGACAAAGAAGAAGAAGAATATGAAGATGATGAAGTAGAAGAAGAATACGACGAAGAAGAAGATGATGAAGAAGAAGAAGAAGAAGAAGATGAAGAAGAGGTAGAAGGTCAAGAAGAAGAGTAGAAGAAGTGGAAGAGGAAGAAGACGAAGAAGAAGAAGAAGATGAAGAAGAAGAAGAAGAAGAAGAAGAAGAAGAAGAAGAAAAAGAAGAGGAAGAGGAATAAGAAGAAGAGAACAACGACAATGACAAAGAAGAAGAAGAAGAAGACGACGACAAAGAAGAAGAAGAAGAAGACGACGAGAAAGAAGAAGAAGAAGAAGAGAGAAAGAAGCATGAGAAGAAGAAGAAGAAGAAGAAGAAGATGATGATGAAGAAGAAGAAGAAGAGCAAGACGAAGAAGAAGAAGAAGAAGAAGAAAAGGCGAAGAAGAAGAAGAAGAAGGGGAAGAAGAAGAAGATGAAGACGAAGAAGAATAATAAGAAGAAGAAGAAGACGAAGAAAAAAAAGAAGAAGAAGAAAAAGAAGAAGTAGAAAAGAAGAAGAAGAAGTCAAAGAAGGCGAAGAAGAAGGGGAAGAAGAACAAGAAGAAGAGATAGAAGAAGAGGAAGAAGTCAAAGAAGAAGAAGAAGACGAAGAAGAAGATGGAGAAGACAAAGAAGAAGGCAAAGATGAAGAAGAAGATAAAGAAGAAGAAGAAGAAGTCGAAGAGCAAGAAGAAGACGAAGAAGAAGAAGATGAAGATGAAGAAGAATAAGATGACGAAGACGAAGAAGAAGAAGAAGATGAAGATGAAGAAGAAGAAGAAAAAACGAAGAATTAGAAGACAAAGAAAAAGAGAAAGAAGAAGAAGAAGAAGAAGACGAAGAAGAAGACAAAAAAGAAGAAAAAGAAGAATAAGAAGAAGAAGAAGACGAAGATGACGAAGACAAAGAAGAAGAAGAAGAACAAGAAGAAGATGAAGAAGAAGAAGATGGCGAATAGAAGAAGAAGAAGAAGAAGAAGAAAAAGAAGAAGAAGAAGAAGAAGATGAAGAAGATGGAGAGAAGAAGAAGAGGGTGAAGAAGAAGAAGAAGAAGAAGAAGAAGAAGAAGAAGAGGAAGAAGAAGAAGAACAAGATTTTGATGATGAAGAAGAAAATAAAGAAGAAGAAGAAGAAGATGAAGAAGAAGAAGAAGAAGAAGAAGAATAAGAAGAGGAAGGAGGGGAAGAAGAAGAAAACGAAGAAGAAGAAGAAGACGAATAAGAAGAAGAAGAAAAAGAAGAAGAAGAGGATAATGAAGAAGTAGAAGACGACGGAGAAGAAGAAGACGAAGAAGAAGAAGAAGAGAAGAGGAAGAAGAAGAAGAAGAAGAAGAAGAGGAAGAAGAAGAAGAAGAAGAACAAGAAGAAAAATAAGAAGATGAAAAAGAGGAAGAAAGAGAAGAAGAAGAAGAAGAAGACGAAGAAGACGAAGTAGAGGAATAAGATGAAGAATAGAAAGACGAAGAAGAAGAAAAAGAAGAAGAAGAAGAAGAAGAAGAGGACGAAGAAGGAGAAGAAGAAGATGAATAAGAAGTAGAAGAAGAAGAAGAAGAAGAAGAAGAAGAAGAAGAAGAAGAAGACAAAGAACAAGGCAAAGAAGAAGAAGGTGACGACGAAGAAGAAGAAGACGACAACGAAGAAGAACAAGACGAAGAAGAAAAAGATGAAGATGAAGAAGGCGAAGAAGACGAAAATGATGCAGAAGAAGAAGAAGAAGAAGAAGAAGTAGAAGAGGAAGATGTAGAAGAAGAAGAAGATGTAGAAGAATGAGAAGAACAAGAAGATGACGATGAAGAAGAAGATAGAAGAAGATGAAGTGGAAGAAGAAGATGATGATGCACAAGAAGAAGAAGAAGAAGAAGATGAAGAAGAATAAGTAAATGATGATGAGGAAGAACAAGATTATGATAAAGAAGAAGAAGAAAAAGTAGAAGAAGAAGAGGAAGAAGAAGAGGAAGAAAAGAAGAAGAGCAAGAGGAAGAAGAAGAAGAAGAAGAAGAAGAAGAAGAAGAAGAAGTATAAGAAGTAGTAGAAGAAGAAGAAGAGGAAGAAGAAGAAGAAGAAGAAGAAGAAGAGGATGAGGAAGAAGAAGAAGAAGAAGAAGAAGAAGAAGAAGAAGAGGAAGAAGAAGTGGAAGCAGAAGAGGAAAAAGAGGAAGAACAAGATGATGAAGAAAAAGAAGGAGAAGAAGTAGAAGAAGATTAAGGAAAAGAAATGGAAAAAGAACAACGAGGTGAAGAAGAAGGAGGAGGAGGAGGAGGAGGCGAAGAAGAAGAAGAAAGAGAAGAAGAGGAAGAAGAAAAAGAAGAAGAAGAAGAAGGAGAAGAACAAGAAAAAGAAGAAGAAGGAGAAGAAGAAGAAGAAGAAGAAGAAGAAGATGATGATGATGATGATGATGAAGAAGAAGCAGAGGAAGAAGAAGAGGAAGAAGGAGAAGTAGAAGAAGCAGAAGAAGAAGAAGAGGAAGAAGAAGAAGTAGGAGAAGAAGAAGAAGGAGAAGAACGAGAAGGAGAAGGAGGAGAAGAAGAAAAGGGAGAAGAAGAAGAAGGAGTAGAAGAAGAAGATGAAGAAGAAGAAGAACACAAAGAAGAAGATGAGGATGAAGAAGATGAAGAAGAAGAAGAAAAAGAAGAAGATGAAGAGAAAGAAGAAGAAGAAGAAGACAAAGAAGAGGAAGAAGACAAGGAAGAAGAAGAAGAAGAAGAAGACGAAGAAGAAGAAGGCGATGGAGAAGAAGAAGATGAAGAAGAAGAAGAGAAGAAAAACAAGTAGAAGAAGAAGTCGAAAAAGAAGGAGAAGAAAAAGAAGAAGAAAGAGAAGAAGAAGAAGAAGTCGTAGAAGAGGAAGAAGACAAAGAAGCGGAATAAGACAAAGAAGAGGAAGACAAACAAGATGAAAAAGAAGAAGAAAAAGAAGAAGAAGAAGAAGAGGACGAAAAAGAAGAAGAAGAAGACAAAGAAGAAGAAGAAGAAGAAGAAGAAGAAGACGAAGGAGAAGAAGAAGGCGACGACGAAGAAGGAGATGACAACAATGATGAAGAAAAAGAAGAAGAAGAAGAAGAAGAAGAAGAAGAAGAAGAGGACGAAGAAGAAAACAAAGAAGAAGAAGAAGAAGAAGAAGAATAAGAAGAAGAAGATGAAGAAGAAGATGAAGACGAAGAAGAAGAAGAAGAAGAAGAAGAATAAGAAGAAGAAGATGAAGAAGAAGATGAAGACGAAGAGGAAGAAGAAGAAGAATAATAAGAAGACGAAGAACACAAAAAAGATGTAGAAGAAGAAGAAGAAGAAGAAAAAGATGAACAAGAAGATGAAGAAGAAGACGAAGATGAAGAAGAAGAAGAAGATGATGATCAAGAAGAAGAAGAAGAAGATGATGATGATGATGAAGAAGATGATGATGATGAAGAAGAAGAAGAAGAAGTACAAGAAGAAGAAGAAGATGAAGAAGAGAAAGGAAAGAAGAAGAAGAGGAAAAAGAAGAAGAAGAAGAAGAAGAAGAAGAAGAAGAAGATAATGATGAAAAGGAAGAAGATGAAGAAGAAGAAGAAGAAGAATAGGAAGGGGAAGAAAAATTGGAAGAAAAAGTGGAAGAAGAAGAGGAAGAAGAAGGAGGAGGAGGAGGAGGAGAAGAAGTAGAAGGAGGAGGAGAAGAAAAAGAAGAAGGAGAAGAAGAGGGAGAAGAAGAAGAAGGAGATGAAGAAGAAAAAGAAGAAGAAGAAGAAGAAGAAAGAGAAGTAAATGAAGAAGAAGAAGAAGGAGAAGAAGATGAAGCACAAGAAGAAGAAGTTTAAGAAGAAGAAGAAGAAGAAGAAGAACATAAGGAAGATGATGAGCAAGAAGAAGATGAGGAAGAAAAATAAGAAGAAGAAGAATAAGATAAAAAAGAAGAAGAAGAAGAAGAAGAGGAAGAAGAAGGAGAGGAAGAAGAAGAAGAAGTAGAAGAAGGGGAAGAAGTAGAAGAAGAGGAAGAAGAAGAAGAAGAAGAAGAAGAGGAAGAAGAACAACAAGAAGAAGAAGTAGAAGGAGAAGAAGAAGCAGAAGAAGGTGAAGAACAAGAAGAGGAAGAAAATATGAGGAAGAAGAAGAAGAAGAGTAGGTATAAGATGAAGAAGAAGAAGAAGAAGAAGAAAAAGGAGAAGAATAACAAGAAGAAGAGGAGGAAGAAGAAGAGGAAGAACAAGAAGAGGAAGAAGAAGAGGGAGAAGTATAAGAAGAAGAAGAATAAGAGAAGGAGGGACAAGAAGAAGAAGAAGAAGAAGAAGAAGAAGAAATATAAGAAGAAGAAGAAGAAGAAATATAAGAAGAAGAAGAAGAAGAGGAAGAAAAGGAAGAAGGAGAAGAAGAAGAAGAAGAGCAAGTAGAGGAAGAAGAAGAGGAAGTAGAGGAAGACGAAGAAGCTGAAGAAGAAGAATAGGAGGATGAAGAAGAAGAAGGAGAAGAAGAAGAAGAAGAAAAAGATGAAGAAGAAGAAGAAGAAGAAGAAGAAGAAGAAGAAGTAGAAGAAGAAAAGGAAGAAGAAGAATTGGAAGAAGACAAAGGGGATGAACATGATGAAGAGGAAGAAGAAGATGAAGAGGAAGAAGAGGACGAAGAAGAAGGAGAAGGAGAATAAGAGGAAGACGAAGAAGAAGATGATGAAGAAGAATAATAATAAGATGAAGAAGAAGAAGATGAAGAAAAAGATGATGAAGAAGAAGAAGAAGATGAAGAAGAAGAAGAAGAAGATGAAGAAGATGAAGAAGAAGAAGAAGAAGAAGTACTGGAAGAAGAAGAAGAAGAAGGAAATGAAGAAGTAGAAGAAGAAGAAGAAGAGGATGAAGAAGAAGAAGAAGAAGAAGAAGGAGGGGAAGAAGAATAAGACGTAGAAGAAGAGGAAGAAGAAGAAGAAATTGAAGAAGAAGAAGAAGAAGAAGGAGAAGAACAAGTAGAAGAAGATGAAGAAGAAGAAGATTAAGGTGAGGAAGAAGAAGAAGAAGAATAAGTGAAAGATAGTGAAGAAGAAGAAGAAGAAGAAGAACAAGAAGAAGAATAAGAAGAAGAAGAGGAGGAAAAAGAAGAAGAAGAACAAGAAAAAGAAGAAGATGAAGAAGAAGAAGAAGAGGGATAAGTTGAAGAAGAAGAAGAAGAAGAAGATGATGATGAGGAAGAAAAGTAGAAGTATAAGATGAAGTGGAAGAAGAAGAAGAAGAAGAAGAAGACTAAGTAGAAGAAGAAGTTGAAGAAGAAGTAACGGAAGAAGAAGAAGTAGTTGAAAAAGAAGAAGAAGATGAAAAAGAAAAAGAAGAAGAAGAAGAAGAAGAAGATAATGATGATGAAGAAGAAGAAGAAGAGGAGCAGGAAGAATATGATGAAGAAGAAGTCAGAGAAGAATGAGAAGGGGAACAATAAGACGAATAAGAATAAGAAGAAGAAAAAGAAGAAAAAGAAGAAGAGAAAGAGGAAGAGGGAGAAGTGAAGAAGAAGAAGAAGAGGAAGAATAACGAAAAGTAGTAGTAGTAGTAGAAGAAGAAGAAGAAGAAGAACCAGAAGAAGAAGAAGAAGAGAAAAATGTAGAAGAAGAAGAAGAAGAAGAAGAGGAAAAAGAAGAAGGCGAAGAAGAAGAAGATATAGAAGAAGAAGAAGAAAAAGAAGTAGAAGAAGAAGAACTCGAAGATGTAGAAAAAGAAGAAGAAGAAGAAGAAAAAGAGGACAAAGTAGAATTACAAAAAAGAAGGAGATGAAGAAGAAGAACAAGAAGAAAAGCATAGAAGTAGAATTAGAAGACGAAGAAGATGAAGAAGAGGTAGAAGTGGAAGAAGAAGACATAGAAGAATAAGAAGGGTAAGAACAACAAGAAATAGAAGAATAAGAAGAAGATCACGATAATGATGAAGAAGAGGAAGAAGAGAAAGAACATGAAGAAGAAGAAGAAGTGGAAGAAGAGGAAGTGGAAGAAGAAGATGAAGAAGAAGAAGAGGAAGGAGAAGAAGAAGAAGAAGATGAAGAAGAAGAAAAAATGGAAGAAGAAGAAGGAGAAGAAGAAGTTGAAGTAGAAGAAGAAGATGGTGAAGAAGTAGAAGAAGCAGAAGAAGATGTAGAAGAAGAAGAAGAAGAAGAAGAAGAAGAAGAAAAAGAAGAAGGCGAAGAAGAAGAAGATATAGAAGAAGAAGAAGAAAAAGAAGTAGAAGAAGAAGAACTCGAAGATGTAGAAAAAGAAGAAGAAGAAGAAGAAGAAAAAGAGGACAAAGTAGAAGTACAAAAAGAAGGAGATGACGAAGAAGAACAAGAAGAAAAGCATAGAAGTAGAACTAGAAGACGAAGAAGACGAAGAAGAGGTAGAAGTAGAAGAAGAAGACATAGAAGAATAAAAAGGGTAAGAACAACAAGAAATAGAAGAATAAGAAGAAGATCATGATAATGATGAAGAAGAGGAAGAAGAGAAAGAACATGAAGAAGAAGAAGAAGTGGAAGAAGAGGAAGTGGAAGAAGAAGATGAAGAAGAAGAGGAAGGAGAAGAAGAAGAAGATGATGAAGAAGAAGAAAAAGAGGAAGTGGAAGAAGAAGATGAAGAAGAAGAGGAAGGAGAAGAAGAAGAAGATGATGAAGAAGAAGAAAAAGAGGAAGAAGAAGAAGAAGAAGAAGAAGAAGTAGAAGTAGAAGAAGAAGATGGTGAAGAAGTAGAAGAAGCAGAAGAAGATGTAGAAGAAGAAGAAGAAGAAGAGGAAAAAGAAGAAGGCGAAGAAGAAGAAGATATAGAAGAAGGAATTGAAAAAGAAGTAGAAGAAGAAGAACTCGAAGATGTAGAAAAAGAAGAAGAAGAAGAAGAAAAAGAGGATAAAGTAGAAGTACAAAAAGAAGGAGATGAAGAAGAAGAACAAGAAGAAAAGCATAGAAGTAGAACTAGAAGACGAAGAAGATGAAGAAGAGGTAGAAGTAGAAGAAGAAGACATAGAAGAATAAGAAGGGTAAGAACAACAAGAAATAGAAGAATAAGAAGAAGATCACGATAATGATGAAGAAGAGGAAGAAGAGAAAGAACATGAAGAAGAAGAAGAAGTGGAAGAAGAGGAAGTGGAAGAAGAAGATGAAGAAGAAGAAGAGGAAGGAGAAGAAGAAGAAGAAGATGAAGAAGAAGAGAAAGAGGAAGAAGAAGAAGAAGAAGAAGAAGTTGAAGTAGAAGAAGAAGATTGTGAAGAAGTAGAAGAAGCAGAAGAAGATGTAGAAGAAGAAGAAGAAGAAGAAGAAAAAGAAGAAGGCGAAGAAGAAGAAGATATAGAAGAAGAAGAAGAAAAAGAAGTAGAAGAAGAAGAACTCGAAGATGTAGAAAAAGAAGAAGAAGAAGAAGAAAAAGAGGACAAAGTAGAAGTACAAAAAGAAGGAGATAAAGAAGAAGAACAAGAAGAAAAGCATAGAAGTAGAACTAGAAGACGAAGAAGATGAAGAAAAGGTTGAAGTAGAAGAAGAAGACATAGAAGAATAAGAAGGGTAAGAACAACAAGAAATAGAAGAATAAGAAGAAGATCACGATAATGATGAAGAAGAGGAAGAAGAGAAAGAACATGAAGAAGAAGAAGAAGTGGAAGAAGAGGAAGTGGAAGAAGAAGATGAAGAAGAAGAAGAGGAAGGAGAAGAAGAAGAAGAAGATGAAGAAGAAGAAAATATGGAAGAAGAAGAAGAAGAAGAAGAAGATGGTGAAGATGTAGAAGAAGTAGAAGAAGATGTAAAAGAAGAAGAAGAAGAAGTAGAAGAGAAGATGAAGAAGAAGCAGAAGAAGAAGAAGAAGAAGAAGAAGAAGAAGAAGAGGAAGCAAAAGAAGAAGAAGAAGAAGAAGTAGAAGAAGAAGAAGAAGACGAAGAAGAAGAAGAAGAATAAGAAGAAAAAGAAGAAGAAGAAGAAGAAGTAGAAGCAAAAGAAATAGAAGAAGCAGAAGAAGAAGAAGAAGAAGAAGAAGAAGAAGAAGAATAAACAGAAGTAGAATAAGAAATAGAAGAAGAGGAAGCAAAAGAAGAAATAGAAGAAGAAGAGTGAGAAGAATAAGTAGAAGTAGAAGAAGATGAAGAAGAAGAAGAAGAAGAAGAGAAGAAGAAGAAGAAGAAGAAGAAGAAGAAGAAGAAGAAGAGGAAGAAGAATAAGAAGAAGACGAAGAAGAAGAAGAGGAAGAAATGGAAAAAAAAGAGCAAGAAAAAGAAGAAGAAGAAGAGGAAGAAGAAAAAACAAAAGAAGAATAAGAGGAAGAAGAAGAAGAAGAAGAATAAAAAGAAGAAGTTGAGGAAGTAGAAGAAGAAGAAGAAGAAGAGGAAGAAGAAGTAAAAAAGGAAAAGAGGAAGAAGAGGAAGAAAAAGAAGAAGAACAAGAAGAAGAAGAGGAGGAAGGAGAAAAAAGGAGGAAGACGTTGAAGAAGAAGAAGAAGAAGGAAATGAAGAAGGAGAAGACAAAGAAGTAGAAGACGAAGACGAAGAAGGTGAAGATGAAGAAAAAAAATGAAGAAGACATTTAAGAAGAAGAAGAAGAAGAGGAAGAGAAGAAGAAGAAGAAAAGGAGAAGAAGAAGAAGAAGAAGAAAAAGTAGACGAAGAAGCAGAAGAAGAGGAAGACGAGGAAGAATAAGAGAAAGAAGAAGAAGAAGAAGAAGTAGATGAAGAAGAAAAAGAGGAAGAAAAAGAAGAAGAAGAGAAAGAAGAAGAAGAAGAAGAAGTGGAAGAGGAAGAAAATGAAGAAGAAGAAAAAGAAGAGGAAGAAAAAGAAGAAGAAGAAGAAGAAGAAGAAAAAGAAGAAGAAGAAGAAAATGAAGAAGAAGATGAAGATGAAGAACTAGAGGAAGAAGAAGATGAAGAAAAAGAAGAAGTGGAAGAAGAGGAAGAAGCAGAAGAGAAAGAGGAAGAAGAGGAAGAAGACGAAAAGGAAGAAGAGGAAGAAGAAGAAGAGGAAGAGGAAGAAGCAGAGGAAGAAGAGGATGAAGAAAAGGAAGAAGAAGTGGAAGAAGAAGAAGAGGAAGAAGAAAAAGAACATGAAGTAGAAGAAGAAGAAGAAGAGGGAGAAGAAGTGGAAGAAGAAGAAAAAGAAGTGGAAGAAGAAGAAGAGGAAGAAGAAGAAGAAGAAGAAGAGGAAGAGGAAGAAGGAGAAGAAGAAGAAGAAAAAGAAGAAGTAATAGTAGAAGGAGAAATAGAAGATGAAGAAGACGAAGAAGAAGAAGATGAAGAAGAAGAAGAAGACGAAGAAGACGAAGAAGACAAAGAAGAAAAAGAAGAAGAAGACGATGAAGACGACGAAGACGAAGAAGATGAAGAAGACGAAGAAGACGAAGACGAGGAAATCGAAGAAGAAGAAGAAGAAGAAGAAGAAGAAGTAGATGAAAAAGACAAAGAAGACAAAGAAGGAGAAGAAGAAAAAGAATTCGAAGAAGAAGAAGAAGAAGAAGACATAGAAGAAGAAGAAGAAGAAGAAGAAAAAGAAGAAGAAGGGGCAGAAGAAGGCAAAGAAGAAGAAGAAGAAGTGGTAAAAGAAGAAGAAGAAGAAGACGAAGAAGACGAAGAAGTCGAGCAACAAGGAGAAGACGAAGAAGACGAAGAAGTAGAAGAAGAAGTTGAAGAAGAAGAAGAAGAGGAAGTCGAAGAATGCGAAGATGATGAAGAAGACGAAGAAGAAGAAGAAGAAGAAGAAGACGAGGAAGTAGAAGAAGAAGAAGTCGAAGGAGAAGAAGAAGAAGAAGAAGGAGAAGAAGAAGAAGAAGAAGAAGACGATGAAGAAGAAGAAGAAGAATAAGAAAAAGAAGAAGAAGGGGAAGAAGAAGGCGAAGAAGAAGTAGAAAAAGAGGAAAAAGAAGAAGAAAAGAAGAAGACGAAGAAGATGATGACCAAGAAGAAGACGAAGTAGAAGAAGTTGAAGAAGAAGAAGAAGAAGAAGAGGAAGACGAAGAAGATGAAGATGATGAAGAAGATGATGAATAAGAAGAAGACAAGGAAGAAGAGGAAGAAGAAGTAGAAGAAGAAGTAGAAGAAGACGAAGAAGAAGAAGAAGAAGAAGAAGAAGAAGAAGAAGAAGAAGAAGAAAAAGAAGGCGAAGAAGAAGACGAAGAAGAAGATGATTAAGAAGACAGAGAAGAAGACAAAGAAGAAGAAGAAGAAGAAGAAGAAGAGGAAGAAGTGGAAGAAGAAGAGGAAAAAGAGGAAGAAGAAGAGGAAGAAGAAGAAGAAGAAGTAGAAGAAGTAGTAGAAGAGGAAGAAGCAGAAGAATAAGAAGAAGAAGAGGAAAAAAAAGAAGAGGAAGAAGAAGAAGTAAAAGAAGAAGAGGAAGAAGAAAACGAAGAAGAAGAAGAAGACAAAGAAGAAAAAGATGAAGATCAAGAAGAAGAAGAAGAAGTAGAAGAAGAAGAAAAAGTTGAAGACGAAGTAGAAGAAGTAAAAGAAGAATAAGAAGAAGAAGAAGAAGAAGAAGGAAGAAGAAGGAAGAAGAAGAAGAAGAAGAAGAAGAACAAGAAGACAAAGAAGAAGAAGAAAAAGAAGAAGAAAAAGAGGACATAGTAGAAGATGGAAGAAGAAGTAGAGGACAAAGAAGAAGAAGAAGAAGAAGAAGAAGAAGTGGAAGGAAGAAGAAGGAAGAAGAAGAAGAAGAAGAAGACAAAAAGGAAGAAGAAGAAGAAGAAGAAAAAGAAGTTGTGGAAGAAGCAAGAAAAGAAGAAGAAGAAGAAGAAGAAGAAGGAAGAAGAAGGAAGAAGAAGAAGAAGAAGAAGAAGACGAAGAAGAAGAAGAACAAGAAGAAGTAGAAGTAGAAGAAGAAGAAGAAGAAGAAGAAGAAGAAGAAGAAGAAGAAAAAGATGGAAGAAGAAGAAGAAGAAAAAGAAGAAGAAGAAGAAGATGGAAGAAGAAGAAAAAAAAAGAAGATGGAAGAAGAAGAAAGAACAAGAATAGGAAGAAGAAGAACAAGAAGATGATGAAGAGGAAGAAGAAGAAGAAGAAGAAGGAGAAGAATTAGAAGAAGAATTAGAAGAAGAAGAAGAAGAATAAGAAGAGGAAGAAGAAAGAGAAGAAGAAGAAGAAGAAGAATAAGATGAAGGAGAAGAAGAAGAAGGAGAAGAAGAAGGAGAAGAAGAAGAAGAAGATGATGAAGGACAAGGAGAAGGAGCAGAAGAAGAAGGAGAAGAAGAGGAAGAAGAAGATGAAGAATAGAAGAAGAAGAAGGAGAAGAAGAAGAAGAAGAAGGAGAAGTAGTAGAAGAAAAAGGAGATGGAGAAGAAGGAGAAAAGAAGAAGAAGAGGAAGGAGAAGAAGTAGAAGAAGAAATAGGAGATGAAGGAGAAGAAGAAGAAGAAGGAGAAAGAGAAAAAGAAGAAGGAGAACAAGAAGAAGAAGAGGAAGAAGTAGAAGAAGAAGATGAAGTAGATGAAGACGAAGAAGAATAATAGGAAGAAGAAGAAGATGAAGGTGATGAAGTAGAAGAAGAAGAGGAAGAAGAAGAAGAAGAAGAAGATGAGAAAGAGGAAGAGGAAGAGGAAGAGGAAGAAGAAGAAGAGGAATAAGAGGAGGAGGAAGAAGAAGAGGAAGAAGAAAAGTAAGGAGCAGGAGAAGAAGAAGGAGAATAAGAAGGAGAAGGAGAAGGAGAAGGAGAAGAAGAAGGAGAAGAAGTAGGAGAAGGAGAAGAAGTAGGAGAAGAAGATGAAGAAGAAGAAGAAGAAGTGGAAGAAGAAGAAAAAGGAAAAGAAAGAAGAAGGAGAAGAAGAAGAAGAAGTAGAAGAAGAAGAAGGAGATGAAGAAGAAGAAGAAGAAGAGGAAGAGGAAGAAGAGGAAGAAGAAGGAGAAGAAGAAAAAGAAGTAGAAGAAGAAGAAGAAGTAGAAAAAGAAGCAGAAGAAGAAGGAGACGAAGAAGGAGAAGAATAAGAATAAGAAGAAGAAGAAGAAGGGAGATGTAGAAGGAGAAGGAGGAGAAAAAGATGGAGAAAAAAATGGAAAGAAGAAGGAGAAGAAGGAGAAGAAGAGGGAGAAGAAGAAGGAGAATATGAAAGAGAAGAAGAAGGAGAAGGAGAAGAAGAGGAAGAACAAGAAGGAGAAGAAGAAGGGGAAGAAGAAGAAAAAGAAAAAGAAGAACAAGAACAAGAAGGAGAAGAAGAAGGAGAAGAAGAAGCAAAAGAAGAAGGAGAACAAAAAGGAGAAGGAGAAGAAGAAGAAGAAGAAGAAGTAAAAGAAGAAGAAGGGGATGAAGAATGAGAAGAAGAAGAAGAAGAAGAAGGAGAAGAAGAAAAAGAAGAAGAAGAAGGAGAAGAAGAAGAAGAAGAAGGAGAAGAAGAACAAGAAGAAGAAGTAGAAGAAGAAGTAGTAGTAGTAAAAGTAGAAGAAGAAGGATAGGAAGAAACAGATGAAGAAGAAGAAGAAGAAGAAAAGGAGAAGAGGAAGAACAGGAAGAACAAGAAGAAGAAGAATTAGAGGGCGAAGAAGAAGAATAGGAGAAGTAAGAAGAAGAGAAAGAAGAAGAGGAGGGAGAAACTGAAGATGAAGAAGAAGAAGAAGAAGAAGAAGGAGAACCAAAGAAGAAGATGAAGAAGATGAAGAAGAAGAAGAAGAAGAGGAAGAAGAAGAAGCTAAAGAAGAAGAAAAATAAGAAGAAGAGGAAGAAGAAGAAGAAGAAGAAGAAGAGGAAGAAGACAATAAGGAAGAAGAAGAAGAAGATGATGAAGAAGAAGAAGAAGAGGAAGAAGAAGAAGATGAAGAAGAAGATGAAATGGTTTAAGAAGATGAAGAAGTAGAAGAGGAAGAAGAAGAAGAAGAAGAAGACGAAGAAGAAGAAGTAGAAGAAGAAGATGATGATGATGAGGAGGAGGAGGAAGAAGATGAAGAAGAAGAAGTGGAAGAGGAAGAAGAAAAAGAAGAATAGGAAGAAGAGGAAGAAGAAGAAAAAATATAGGAAGAAGATGTAGAAGAAGAAGAAGAAGACGAAGAAGAAGTAAAAGAAGAAGAGGAAGAAGAAGAAGAAGAGGTAGAAGAAGAAGAAGAAGAGGAAGGAGAAGAAGAAAAAGAAGTAGAAGAGGAAAAAAAGAAGAAGAAGAAGAGTGCAAACAAGAAGAATAAGAGAAACAAGTTGATGAAAAAGAAGAAGAAAAAGAAAAAGAGGAAGAAAGTGTACAAGAAGAAGAAGAAGAAGAAGAAAAAGAACAATAACTAGAATAATAATAATAATAATAATAATAAGTAGAGGAAGATGAAGAGGAGAAGGAGGAAGCAGAAGGAAAAGACATTGAAAGAGAAGAAGAAGAGGAAGAAGAAGATGAAGGAGAAGAAAAAGGTAAAGAAGAACATGAAGAGGAAAAAGAAGAAGAAGAAGAAGTAAAAGAAGAAGAAGAAGAAGAACCAAGAGAATATGAAGAGGTAAAAGAAGAAGAAGAAGAAGAAGAAGAGGAAGAAGAAGAAGAGGAAGAAGAAGAAGAAGAAGAGGAAGAGGAAGAAGAAGAAGATGAGAAAGAAGAAGTGGAAAAAGAAAAAGAAGAAGAAGAAGCATAAGAATATGATGAGGAAGAAGAAGAAGAAAAAAAGTTGAAGACAAAGAAGAAGAAGAAGAAGAAGAAGAAGGAAAAGAACAAGAAGGACAAGAAGTAGAACGAGCAGAAGACGAAGAAAAATAAGAAAAAGAACAAGAACAAGAAGGTGAAGAAAAAGAATAAGAAGAAGAAGAGGAAGAAGAAGAAGAAGATGATGATGAAGAAGTAGATTATGAAGAAGAATATGTGAAAGAAGAAGAAGAAGAAGAAGAGGAAGAAAGAGAAGAGGAAGAAGAAGAAGAAGGAGAAGAAAAAAAGAACAAGAAGAAGAAGAAGAAGGAGAACCAAAAGTAGAAGAAGAAGAAGAAGATGATGAAGAGGAAGAAGAAAACAAAGAAGAATTGGAAGAAGCAGAAGAAGAAGAAGAAGAAGAAGAAGAAGAATAAGAGGATGATGATGAAGAAGAGGAAGAAGATGAAAAAGAAGAAGATGATGAAGAAGAAGAAGAGGAAGAAGAAGAAGAAGAAGAGAAAAAGGAAGGAAAAGAAGAAGAAGAAAAAGATGATCAAGAAGATGAACAAGAAGAAGTGGAAGAAGAAGAAGTATAAGATGATGAAGAAGAGGAAGAAGAAGAAAATGAAAAAGAAGAAGAGGAAGAAGAAGAAGAGAAAGGAGAAGAAGAAGAAGTAGAAGAGGAACAAAAATAAGAAGAAGATGAAGACGTAGAAGAACTAGGCAATGAAGAAGAATAAGAGAAACAAGAAGAAGAAGAAGAAAAAGATGAACAAGAAAGGGAAGAAGAAGAAGAAGATGAAGAAGAAGAAAAATAAGAAGAACAAGAAGAAGAAGAAGAAAAAGAAGGAGAACAAGAAGCAATAAAAGAAGAAGAAGAAGAAGAGGAATAAGAAGAGGAGGAAGAAGAAGAAGAAGAAGAAGAAGTGGAAGTACAGGAACAAGAAGGAGTAGAGGAAGTGGAGGAAATGGAAGAAAAAGTAGAAGAAGAAGAAGTGGAGAAGAAGAAGTGGAGAAGAAGAAGAGAAAGAAGAAGATGAAAAATAAGAATAAGTTGAAGAAGTAGAACAGAAAGAAGAAGAAGAAGAAGAAGAAGAAGAAGAAGAAGGAGAAGAAGAATATGAAGAAGTAGAAGTAGAAGAAGAAGAAGAAGAACAAGAAAAGGAGGATGAAGAAGAGGAAGAAGAAGGAGAAGAAGAAGTGGAAGAAGAATAACAAGAAGATGAAGAAGAAAAAGAAGAAGGAGAAGAAGAAGAGGAAGAAGTGGAAGAAAAAGTAGAGGAGGAGGAGGAAGAAGAAGAAGAAGAAGAAGATGAGGATGATGATAAAGAAGAGGAAAAAGAAGAAGAGGAAGAAGGAGAAGAAGATGATGATGATGATAAGTAAGGAGGAGAAGAAGAACAAAAAGAAGATGGAGAAGAAGAAAGGAGAAGAAGATGAAGAAAAAGAAGAACAAGAAGAAGAAGAAGAAGAAGAAGAAGAAGAAGATGAAGAGGATGAAGAAGAAGAAGAAGAAGATGAAGAGGATGAAGAAGAAGATGAAGAAGAAGAGGAAGGAGAAGTAGAAGAAGAAGAAGAAGAAGAAGAAGAAGAAGAAGAGAAGGAAGCCAAAGAAGAAAAAGAAGAAGAAGAGGAAGTAGAAGAGGAAAGAAAAGAAGAAGCAAAAGAAGTAGAAGAAGAAGAAGAAGAAGAAGAAGAAAAAGAAGGATGAGAAAATGAAGAAGAAGAAGAATAAAAAGTAGAAAAATGAGAAGAAGAAGAAGAAGAAGAAGAAGAAAGAGAAGAAGTAGAGAAGAAGGAGAAGAAGTAGATGAGGAAGAAGAAAAAGAAGATGAACAAGAAGAAGAAGAAAAAGAAGGGGAAGAAGAATAAGAACAAGGAAAAGAAGAAGAAGGGGAAGTCAAAGAAGAGGAAGAAGAAGAAGAAGAAGAAAGAAATTATCAAGCCCCACACCTCAAACAAGTACCACTAGATAAAGAAAAAATCAGAGACTTTTTGTTGTTACGATGTTGTGTGAGGAAGAAAGAAGAAGAAGAAGAAGAAGAAGAAGAAGAAGTAGAAGAAGAAGAAGAAGAGGAAAAAAGAAGAAGACTTTTCTCTTTTACAGCTATTATTATAGGAAAATTCTTCCAGAGGCAGGTGACTTTCTCAATCTCCTCCAAAATCTAAAATACAAAGTCGCAACAAATCTTCCAAGGTTTTTATAGTTCTTTCTGATTAACCATTTATTTGAGGTTGAAAGGCTATACTGAACCTTAATCTTGTACCAATAGTTTGATGTATGCTCTTCCAAAAGTGAAGTAAATTTAGGATCTCTATTAAAGATAACAATTTTTGATATCCCATACAACCTAATAATATACTTTGCATATTCTTAAGCTAAGTTTATGGTAGAACAAGTCATTTTTATAGTAAGAAAATCAGCAATTTTTGTTAGCCTACCCATAATTACCCAAATTACATTATGACCTACAGGTTATCTTGGTAATCCAACTACAAAATCCATTTCTACTTCCTCTATTTTCATTCTGGTACTAGCAATGATTGTAGTAATCCTTCAGGCTTTTATTGTTCTCCTTTGACTTGCTAGCAGATTAAACACCTTTGAACCCAATTAGTCACATCTTTCTTCAACCTTAGCCACCAGTGTTGTTGTCTTAGCTCTTGATATATTTTATTCCTTCCTGGATGGATGGAATAATAAGAGTTGTGAGCTTCTTTTAATAGTAATTCCTTGAGTTACTGATGTGCTGGTATACATAGTCTATCTTAAAATCAGAGTAGACCATCTTAATCCAATTTAAATTTAGATTCTCTTCATTCATAGACCCTTTGGATTATCTTTTATAGTTTTGGATATTTATCCTGGTCTTCTTTAATAGACATCAACCAATCTAGCGTTATAAATAGGTGAGCCAGTAACATCATATTTTATCGTATTTTAGATTTTAATTCTAACTTATCCATCTCAAAGATCAATTACTTTTCTTCTGGGATAGTTAATAAGCTGTTAACATTAGTTTTTCTACTGAGAGCATCTACTACCACATTTGTTTTAATTGAATGATATGTGATTCCTACATCATAATCTTTAATAAATTCCAACCATCTTCTTTGCCTAAAATTTAATTCTTTTTAGTGAAGATATATTTTAAGCTTTGATGATCCATAAATATCATACATTTAACTTTGTATAAGTAATATCTCCAAATTTTTAGGACAAAAATTATAATTGCTAGCTCCAAATCATACATAGGATAATTCTTTTCATGTGATTTAAGCTGTCTAGATACAAAAGTAATTACCTTTTGATGTTGCATCAATACACAGCCTAGCCCTTACAATAAGGCATAATTATATATCTGATAACCCTTTGTAACTTTTATCATTACTAGAATTGGAGCTGTAGTTAATTTCTCTTTCAGTATTTGAAAGTTATTCTCACAAGCTGCTTCTTATTCAAATTTTGTTGTCTTCCATGTTAAATTGGTTAATGGTGCGACAATCTAAGAAAAACCCTTAACATACTTCCTATAATATCTGGCCAATCCCAAGTAGCTTCTGATCTAAGTCACGGTTGTGGGTCTTTTCCAATCTATGGTAGTCGAAATCTTTTGTGGATTTATAGAGATCCCTTTTGCATTGATAATATGTCCTAAGGAAATGGCTTTGGATAACCAAAACTAACATTTCAAAAATTTGGAATATAATTGATTTCCTCTCAAAGTCTATAATGTTAAATGCAAATGTGTATATGTTCTTGCAAGGACTTCGAATAAATTAGGAAATCATCAATAAAGACAATAATAAAGTGGTCCAAATATTTCTTGAACACTCGATTCCTTAAATCCATAAAGGTTGTTGGTACATTGGTTAGCCTAAAGGGTAGTATTAAGAATTCATAGTGTCCATACCTAGTTTTAAAAGCTATCTTCAGAACACCTTCTTGCTTGATTTTTAACTGATGATATCTAGATCACAGATCAATTTTGGAAAATACTACTACTTTATACAACTGATCAAATAACTCATCAATCTGTAGCAAATGATATTTGTTCTTGATAATGATTTTATTGATTTCTTGATAGTCAACACACATACGAATACTATAGTCTTTTTTTTTACAAATAGGATAGGTGCCCCTCATGGGGACACACTTGGCCTAATAAATTCTTTGTCTAATAATTCTTGTAATTGTATTTTTATTTCTTGTAGTTCAATAGGTGCCATATGATATGGAGATTTTGAAATTAGCTCAGCATCAGGAATCAATCGAATTTCAAATTTAATTTCCTTATTTGGAGGTAAACCTGATAATTCCTCAAGGAAACATCTAAATATTCTTTAACTATCGATACTTCTGAGGGTTGACAAAATTACCTATCCAAATCCACAATGGATACCAGACATCCTTCCTGAACTAAAGCTCTAATACTAGATTATCAATCCCCCACCTCAAATAAGTACCACTACATACACAAAATAATATAGATTTTTTGTTGTTACAACATCGAATGAGGACAAGGAACAAAAACCCAAGGTGGGGACCCAATGATGAGACAAATCCCAACTCCTATTTGAACCCATTTCAAAAACAAATCATGGAACTGATCTAAAATATTTACATAGTGACTTAAAATCCCAAAATATAAACAAAATATGTTTTAAATATTTTCTCACACAAAACCACTCCTCTTTCACACATTGGGTGAAAATGCTCTCCTATATTAGCAACTTTTTCAGCTCTCGGTGTAGTGGATAAATGGGATGCATGACCTATGATGTAGGCAATAATAAGATTTTTATAGATCCTAGTAGATAAATCCATAATAATTGACAAAGTAAATGAAAAGACATACCATGAATAGTGAAGATGAATCAAATGCATAAAACTAAAACCATACAAGATGTCATATATAAAGCTAGATGAAAAACCAAAAGAAATACCAGTTCCTTATTAATTTTGATTATAGCTTTGTTATTACTGAGCCTGATTCCCTTTGACGCATTATCCTCTATGGTTCCAATCATCATCAAGAAATGACCTATAGCTATCATCCAACCAAGCACATAACACTAGCCAAATATCTAATCTAAGGATCAATACCCTGTGATCCCACATGTTGAGCCTAGAGCCACCAAGAAGGTATTGTACCTATTCCTTGTGATCCAATGCATTAGACTTGGTGTAAATTATCATGGAGTCATAACACATGACACTAGGCAGATATTTAATCTGAGGATCGATAACCTGGGATCCTACACACTGGGCCTAGTGGTGAGAATAATGTTCTATGGTATCTCTTTTTGTTATTGTCATTTTTTCAAACATTAATCTAGATAATTGAGCCATATCAAACGACCATTTCATTCCCTATTGTTTCTTTCTTTACCATACTTCTTTTTTTTAGTTTTTATGAAATTGAAATAAATAACAACAACCAAAACACCATTTGATAGTTAGAAAACCATGTAAAAATATATATTAACATGCTACATCATAGGGTTAGGAATTTATCTACCTCTTCTTGATGTCCTTACGAAAAAATCCTCACCGACCGTCACTGTCGCATGCCAGAACTCTCAAAATCCTCGTTGACTATCTCTGTCAATCTACGGACCTTACGAAATCTTCTAAGAGCACAGTGGTGGCTGGCAAAAATCCTGCACATTTTGAATTCTTGCTACAGTCACATTTTCACTGAACCTCACACTCCAACAATCTGCCCACACTCGTGTTTACACAGAAAAGCTTTCTAAACACTTTCCCTGTAATCAGATTAGTTTTCACAGAAGTACTTTTCAAAACACAACCTAGTCAGCTTTTATACCCAATACTTAAATTTCTCGAACCCTTATGAACCAAATGCCAGAAGGCTCAAGAATTGGCTTTCTGCATAACACCACTCCAAATTCATTATTTGCACCTAGATCCTCTGCCTGGAGAGATAGACTTGCACTGAAATTCTTAAAATTGTAGATTTACTAACCACAGCCAATAACTTTAAAATTAAAAATATAACTTCCCCCAAAACGAACTTATGCTATGCTAACATCTACAAAATTACAAATCTACCCTCAACATTAAGAATTTATCCTATATCTTTAAAAAAAATCATTTATTCCTAAGGGCTTCAAAAATTACAAACTAAAAACCTTCGAATCGTCTCAAAGAGCACTTCTTCTTAGAAGCATAAAATAAGGGAAAATTAAGGCTGTTATAAAAATGAAGAAGAAGAAGTCGAAGAAGAATAATAATAATAATAATAATAATAATAATAATAATAATAATAATAATAATAATAAGAAAAAGAAGAAGAAGAAGAAGAAGAAGAAGAAGAAAAATGAGAAGAAGAAGAAGAAGAAGAAGAAGAAGAAGGAAAAGAATAAGAAAGAGAAGGTGATGGAGAATAAGAAGTAGGAGAAGAAGAAGAAGAAGAAGACAAAGGAAAAGAAGAAAAGGAGGAGAAGTGAGAAGAAAGAGAAGAAGAAGAAGAGGAAGAAGATGAATAAGAGGTAGAAGGAGAAGAAGAACAAGTAGAAAAAGAAGAAAAAGAAGAAGAAGAAGAAGAAGACGAAGATGAAGAAGAAAAGGACCAAAAAGAAGAAGAAGAAGAAGAATAAGGAGGAGGAAGAGGAGGAGGATGAGGAGAAGAAGAATAAGAAGAAGAAGAAGAAGAAGAAGAAAAAGAAGAAGAAGAAGAAGAAGAAGAAGAATATAAGAAGTAGTAGAAGTAGAAGAAGAAGAAGAAGAAGAAGAAGAAGACAAAGAAGAAGAAGAATAAGAATAAAAAGAAGAAGAAGAAGAAGAAGAAGAAGAAGAAGAAAATGAAGAAGAAGAAGCAGAAGAAGAAGAAGAAGAAGAATAAGAAGAAGAAGAAAAAGAGGAAGACAAAGAAGAAGAATAAGGAAGAGAAGATAAAGGAGAAGAAGAAGAAAAAGAAGAAGAAGATGATGGAGACGAAGAAGAAGAAGAAGGAGATCAAGTAGAAGAAGAAGATTGAGAAGAAGAAAAGAAGGAAGATGATGAAGAAGAGGTAGAAGGAGAAGAAGAAGAAGAAGAAGAAGAAGAGGTAGAAGGAGGAGAAGAACTTGAAAGAGAGGGAGAAGAAGAAGAAGAAGAAGAAGAAGGAGAAAGAGAAGTGGAAGGAGACAAAGGAGAAGAGGTGGAAGAAGAACAACAAAAAGAAGAAGAAGATCAAGAACAGGAGGAGAAGGAAGAGGAAGTAGAAGAAGAAGAAGAAGAGCATAAGGAAGAAGAAGTAGAAGAATAAGAGGAGGAAGAAGAGGAAGTAGGGGAGGAGGGGGAGGAAGAAGACGAAGATGAAGAACCAGAAGAAGAAGATGAAGAAGTAGAGCAAGAAGAAGAAGAAGAGGAAGAAGAAGAAGAAGAAGAAGGAGTAAGAGAACAAAAAGAAAGAGGTGAAGTAGATGAAGAAAAAGTAGAAAGAGAAGAAGAAGAAGATGATGATGATGAAGAAGAAGAAGACAAAGATGAAGAAGACTAAGAAGAAGAAGAAGAAGAAGTAGAAGAGGAGGAAGAAGAAAAGGAATAAGAGAAAGAAGAAGTAGAAAAAGAAGAAGAAGAAGAAGAAGAAGAAGAAGAGGAAGTAGAAGAAGAAGAAGAAGAAGAAGAAGAAGAAGAAGAAGAAGAGTGAGAAGAAGAAGAAGAAGAAAAAGAAGAAGAGGTAGAAGAAGTAGAAGAAGTAGAAGAAGAAGAAGAGGAAGAAGAAGAAGTAGAAGTAGTAGTAGAAGAAGAAGACGAAGAAGAAGAAGTAGTAAAAGAAGAAAACAGTGACGAAGAAGAATTGGAAGAAGAAGTTTGAGAAAAAGAAGAACAGGAAGGAGATGAAGAAGAAGAAGAAGAGAGGAGGAAGAAGTAGAAGAAGAAGAAGAAGAAGACGAATTTGAAAAATAAGATTAAGAAGAAGAAGAAGAGGAAGAACATGAAGAAGAAGAAGAAGAACAAATGGAAGAAGAGGAACATGGACAAGAAGAAGATGAAGAAGAAAAGAAGAAGAAGAAGAATACAAAGTAGAAGGAGAAGAAGAAGAAGAAGATGAAAATGAAGAAGAAAAGGAAGAATAAGAAGAAGAGGAAGAAGAAGAAGTACAAGAAGAAGAAGAAGAAGTAGTATAATACAAGAAGAAGAAGAAGAAGGAGAAGGAGAAGAAGAAAAAGAAGATGATGATGAAGATGAAGATGTAGAAGAAAAGAAGAGGAAGAAGAAAAAGGGGAAAAAGAGGAGGAACAGGTGCAGGAGGAACAAGAAAAATAAGAAGAAGATGAAGAAGAACAAGAGGAGGAGGACGCAGAGGCAGAATCAAAGGAAGAAGAAGAAGGAGAAGAGTAGGAGGAGTAAGAGAAAGAAGAAAAAGAAGAAGAAAAAGTGGAGGAGGAGAAATAATAATAATAATAATAATAATAATAATAATAATAATAAGTAGAAGAAGAGGAAGAGGAAAAAGAAGAAGAAGAAGAAGAAGAAGAAGAAGAAAAAGAAGAAGAATTTGAAGAAGAACAAGAACAATAAAACAGAAGAAGAGGAAGAAGAAGAAGATGAAGAAGAACTGGAAGCAAAGCAAAGAGAGGAAGAAGAAGAAGAAGAAGATGAGGGGGTAGAGGAAGAAGAAGAACAAGAAGAAGAAATGAAGAAGAAGTTGAAAAAGAAGATCAAGAAGAAGAAGAAGAAGAACAGGAAGAGGAAGAGGAAGAAGAAGAAGGAGAAGAAGAAGAAGAAGGGGAAGTAGAAGAAGATGGAGCAGAAGAAGAAGAAGTAGAAGCAATAGGAAAAGATGTAGAGGTGAAAAAGAAGAAGAAGAAGAAGAAGAAGGGGAGGAGAAAGAAGACGAAGAAGAAGAAGAAGAAGGACAAGAAGAAGATGAATAGGAAGATGAAAAAGGGGAAGAGGAGGAAGTAGTGGTAGAGGAAGAAGAAGAATAGAAGGAGGACGAGGAGGAAAAGAAAGAATAAGAAGAAGAAGATGAGCAAGGGGAAGAAGAAGGAGAAAAAGAAAAAGCAGAAGAGGAAGAAGAAGAAGAATAGGAGGAAGAAGAAGAAGAAGAAGAAGAAGTAGAGGAAGAAGAAGAAGAAGAAGAAGAAGAAGAAAATGAATAAGAAGAAGAAGATGATGAAGAAGAAGGAGAAGAAGAAGAAGCAATAGAAGAAGAAGAAAAAGGAGATGAAGTTGATGAAGAATATCGAGAAGGAGAAGAAGAGGATGAAGAAGAAGAGAAG
>JAIUJO010001340.1:270000-280000 GCA_023846275.1 Vanilla planifolia | reverse complement strand
GGGGTAGAAGAATTAGAAGGGGAAGAAGAAGGAGAAAAAGAAAAAGCAAAAGAGGAAGAAGAAGAAGTAAAGGAAGAAGAAGAAGAAGAAGAATTAGAGGAAGAAGAAGAAGAAGAAGAAGAAGAAGTAGAGGAAGAAGAAGAAGAAGAAGAAGAAGAAGAAGAAGAAAATGAATAAGAAGAAGAAGAAGATGAAGAAGAAGGAGAAGAAGAAGAAGAAGAAGTAGTAGAAGAAGAAAAAGGAGATGCAGTTGATGAAGAATAAGGAGAAGGAGAAGAAGAGGATGAAGAAGAAGAGAATAAGAAGGAAAAGAAGAGGAAGAAGAAGAAGAAGAAGGAGGAGGAGGAGGTGAGGGAGGAGGCAGAGGAGGAGGTTGAGAAGAAGGAGGAGAAGAAGAAGAAGAAATAGAAGAAGAAGAAGAAGAAGAAGAAGAAGACGAATTGGATGAAGAAATACGAGAAGGGGTAGCAGAAAAAGAAGAAGTAGTAGTAGTAGAAGAAGAAGAAAAAGAAGAAGAAGAAGAAGAAGAAGAAGAAGAATAAGAAGAATATAATAAAGAAGAAGATGAGGAAGAAGAATAAGATGAAGAACAATAAGAGGAAGAGGAAGAAGAAAAGGAGGAGGAGGAGGAGGAGGAGGAGGAGGAAGAAGAAAGAAAAGAAGAAGTCGAAGAAGTAGAAGAGAAAGAAGAACTAGAAGTTGAAGAAGAAAAGAAGATGTAGAAGAAGAAAGAGAGGAGGAAGAAGAAGAAGAAGATGATGATGATTAAGAAGAAGAAGAAGAAGATGAAGAGGAAGAGAAAGAAAAAGAAGAAGATAAAAAAGAATAAGAATAATAATAATAATAATACTAATAAAAAGAAAAAGCAGGAGTAGAAGTAGAAGAAGAAGTAAAAGTGGAAGAAGCGAAACAAGAAGAAGATTAAGAAGAAGAGGAAGAAGAAGAAGAAGAAGAAGGACAAGAAAAAGAAGAAACAGGAAATGAGGATGGAAAAGAAGAAGAAGAAGAAGAAGAAGAAGACAAAGAAGATGATGATGATGAAGGAGAAGAAGAAGAAGAAAAAGAAGATGAAACAGAAGAAGAAGAAGAGGAAGAGGAAGAAGAAGAAGAAAAAGAAGAAGTAGGAGAAGAAGATAAAGAAGAAGAAGAAAAGAAGAAGAAGAAGAAGAAGAAGGTGGAGGAGAAGACGGAGAAGAAGGAGAAGAAGTTGAAGAAGAGCGAGAAGAAGAAGAAGATGAAGAAGAATACAAAAAAAAGCTAGTGGAAGAAGAAGAAGAAGTAATAAACGAAGAAGAAGAAGAAGAAGAAGAAGAGGAAGAGGAAGAAGAATTACAAGCGGCAGAAGAAGAAGAAAAAGAAAAAGTGGAGGAGGAAGAAGAAGAAGAAGAGGAAGAAGAATTAGAAGAAGAAGAGGAAGAAGAATTAGAAGAAGAAGAAGATGTAGAGGAAGAAGAAGAAGAAGAAAATGAATAAGAAGAAGAAGAAGGAGAAGAACAGGAAGAAGGTGAAGGAGGAGGAGGAGGAGAAGAAAAAGATGGGGATGAAGTCGATGAAGAAGAAGGAGAAGGAGAAGAAGAGGAGGAAGAAGAAGAAGGAAAAGAAGAAGAAGGTGGAGGAGGAGGAGGAGGAGGAGAAGAAGAAGAAGAAGAAGAAGAGGAAGAAGAAATAGAAGAAGAAGAAGAAGTAGTAGTAGAAGAAGAAGAAGATGATGATGAAAAAGAAGAAGACGAAGAAGAAGGAGAAGAAGAAGAAGAAGAAGAAGAAGAAGTAGATGAAGAAGTACAAGAAGGAGAAGCAGAAGAAGAAGAAGAAGAACAAGAAGAGGAGGAAGAAGAAGAAGGAGAAGAATAAGAAGTAGAAAAAGAAGAACAAGAAGGAGAAGAAGAAGAAGAAGAAGAAGAAGAAGATCGAGGAGAAGAGGACGATGGAGAAGTAGAGGAGGAGGAGGAAGAAGAAGAAGAAAAGAAGAAGTAGAAGAAGAAGAAGAAAGAGAAGAACAAAAAGAAGGAGAAGTCGAGGAAGTAGAAGAGCAAGGAGAAGAGGTAGTAGTAGTTGTAGAAGATGAGGAAGAAGAAAAAGAAGAAGAAATAGAGAAAGACAGAGAGGAAGAAGAAGAAGAAGAAGATGATGAAGAGGAAGAGGAGAAAGAAGAAGAACATGAAAAAGAAGAGGAAAAAGAATTAGAAGAAGAAAAAGAAGATAAAGAAGAAGAAGAAGAAGAGGAAGAAGAAGTAGTAGAAGAAGAAGAACAACAAGAAGAAGAAAAAAGAGAGGGAAAAGAAGAAGAAGAAGATTAAGAAGAAGAAGAAGTCGTAGACGAAAAAGAAGAAGAAGAAGAAGAAGCGGAAGGAGAAGAAGAAGAAGAAGAAGAACCAAAAGAAGAAGAAGAATGACAAGAAAAAGAAGAAAAAGAAAAAGATGAAGAAGAAGAAGAAGAAGAAGAAGAAGAAGAAGAAGAAGATGATGATGTTGAAGGAGAAGACAAAGAAAAAGAAAAAGAAGATGAAGAGAAAGAAGAAGAAGAAGAAGAAGAAGAAGAAGAAGAGGAAGAGGAAGAAGAAGAGAATGAAGAAGAAGTAGGAGAAGAAGAAGAAGAAGAAAAGAAGAAGAGGAATAAGAAGAGGAAAAAGAAGGAGAAGATGGAGAGGTAGAAGAAGAGGAAGTAGAAGAAGAATGGGAAGAAGAAGAAGAAGATGAAGAGCAACACAAAGAAAAAGTTGTGGAAGATGAAGAGAAGAAGAAGAGAAGAAGAAGAAGAAGAAGTAGACAAAGAAGAAGAAAAAGAGGAAAAGGACAAGAAAAAGAAAAGAAGAAGAAGAAAAAGGAGAGGAAGAGGAAGTAGGAGAAGATGAAGAAGAAGAAAAAGAAGAAGAAGAAGAAGAAGGATAACAAGATGAAGAAGGACAAGAAGAACAAGAAGAAGAAAAGAAGATGAAGTTGAAGATCCAGAAGAAGAAGGGGAAGAAGAAGAGGATGTGTAGGAGGAGTAGGAGCAGGCTTTAGAAGAAGAAGAAGAAGCTAAAGGAGAAGTAGTAAATTTAGAAGAAGAAGAATAATAATAATAATAATAAGAAGAAGAAGAAGAAGGAGAAGAAGAAGAAGAAGATGATGATTAAGAAGAAGAAGAAGAAGATGAAGATGAAGAAGATGATGAAGGAGAAGACGTAGAAGAGGAAGAAGAAGATGACGATTATGAAGAAGTACAAGAAGTAGAAGATGAAGGAGAAGAAGAAGAAGAATAAGAAGAAGATGGGGAATAAGAAGAGGAAGAAGAGGAACATGATAAAGAAGAACAAGAAGTGGAAGAAGAAGAAGAAGACGAAGAAAAAGAAGAAGAAGAGGAAAAAGAAAAAGAAGAAGAAGAGGAAGAAGAAGAAGAAGAAAAAGAAGAAGAAGAGGAAGAAGAAGAAGAAGAAGAAGAAGAAGAAGAAGAAGAAGGAGAAGTAGAAGAAGAAGAAGAAGAAGTAGAAGAAGAAGAGAAAGAAGAAGAGGAAGAAGAAGAAGAAGACGAAGAAGAAGAAGAAGAAGAAGAAGATGAATAAAAAGGAGAAGAGGAGGAAGAAGAAGTAAAAGAAGAAAAAGAAGAAGAAGGAGAAGGGGAAGAGGAAGGATAATAGTAAGAACAAGAGGAAGAAGAAGAATAAGACGAAGAAGAAGAAGAAAAGGAATAAGAAGAAGAAGAACAGGAAGAAGAAGAAGAAGAAGCAGGAGGAGGAGGAGAAGAACAACAATAATAACATTAAGAAGAAGAGGTGGATGAAGAAGAAGATTATGATGAAGAAAAAGAGTAAGAAGAAGAAGGAGAAGAAGATGAAGAAGGAAAAAGACACGAAGAAGAAGAAGAAGAAAAAGAAGAACAAGAAGAAGAATTGGAAGAAGAAGAGCGAGAAGGAAACAAGAAGAGGAGCAAGAAGAAGAAGAAGAAGAAGAAGACGAAGAAGATAACGAAGAAGAAGATGATGATGATGGTTAAGAAGAAGTGGATGTGGAAGAAGAAGAGGAGAAAGAAGCAGAAGAAGAATAAGAGCAGGTGGAGGAGGACGATGAGGAAGTAGAAGAAGAAGAAGAGTATGAGGAAGAAGAATTAGATGAGGAAAAAGAAGAAGAAGAAGGAGAGAAGGATGAAGAAGAAGAAGTAGGGGAGGAAAAGGAGGAAGAAGGCGAAGAAGAAGAAGAAGAAGAAGAAGAAGAAGAAGCAGAAGTAGACCAAGAAGAAGAAGAAGAGGAAGAAGAAGAAGAAAAAGAAAAAGAAGAAAAACATGAAATAGAAGGAGTAGGAGAAGAAAAAGAAAGAGATGAAGTAGATGAAGAAGAAGGAGAAAGAGAAGAGGAAGAAGATGATGATGAAGAAGAAGAAGATGAAGAAGTAGAAGAAGACAAAGATGAAGAAGAAGAAGATGAAGTGGAAGAGGAAGAAGAAAAAAGGAAGGAGAGGAATAAGAAGGAGAAGAAGAAGAAGAAGGAGAAGAAGAAGAAGAAGAAGAAGATAAGATGAAGACGAAGAAGATGGTTAAGAAGAAGAACAACAACAAGAACTAGAAAAAAAAAGGAGAATAAGAATAAGAAGAAGAAAAAAAAGAAAAGGAAGAAGAAATGGAAGAATAAGAAGAAAAGGAAGAAGAAGAAGAAGTACAAGAAGAAGAGTGAGAAGGAGAAGAAGAAAAAAAGGAAGAAGAGGTAGAAGAAGTAGAAGAAGATGAAGAAGAAGAAGAAGAAGAAAAAGAAGAAGAAGAAGAAGAAGATGTAGTAGTAGTAGTAGTGGAAGAAGAAGAAGTAGAAGAAGAAGAAGTAGTTGAAGAAGAAGAAGTAATAGAAGAAGAAAATGGTGAAGAAGAAGAAGAAGAGGAAGAAGAAGTTGAAGAAGAAGAAGAAGAGGAAGAAGATGAAGCAGAAGAAGAGAGGAGGAGGAAGAAGAAGAAAAAGAACAATAAGAAGAAGAAGACGAAGAATAGGAATTTTAAAAATAACTTTTAGAAGTAGAAGAAAAGGAAGAACATGAAGAAGAAGAAGAAGAAAAAAAAAATAAAAGGAAGAAGAAGAAGAAAAAGAAGAAGAGGGGGAAGAAGAAGAAGAAGAAGAAGGATAAGAAGTAGAAGGAGGAGAAGAAGAAGAAGGTGAAGAAGAAGAGGAAGAAAATGAAGAAGAAGAAGAAGAAGAAGAAAAAGAAGAAGAAGAAGAAGTACAAGAAGAAGAAGAAGAAGTAGTGCAGTACAAGAAGAAAAAGAAGAAAACAATGAAGAAGAAGCAGAAAGAGAAGAAGAAGAAGAAGATGATAATGAAGATGAAGATGTAGAAGAAAAGAAGAAGAAGAAGAAAAAGAGGGAAACAAGTAAGCAAAGGTGGAGGAGAAAGAAGAAGAAGAAGAGGAGGAGGAGGTGGAGGAGGAAGAAGAGGAAAAAGAAGAAGAAGAAGAGGAGGAGTAGGAGGAAGAAGAAGAAGAAGAACAACAACAAGAAAAAGAAGAAGAAGAAAAAGTAGAAGAAGAAGAAGTAGAAGATGATGAAGAAGAAGAATGAGAAGAAGAACAAGAACAGACAAATGAAGAAGAGGAGGAAGAAGAAGATGAAGAAGAACAGGAAGCAGAGGAAAGAGAGGAAGAAGAAAAAAATGAGGGGGTGGAGGAAGAAGAAGAACATGAAGAAGAAATGAAGATGAAGTTGAAAAAGAAGATCAATAAGAAGAAGAAGAAGAGAAAGAGGAAGAAGAAGAAGAAGAAGAAGGAGAAGTAGAAGAAGATAGAGGGGAAGAAAAAGAAGCAGAAGCAAAAGAAGAAGAAGTAGAAGGAGGAGAAGAAGAAGTAGAAGACGAAGAAGAAGAAGAAGAAAAAGAAGAAGAAGAAGAAGAGGAATAGGAAGAAGAAGAAGAAGAGAAGTAGTTGAAGAAGAAGAAGAAGAAGATGAAGAAGAAGAAGAAGAAGAGGTAGACGAAAAAGGGGAAGAGAAGGAAGGAGAGGTGGAGGAAGAAGAAGAAGAAGAAGTGGAAGGAGGAGGAGGAGGAAAAAGGAAGGGGAAGAAGAATTTGAAGAAGAAAAAGAAAAAGCGGAGGAAGAAGTAGAGGAAGAAAAAGATGAAGACAAAAAGGAAGAAGAAGAAGAAGAAGAAGAAGAAGAATAAGAAGTAGAGGAAGAAGAAGAAGAAGAAGAAGAAGGACAAGAAGAAGATGAATAAGAAGAAGAAGAAGAAGGACAAGAAGAAGATGAAGAAGAAGAAAAAGAAGAAGAAGAAAGAAAATAAGAAGAAGGAGAAGAAAAAGGTGGAGAAGGAGAAGAAATAGTGGGAGATGAAGTTGATGAAGAAGAAGGAGAAGGAGAAGAAGAGGAAGATGAAGAAGAAGAGAAGAACAAGGAAAATAAGAAGAAGAAGGAGGAGGAGGAGGAGGCGGAGGAGGTGGAGGAGGCATAGGAGGAGGAGGAGGTGGACAAGAAGAAGAAGAAGAAGAAACAGAAGAAGAAGAAGAAGAAGATGAAGAAGAAGAAGTAGAAGAAGATGAAGAAGAAGATGATGAATTGGATGAAGAAGTGCGAGAAGGGGTAGATGAAGAAGAAGAGAAGAAGAAGAAGAAAAAGAAGAAGAAGAAGAAGTAGTAGTAAAAAAAGAAGAAAAAGAAGAAGAAGAAGAAGAAGAAGAAGGAGAAGAAGAATAAAATAAAGAAGAAGATGATGAAGAAGAAAAAGATGAAGAAGAAGAAGGGGAAGAGGAAGAAGAAAAAGAGGAGTCGGAAGAAGAAGAAGAAGAAGAAGAAGAAGAAGAGGAAGATGAAGGAGAAGAAGAGGAAGAAGTCGAAGAAGTATAAGAGAAAGAAGTAGAAGAAGATGTAGAAGATGAAGAAGAGGCAGAAGAAGAAGAGATGAAGAAGAAGAACAAGAAGATGATGATGATGATAAAGAAGAAGAAGAAGATGAAGATGATGAAGAGGCAGAGGAAGAAGAAGAAGAAGATGAAAAAGAAGAGGAAGAAGAATAAGAAGAAGAAGAAGAAGATGAAGAAGAAGAAGAAAAGGTAGAAGTGGAAGAAGAAGTAGAAGAAGAAGAGAATAAAAGAAGAAGATTAAGAAGAAGGGGAAGAAGAAGAAGAAGAAGGACAAGAAAAAGAAGGAAAAGAAAATAAGGAAGAAGAAGCAGAAGAAGAAGAAGAAGACAAAGAAGATGATGATGATGAAGGAGAAGAAGATGAAAAATAAAAAGAAGATGAAGAGGAAGAAGAAGAAGAAGAAGAAGAAGAGGAAGAAGAAGAAAAAGAAGAAGAAGAAGTGGGAGAAAAAGATAAAGATGAAGAAAAGAAGAAGAAGAAGAAGAAGAAGGGAGAGGAGGGGAAGATGGAGATGAAGATGGAGAAGAAGTAGAAGAAGAACAAGAAGTGGAAGAAGAAGATGAAGAAGAATACAAAGAAAAAGTTGTGGAAGAAGAAGAAGAAGAAGTAAACGAAGAAGTAGAAGAAGAAGTGGAAGAGAAAGAAGAATTAGAAAGGGAAGAAGAAGAAGAAGAAAAAGAAAAAGTTGAGGAGGATTAGGAAGAAAAAGAAGAAGTAGAGGAAGAAGAAGAAGAAGATGAAGAAAATGAATAAGAAGAAGGTGAAGAAGAAGAAGACGATCAAGAAAAAGGAGGAGGAGAAGAAAAAGAAGGAGAAGGAGAAGAAGAGGAGGAAGAAGAAGAAGAGAAGAAGAAGGAAAAGAAGAAGAAGAAGAAAAATGAGGATTAGGAGGAGGAGGAGAAGAAGAAGAACAAAAAGTAAAAGTAGTAGAAGAAGAAGAAGAGGAAGATTAAGAAGTAGAAGAAGAAGAAGAAGTAGATGAAGAAATGCAAGGAGAAGCAAAAGCAGAAGAAGAAGAAGAAGAAGAAAAAGAAGAGGAAGAAGAAGTAGAAGTAGTAGTAGAAGAAGAAGAAAAAGAAGGAGAAGAAGAAGAAGAAGAAGAAGAAGAAGGAGAAGAAGAAAAAGATGAAGATAAAGAAGAAGAAAAAGAACATGAAGAAGAAGAAGAGGACGATGAAGAAGACGAGGAGGAGGAGGAAAAGAAGAAGAAGAAGAAGATTAAGAAGAAGATGAAGAGGAAGACAAAAGAAGAAGAAGAAGAAGAAAAAGAAGAAAAAGAAGAAGTAGAAGAAGAAGAAGCGGAAGAAGACGAAGATGATGATGAAGAAGAAGAAGAAGACAATGAAGAATAATAATAATAAGAAGAAGAAGAAGAAGAAGACGAAGAAGAAGCAGAACAAGAATAAGAAGAAGAAGAATATGATGATGATGAAGAAGGAGAAGAATAAAAAAAAGAAAAAGAAGATGAAAAGAAAGAAGAAGAAGAAGAAGAAGAATTGGAAGAGGAAGAAGAAGTAAGAGAAGCTGAAGAAGAAGGAGAAGAAAAGAAAAAGATGAATAAGAAGAAGAAAAAGAAGGAGAAGATGGAGAGGAAGGAAGAGAAGAAGAAGAATACAAAAAAATCTTATGGAAGAAGAGGATGAAGAAGAAGAGAAGAAGAAGAGGAAGCAGACGAAGAAGAAGTAGAGGAAAGGACAAGAAGAAGAAGAATAAGAAGAAGGAGAAGAAGTGGAAGCAGGGGAAGATGAAGAAGAAGAAGAAGAAGAAGAAGAAGAAAAAGAAGAAGAGGAAGAAGAAGAACAAACAGAAAGAGAAGAAGAAGAACAAGAAGGAGAAGAGGGAGAAGTAGAAGAAGAAGTAGAAGAAGAAGAAGAAGAAGGAGAAGATGATGATGAAGAAGAAGAAGAAGATGGAGAAGATGAAGAAGAAGAAGAAGCACAAGAAGAAGAAGAAGAAGAAGAAGAAGAAGAAGAAGAAGAAGAGGTGTACGAGGAGGAGGAGGCTTAAGAAGAAGAAGTTGAAGAAGTAGTAAAAGAAGAAGAGGAAAAAGATGAAGAGGAGGAAGAACGAGAAGAAGAAGAAGAACAAGTAGTAGTAGTAGTAGAAGAAGAAGAGGAAGAGGAAGAAGAGGAAGGGGAAGACGAAGAAGAAGAAGAGAAAGAAGGAGAGGAAGAAGAAAAAGATTAAGAAGAAGAAAGGGAAGAAGAAGAAGGAGAAGTTGGAGAGGAAGAAGGAGAAGAAGTAGAATTAGAACGAGTAGTAGAAGAACAAGAACAAGAAGAAGAAGAAGAAAAAGATGTAGAAGAAGCAGAAAAGTAGAGGAAGAAGGAGAAGAAGAAGAAGGAGAAGAAGTGGAAGAAGTGGAAAAAAAGAGAAGAAGAAGAAGAAGAAGAGGAAGAAGAAGAAAAAGAAGAAGAAGAGGAGGAAGTAGTAGTATTAGAAGAAGAATAAGATGGAGAAGGAGATGAAAAAGAAATAGAAGAAGTAGATGAAGAAGAAGGAGAAGGAGAAGAAGAAGAGAATGAAGAGAAAGAAGTGGAGGAAGAAGAAGAAGAAGAAGAAGAAGAAGGCAAAGAAGAAGAAGTAGATGAAGAAGAAGTAGTAGAAGAAGAAAAACATGAAGAAGAAGAAGAGGAAGAAGAAAAGAACAAACACAACAAGAAGAAGAAAAGGAAGATGATGAAGAAGAAGATCAACAAGAAGAATAATAAGAAGAAGAGGAAGAAGGAGAAGGAGGAGAAGAAGAAGTGTAGAAGGAAGATCAAGAAGAAGAAGAGGAGGAAGAAGGTGAGGAAGAAGAAGAAGAAGAAGAAGAAGAGGAAGTAGAAGAGGGAGAAGAAGATAAAGAAGGTGTAGTAATAGAAGAAGAAGGAGAAGACGAAGAAAACGAAGAAGGAGGAGAAGAAGATGAAGAAAAAGAAGAAGGAGAAGGAGAAGAAGAATAAGAATAAGAAGAAGAAGAAGAGCAAGAGGAGAGGAGGAAGAAGAAGAAGTAGAAGAGGAAGAGGGGGATGAAGAAGAAAAAGAAGAAGAAGAAGAATAGGAGGAAGGAGAAGAAGAAAAAGAAGAAGGAGAAGAAGAAAAAGAAGAAGGAGAAGAAGAAGAAGAAGGAGAAGAATAAGAAGCACAAGCAGAAGAAGAAGAAGAAGAAGAAGAAGAAGATGATGAAGAAGACACAGAGGAAGAAGAAG
>JAIUJO010001340.1:262500-265000 GCA_023846275.1 Vanilla planifolia | reverse complement strand
AGAAGCAGAAGAAGAAGAAGAAGAAGAAGAAGAAGAGGTAGAAGAGGAAGAAGAAAATGAAGAAGAAGAAGAAGAAGAAGAAGAAAAGGAAAAGGAAGAAGAAAAAGAAGAAAAAGAAGAAAAAGAAGATGTTGAATTAGAAGAAGAAGAGGAAGAAGGAAAAGAAGGAGAAGAAGAAGGAGAATGAGAAGAAAAAGAAAGAGAAGAAGTAGATCAAGAAGAAGGAAAAGAAGAATAAGAAGAAGAAGAGGAAGAAGAAGAGGAAGAACTAGAATCAGAAGATGGAGAAGAAGAAGAAGACGAAGAAGAGGAAGAAGAAGAACAAGAAGAAGAGGTAGAAGAAGAAGAAGTAGAAGAAGAACAAGAAGAAGGAAACAGAGAAGAAGAAGAGAAAGAAGACGAAGAGGAAGAAGATGAAGAAGATGAAGAAGAAGTAGAAGAAGAAGAGAAGAAGAAGAAGAAGAAGAAGAAGAATAAGAAAATGGAGATGAAGAAGAAAAAGAAGAAGAAGAAGAATAGGTGGAAGAAAAAGAAGAAGAAGAAGAATAAGAAGATAAAGAAAAAGAAGAAGGACAAGAATAAGAAGAAGAAGAAGGAAAAGATGAAGAAGAAGAACGATAAGAAGGTAAAGAAGAAGAAGAAAAAGAAGAAGTAGAAGAAGAAGAAGAAGAAAATGAAGAAGAAGACGATGATAAAGAAGAAAAGGATGAGGAAGGAGACGAGGAGGAGGAAGAAGAAGAAAGAAGAGGAAGATGAAGAAGAAGAAGAAGATGATGATGAAGAAGAAGTGGAAGAGGAAGAAGAAGAGGAGGAAGAAGAAGAAGAAGTAGAAGATGAATAAGTGGAAGAAGACAAAGAAGAAGAAGACGAAAAAGAAAGACAACAAGAAGAAAAGGAAGAAGCAAAAGAAGAAGATGATGTTTAAGAAGTAGAAGAAGAAGAAGAAGAAGAAGAAGAAGAAGAAAAAGTGAAAGAAGAAGTAGAAGAAGAAGATGTGGCAGAAGAAGAAGAAGAAGAAAAAGAGGTAGAAGTGGAAGAAGAAAACGAAGAACAAGAAGAAGAAGAGGAAAAGTAGAAGAAGAAGAAGAAGAACACGATTAGAAACAAGAAGAAAAAGAAAAAGAAGAAGAGCAAGAAGAAGAAGAAGAAGAAGAAGAAGAAGAAGAAGAAGCAAAGGAAGAAGAAGAAGAAACGGAAGAAGAAGGAGAAGGAGAAGAAGAAGAAGAAGAAGAAGAAGAAGATGGAGAAAAAGAAGAAAAAGAAAATGAAATAGACAAAGAAAAAGTAGAAGAAGAAGAAGAAGAAAAAGTAAAGGACGAAGAAGAAGAAGAAGAAGAAGAAGAATAAGAGGAGGAAGAAGAAGAAGAAGAAGAAGAAGAAGCTGGAGAAGAAGAAGAAGAAAATGGAGGAGAAGAAGAAGAAGAAGAGGAAGAAGGAGAAGAAGATGATGATGAAGAAGGAGAAGAAGGAGAAGGAGAAGAAGTAAAAGAAGAAGAACAAGAAGAAGAAGAAGAAGAAGAAGAAGACGAAGAAGAAGTAGAAGAAGAAAGAGAAGAAGAAGTAGTAGAAGATGGAGAGGAAGGGGAAGAAGTAGAACAAGAAGGAGAAAAAGAAGAAGAACAAGAACAAGAAGAAGAACTAGAGGAATAAGAAGAATAAGATGAAGAAGAAGAAGAAGAAGTAGAAGAAGAAGGTGGAGAAGAAGAAGAAAAAGTGGAAGAAGAAGAAGAAGAATAAGAGAAGAAGAAGAAAAAGAAGTGGAAGGAGAAGAATGAGAACAAGAAAAAAAAGAAGAAGGAGAAGGAGGTGAAGAAGAAGAAGTTAAAGTAGAAGAAGAAGGAGAAGAAGAAGGAGATGGGGGAGAAAATTAATGAGAAGAAGTAGACAAAGAAGAAGGACAAGGAGAAGAAAAAGAGGAAGAAGAAAGAGAAGGAGAAGGAGAAGAAGAAGAAGAAGATGATGAAGAAGAGAAGAAATCAAAGAAGATGAAGAAGAAGAAGAAGAAGATGAAGAAGAAAGGAGAAGAGTAAAAGAAGTAGAGGACAAGAAATTGAAGAAGAAGAAGAAGAAGAACAACAACAACAACAAGAAGAAGATGTAGCATAAGAAGAAGAAGGAGAAGAAGAAGAAGAAGAAGAAGAAGAAGAAGAAGAAGAATAAGAAGAAGTGGAAAAAATAGAAAAAGAAGAAAAAGAAGAAGAAGAAGAAGAAGAAGATATAGAAGAAGTACAAGAAGAAGAAGAAGAAGAAGAAGAAGAAGTAGGAGAAGAAGAAGAAGAAGTTTAACAAGATGAGTAAGAAAGAGAAGAAAAAGGAGAAGAAGAAGAAGAATAAGAAGATGAAGAAAAAGAAGAAGATGAAGATGAACAAAAGAAGAAATAAAAGAAGAAGAAAAAGAAGTAGAAGAAGAAGAAGATGATGAAGAAGAGGAAGAGGATGAGGAAAAAGAAGAGGAGGAGGAAGAAGAAGAAGAAGAAGAGGAAGAAAAAGATGAAGAAGG
>JAIUJO010001340.1:245000-247500 GCA_023846275.1 Vanilla planifolia | reverse complement strand
GAGAAGAAGATGAAGAAGAAGAAGAAAAAGATGTAGAAGAAGAAGACGAATAAACAGAAGAACAATAATGCAAAGATGAAGAAGAAGTGGAAGAAGAAGAAGAAGAAGAAGTTGAAGTAGAAGGAGAAGAAGGAGAAGAAGGAGAAGAAGAAGAAGATGATGATGAAGATGAAAAAGAGGAAGAAGAAGAAGAAGCGAAAGAAGAAGAAGAAGGGGAAGAAGAAAAAGATGGAGAAGAGGAAGTTGTTGAAGAAGAAGTAGAAGGAGAAGAAGAAGAAGATGATGATGATGAAGAAGAAGAAGAACAAGAACAAAGATGGCAAAGAGGTCGGAGAAGAGAAAAAAGAAGAAGAAGAAGTAGAAGAAGGAGAAGAAGGGCAAGAAGGGGTAGAAGTAGGAGAAGAAGGGGAACTCAAGAAGATTAAGAAGAATGAGAAGAAGAAGAAAAGAAGATGAACAAGGAGAAGAAGAAGAAGAAGAAGAAGAGGAAGAAGGAGAATAAGTAGAGGAAGAAGAAGGTGATGATGAACAAGAAAAAGAAGAAGAAGAAGTAGATGATGATGATGTTGAAGTCAAAGAAGGAGAAGACAAAGAAGAAGGAGAAGGAGAAGGAGAAGAAGAAGACGAAGAAGAAGTAAAAGAGGAAGAAGCATAAGAAGAAGAAGAAGAAGAGGAAGAAGAAGAAGAAGAAGAAGAAGAAGAAATAAAAGAAGAAGAAGAGGAGGATGAAGAAGAAGAAGAGGAAGAAGATGAAGAAAAAGAAGAAGTAGAAGAAGAAGAAGAAAAAGAAAAAAAGAAGAGGAAGATGAAGATAATGACGATGATTAGTAAGAACAAGAAGAAGAAAAAGAAGTTGAACAAGATGAAGTGGAAGAAGAAGGAGAAGAAGACGAAGAAAAAGAAGAATAAGAAGAATAAGAAGATGCTAAGGAAGAAGAAGAAAAAGAAGAATGAGAAGAAGACTAAGAAGAAGAAGAAGAAGAAGAAGAAGAAGACGACAAAGAAGAAGAAAAAGGAGAAGAAGAAGAAGAAGAACAAGAATAATGAGAAGAAGAACAAAAAGAAAAAGAAAAAGAACAAGACAAAGAAGAACAAGAAGAAGAAGAAAAAGAAGAAGATAAGAAGGAAAAGAGAAAGAAAAAGAAGAAGAAGAAGAATGATAATAATAATAATAACAATAATAAGAATAAGAAGAAGAAAAAGGAGATGATGATGGAGAAGAAGAAGAAGTAGAAGAAGAAGTAGAAGAAGAAGAAGAAGAATAACAATAATAATAATAATAATATACTAAGATAAAGAAGAAGAAGAAGAAGAAAAAGAAGAAGAAGAAGAAGAAGAAAATGAAGAATAAGAAGAAGAAAAAGAAGAAGAGGCATAGCAAGAAGAAGAAGAAGGAAAAGACAAAGAAGAAGGAGAAAAAGGAGAAGAAGAAGAAGAAGAAGAATAAGAAGACAAAGAAGAAGACAAAGAAGAAGAACAAGAAGAAGAAGGAGCCAAAGATGAATAAGAAAAAAGAGGAAGAAGACGACGAAGAAGAAGAAGAAATACAAGAAGACAAAGAAGACAGAAAAAGAAGGAGAAAAAGATGAAGTTTATGATGATGAAGTAGTATGAAGTGAAAAAGATCAAGAACGAGAAGATAGAGAAGAAGAAGAGGCAAAAAGGAGAAGAAAAAGAGGAGGAGAAGGTGAAGAAGAAGAAAAAGAAGAAGACAAAGAAGAAGAAGAAGAAGAAGAAGATGAAGAAGAAGAAGATGAGAAAGAAGGAAAAGAAGATGAACAAGAAGTAGAAGAAGAGGAAGAAGAGGATGAAGAAGAAGAAGAAGAACAAGAAGAAGACGAAGAAGTATAAGAAGAAAAAGAAGTAGAAGTAGAAGAAGAAGAAGAAAAATGAGGAGAAGAAGATGATGATAATGAAGGTGATTATGAAGAAGAAGTAGTTGTAGAACAAGACAAAATGGAAGAAGAAGGAGAAGAAGATGAAGAAAAAAGAAGAAAAAAAGAAGCGAAGGAAGAAAATGAAAAAGAAGAATGAGAATAAGTAGACAGAGAAGGAGAAGAAGAAGAAGAAGAAGAAGAAGAAGAAGAAGAAGTGGAAGAAGAATAGGAAGTAGAAGAAGAAGAAGATGACAACGAAGAAGAAGAAGATGAAGAAGAAAAAGATGAAGATAGAGGTGAAGATGAAGAAGAAAAAGAGAAATAAGGAAAGAAAGAAGAAGATGAAGAGGATGTAGAAAAGTAGAAGTAAAAGAACAAGAAGAGGAAGAAGAAGTTGAAGAAGAAGAAGAAGAAGAAAAAGAAGAGAGGAAGACAGAAAAAGAGGAAGAAAAAGATGAAGAAGAAGGGGAAGAAGTAAATGAAGAAGATGGAGAAGAAGAAAAAGATGATGATGAACAAGAATAAGAAGAATATGAAGAACTATAAGAAGAAGAAGAACAAATAATAATAATAAGAAGAGGAAGATGGAGAAGAAGTAAAGAAGAAGAAGAAGAAGAAGAAAA
>JAIUJO010001340.1:230000-232500 GCA_023846275.1 Vanilla planifolia | reverse complement strand
TATTAAGAAGAAGATTTTGAAGAAGAAGAAGATAAAGAAGAAGAAAAAGAAGAGAAACAAGAAAAAGAAAGAGAAGAAGAAGAGGAAGAAGAAGAGGAAGAAGATGAAGAAAAAGTCAAAGAAGAAGAAGAAGATGAGGAAGAAAAAGAAGTCAAAGAAGTAGAAGAAGATGATTAAGACGAAGAAGAGGAAGAAGAAGAAAAAGATGAAGAAAAAGAAGAGAAGACAAAGAAGAAGAAGAAGAAAATGAATTAGAAGAAGTGGATGAAGAAAAAGAAGTACAAGAAGAAGAAGAAGAAGAAGAAGAAGAATAAGAAGATGTAGAAGAAGAGGAAGAAGAAGAAGAAGAAGCCAAGGAGAAAGTAAAAGAAGAAGAAGTGGAAGAAGAAGAAGAGGAAGAAGGAGAAGAAGGAGAAGAAGAAGAAAAAGCCAAAGAAGAGGAAGAAGAAGTAGAAGAAGAGGGACAAGAAGACAAAGAGGAAGAAGAAGAAAAAGAAGATAAAAAAAAGAACTAGAAGAAGAAAAAGAAGGTGAAGAGGAAGAAGAAGAAGAAAAAGAAGACGAAGAAGAAGAAGAAGAAGAAGAAGAAGAAGAACAAGAAGAAGAAGAAGACAAAGTAGAAGAAGAAGAAGATGATGATGAACAAGTAGGAAGAAGAAGAAAAACAATAAAAAGAAAAATAAGAAGAAGAGTCGAAGAAGAGGAAGTCAAAGAAGGGGAAGAGAAAGATAAGGAAGCAGAAGAAGAAGAAGAAGAAGAAGAAGAAGATGAAGAAAAAGAAGAAGGCAAAGAAGCAGAAGAAGGAGAAGAAGAAGAAGAGAAGGAAGAAGAAGAAGAAGAAGGAGAAAAAGAAGAAGAAGGAGAAGTGGAAGGAGAAGACAAGAGGAAGAAGAAGGTGTTGAGGAAGAAGAAGAAGAAGAAGAAGAAGAAGAAAAAGTAGAAGACGAAGAAAAAGAAGATGAAGAACAAGAAAAAGAAGAAGATGTAGAGGAAGAAGAAGAAGAAGATGGTGAAGAAGAAGAAGAGAACCTTCAAAAGAAAAAGAAGAAGAAGTCAATGAAAAAGGCAAAGAACATGAAGAAGAAGAAGATCTTGAAGAAGAAGAAGAGAAAGAAGTAGAAGTAGAAGAAGACAAAGAAGGCGAAGAAGAAAAAGAAGAAGAAGAAAAAGTAGAAGAAGAAGAAGAAGAAGGCAAAGAAGACAAGTAGAAGAAGATTAAGAAGAAGAAGAATAAGAATAAGAAGAATAAGAAGAACAAGGAGGAAGAAAAAGAAGAAGAATAAGAAATAGGAAAATAAAAAGAAGAGTCAAAGAAGACGAAGTCAAAGAAGGGGAAGAAGAAGATGAGGAAGTAGAAGAAAAAGATGAAGAAGAGGAAGAAGAAGAGGAAGAAAAAGAAGACAAAGAAGTAAAAGAAGGCGAAGAAGGAAGAAGAAGAAGAAGAAGAAGAAGAAGAAGAAGAAGATGACAAAGAAGAATAAGAAGAAGAAGAATAAGAATAAGAAGAAGAAGAAAAAAAAAGTAGAGTTGGAACGAGAAGGACAAGAAGAAGAAGAAGGTGTAGAGGAAGAAGAAGAAGAAGAAGAAGATGAAGAAGAAGAAGAAGAAGAGGAAGAGGTCCTTAAAAAGAAAAAGATGAAGTCAAAGAAGAAGAAGGTGAAGAAGAAGAAGAAGAAGAAGAAGAAGACAAAGAAGATAAAGGTGTGGAAGAAGAAGAAGAAGAAAAAGAAGAGGAAGAAAATAATATGAAGAAGAAGAAAAAGAAGAAGAAGAATAAGAAGTAAAAAAAGTAGAAGTCAAAGAAGAAGAAGTTGAAGAAGAAGAAGTTGGAGTCGAAGACAAAGAAGAGGAGGAAGAAAAAGAAGAAGAACTAGAAGAAGAAATGGGATTTGGAGAAGAAGAAGTAGACGTAAGACAATAAGAAGTTAATGTAGAAGGAGAAGAAAATAAAGAAGAAGAAGAAGAAGAAGAAAAAGAAGAACAAGAAGAAGTCAAAGAAGAATAAGGATAATAATAAAAATAATAAGAAGTAGAAAAAGTAGAATAAGAAGAAGAAGAAAAGTCGAAGAAGAGGAAGTCGAAGAAGAGGATGTTGAAGAGGAGAAAGAAGAATAATAATAAGAAGAAGAAGAACAAGTAATAGAAGAACAAGAAGAAGAAGAAAAAGAAGAAGAAGAAAGCAAAGAAGAAAAAGAAGAAGAAGAAGAAGAACAAGAACAAGATGAAGATGAAGAAGAAAAAGTCCCAGCAGAAGTTGAAGAGGAATGAAAAGGAGAAGATAAAGACGAAGAATAAGAAGACGTAGAAGAGGAAGAAGAGGAAGACGAAGAAGAAGTAGTAGAAGAAGTAGCAGTAGTAGTAGAAGAAGAAGAAGACAAAGAATCAAAAAAGAAGAAGAACAAAAAGAAGAAGAACAAAAAGAAGAAGGCAAAGAAGAAAAAGAAGAAGAAGAAGAAGGAGAAGAAGACAATGAAGAAGAAGAAGAAGAAGAAGATGTAAA
>JAIUJO010001340.1:225000-227500 GCA_023846275.1 Vanilla planifolia | reverse complement strand
GAATAAGAAGATGACATAATAGAGGAAGAAGGAGGAGGAGGAGGAGGAGGAGAATAATAATAATAATAATAACAAATAATAATAATAATAATAATAACAAGTAGAAGAGTAAGAAAAAAAAGAAGAAAAAGAAGAAGAAGATGAAGTTGAAAAGGAAGAAGATGAAGAAAAATAAGAAGAAGAAGAAGAAGAAGATGTAAAAGAAAAGGAAAATGAAGAAGAAGACAAAGAGGAAGAAGTAGAAGAAGAAGAAGTGGAGTTAGAAGAAGAATAAGAAGATGACGATGATGATGATGATGTTGACAAAGAAGAAGAAGGAGATGAAGAAAAGAAAGATGAAGAAGAGGAAGAAAAAAGGAGGAAGAAGAAGAAGAGGAAGAAAAGGAAGAAGTAGAAGGAAAACAAGAAGAAGAAGAAGGAGAAGAAAAAGAAGAAGAAGGCAAAGAAGATGAAGAAGAAAATGAAAAAGAGAACATGAAAAAGACTTAGAAGAAGAATAAGTTGAAGCAAAAGAAGTGGAAGAAGAAGAAAAAGAAGAAAAATAAGTGGAAGAAAAAGAAGAAGACAAAGAAGATAAAGATGTAGAAGAAAAAAGAAAAATAAAGAAATAGAAAACGAACAAGAAGACAAAAAAGAACAAGAAGAAAAAAGAAGAAAAAAAAGAAGTAGAAGTAGAAAAAGAATAAGAACATGAAAAGAAGAAGAAGAAGAAAACCAAGTCAAACAAGAAGAAGAAGTCAAAGAGGAAGAAGTGGACGAATAAGGGGAAAATGAAGAAGAAGAAGAAGAAGAAGACGAGGAGAAAAGAAGAAGATGAAGAAGACAAAGAAGAAGAAGAAGAAGAAGAAGAAGAAGTATTAGAAGAAGAAGAAAAAAAGAAGAAGACGAAGAAGAAGAAGAATTAGAAGAAGAATAAAAAAAAGGTGTAGAAATAAAAGAAGAGAAGACGAAGAAGAAGAAATAGAAGAAGAGAAGAGGAAGAATGAGAAGAAGAAGAAGAAAAAGAAGAAGATGAAGAAGAATAAGAAGAACAAGAATAAGAATAAGAAGAAGAAGGAGAAATAGAAGGAGAAGAAAAAGAAGATGAAGAAGAGAAGGAGACGAAGAAGAATGAGAAGAAGTAGAAGAATAAGAAGAAGAAGAAGAAGAAGATGAAGAAAAAGGACATGACAAAGAAGAAGAAGAAGAAGTAGGCAATGAAGAAGAAGAAGAAGAACAAGAAGAAGAAGAAGAAAAAGGCGAAGAAGAAGAAGAAGAGATGAAGAAGAAAAAAGAAGAAGAAAAAAGAGAAGCAGAAGAAGAAGAACCAGTAGAAGAAGAAGAACATGATGATGATGATGAATAAGGAGATGAAGGAAAACAAGGAGAAGAAGAAAAAGAAGGGGAAGGCAAAGAAGAAGAAGATGAAGAAGAAAATGAAGAAAATGAAGAGGTAGAAGATGGCATAGAAGTTGAAGAAGAAGACGAAGAAGAATTAGAAATGGAAGATGAAGAAGAGGAAGAAGAAGAAGAGGAAGAAAAAGAAGAAAAAGACTATGAAGAAGAAGAAGAAGAAGACACAGAAGAAGAAGAAGGCTAAGAAGAAGGAGAAGAAAAAGAAGAAGAAGCAAAAGATGAAGAATACGAAAAGAAGAAGAAGAAGATGATGAAGAAAAAGTAGAAGAGGAAGAAGAAAAAGGAGAAGAAGAAGAGGAAGGAGAAGAAGAAGAAGAAGAAGAAGAGGAAGAAGAAGAAGAAGATTTTGATGAAGATTTTTAAGAAGGAGACGATGAAGAAGAAGAATAAGAAGATGAAGACGAAGAACAAGATGACAAACAAGAAGAAGAAGGAGAAGAAGAAGAGGAAGAAGAAAGGGAAGAAGATGAAGAAGTAGAAGAAGAAGAGAAAGAAAACTCGAAGAAGAACAAGAAGAAGAAGTAGAAGAAGTAGAAGAAGTAGAAGAAGATGAAGAAAAAGAAAACAGAAGAAAAAAAGATGATTAAGATGAAGAAGAGGAAGAATAGGAAGCAGAAGAAAAAGATGAAGAAGAGGAAGAAGAAGAAGAAGATGAAGAAGAAGAAGAAGAAGAAGAAAAAGGAGATGAAGAAGAAGATGATGATGAACTAGAAGAAGAAGAAGAAGACAAATTAGCTATAGAAGAGGATGAAGAAAAAGAAGAAGTAGTACAAGAAGAGGAAGAGGAAGAAGAAGAAGAAGAAGAAGAAGATGTATAAGAAGAAGAAGAAGAAGAAGAAGAAGTGGAAGAAGAAGTGGAAGAAGAAGAAGAAGAAGAAGAAGAGGAAGGAGAAGAAGGAGAAGAAGAAGAAGAAAAGGAAGTCGAAGAAGAAGAAGAAGAAGAAGAATAAGAAGAAGAAAAAGTGGAAGAAGATTAAGAGGAAGAAGTAGAAGAAGAAGAAGATGAAGAAGAAGAAGAAAAAGAAGACAAAGAAGAGGAAGAGGACAAAGGAGGAGAAGGAGAATAATAAGAAGAAGTAGAAAATCGAGGAGTAGGAGGAGGAGG
>JAIUJO010001340.1:200000-222500 GCA_023846275.1 Vanilla planifolia | reverse complement strand
AGAAGTAGAAGTAGAAGAAGAAGAGGAAAAGGAAGAAGAAGTCAAATAAGAAGTAGAAGAAGAGGAAGAAGAAGGAGAAGAGGAAGAAGAAGAAAAAGAAGAAGAAGAAGAAAATGAAAAAGAAGAAGAAGAAGAGGAACAAGTGGAAGAAGAAGAAGATGAAAAAGAAGAAGAAGAAGAAGACCAAGAAGAACAAGAGGAAGAAGAAGAAGAAAAAGAAGAAGTAGAAGACAAAGAAAAAGAATAAGAAGTAGTGGTAGAAGAAGAAGAAGAAGAAGAAGAAGAACATGAAAAAGAAGAAGTAAACGAAGAAGAAGAAGAAGAAGAAGAAGAAGAAGAAGTCGTAGAAGAATAAGTAGTAGAATGAAAAAGAGAAGAACAAGAAGACAAAGAAGAAGAAGAAGACTTGAAGGAGAAGAAGAAAAAGAAGAAGGAAGAGGAGAAGAAGATGAAGAACATGAAGAAAAAGAAGAAGTAAACGAAGAAAAAGAAGAAGAAGAAGACAGAAGAAGTAGTAGAATGAAAAAGAGAAGAACAAGAAGACAAAGAAGAAGAAGAAGACTTGAAGGAGAAGAAGAAAAAGAAGGAAGAGGAGAAGAAGAAGAAGAACATGAAGAAGAAGAAGAACAACAACAACAAGTAGTAGACAAAGATGGGGAAGAAGAAGAAGAAGAAGAATAAGAAGATGAAGATGGAGAAGAAGAAGAAGAAAGAGAAGAAGAATACAAAGAAGAAGAAGAAGACGAAGAAGAAAGAGAAGAAAAGTAGAAGAAGAAGAAGACGAAGAAGAAGAAGAAGGTGAAGTAGAAGAACAACAAGAAGTATAATAACAATAATAAAAATAATAATTACAATATTACTAATAATAATAAGAACTTGAATAAGAAGTAGAAGAGGTAGAACAAGTAGTAGTAGTAGAAGAAGAAGAAGAAGAAGAAGAAGAGGAAGTGACGAACAAAAGGAAATCTCAGAAGTGGTAGAAGAAGAAGAGGAAGAAGAAGGAGAAGAAGAAAAAGAAGAACAACAACTACAAGAAGGTGAAGAAGAAGTAGAAGAAGAAGAAGAAGAGGAAGAAGAAGAGGACGAAGAAATTAATGAGGAAGAGTAAGGTGAAGAAGAAGAAGAAGAAGAAAAAGACTAGGAAAAAGAAGAAGAAGAAGTAAGAGAAGAAGAAGAGGGAGAAGAAGATGTTGAAGAAAAAGAAAAGAACATGAAGAAGGAGACAAGGAAGAAGATGAAGAAGAAGAAGTGGAAGAAGAAGAACAAGAGGAACAAGTGAAAGAAGAAGAAGATAAAAAAGTAGAAGAAGAAGAAGATGAAGAAGAAGAAGAAGAAGAAGAAGAAGTAGAAGAAGAAGAAAAGAAAAAGTAGAAGACAAAGAAAAAGAACAAGAAGCAACAGCAGAAGAAGAAGAAGAAGAACATGAAGAAGGAGAAAAAGTAAAAGAAGAAGAAGAACAAGAAGAAACAGAAGAAAAAGTCAAATAAGATTTCGAAGAAGAAGAAGAAGAAGAAGAAGAAGAAGAGGAACAACTAGAAGAAGAAGAAGAAGATGATGAAAAAGAAGAAGAAGAAGAAGTAGAAGATGAAGAAGAAGAAGAATAAGAAGAATAAGAAGAAGAACATGAAAAAGAAGAAGAAAAATACGAAGAAGAAGAAGAAGAAAAGATGAAGAAAAAGAAGAAGTAGAAGCTAAAGAAGAAGAAGAAGAAGATGATGATGAAAAAGACGAAGAAGAATAAGAAGAAGAACATGAAGAAAAAGTAGAAGAAGAAGTAAACGAAGAAGAAGAAGAAGAAACAGAAGAAAAAGTGAAATAAGATGTAGAAGAAGAGGAACAACAGAGAGAAGAAGAAGAAGATGATGAAAAAGAAGAAGTAGAAGATGAAGATGAAGAAGAAGAAGAATAAGAAGAATAAGAAGAAGAACATGAAAAAGATGAAGACAAAGAGGAAGAAGAAAAATATGAAGAAGAAGAAGAAAAAAAGATGAAGAAAAAGAAGTAGAAGATAAAGAAGAAGAAGAAGATGAAAAAAACGAAGAAGAATAAGAAGAAGAAGAAGAGGAAGACAATGAAGAAGAAGAAGAAGACAATAATAATAGTAATTAAAATAATAACATTAACAATAATAATGAGCATTAAAAGATGAAGAATAAGAAGTAGAAGATGAAGTAGAAAAAGATGGAGAAAAATAAGTGGAAGAAGAAGAAGAAGTAAAAGAAGAAAAGAAGAAGAAGAAGAAGAACAAGAAGAAGAAAACAAAGAAAAGAAGATGAAGACGAGGAAGTAGGAGAAGAAGAAAAATAAGCAGAAGAATAAGAAGGTGAAGAAGAAGAAGAAGAAGAAGACATAGAAGATGAAGAAGAGGAGGAAGAAGAAGAAGAAGATGAAGAAGAGGAAGAAGAAGAAGAAGAAGAAGGTGAAGAAGAAGAAGGCAAAGAAGAGGAGGAAGAAGAAGGCTAAGAAGAGGAAGAAGATGATGATGACGATGATGACGATGACGAAGTAATAGTAGTAGTAGAAGAAGAAAAAGAAAAAGGAAAAGAAGGCGAAGAAGATGAAGCCAAAGAAGAAGAGGAAGTAGAAGAAGGAGAAGGAGGAGGAGAAGAAGAAGAAGAGGAAGAAGTGGTAGAAGAAAAAGAATATGAAGAGGAAGAAGAAGAAGAAGAAGAAGAAGATGAAGAAGTAGAAGAAGAAGATTATGATGAAAAAGAAGAAGAAGAAGAAGAAGAAGAAGAAGAGGACGAAGCAGAAAAAGAAAAAGTAGAAGTTGAAGATGAAGGCAAAGAAGAAGAAAATGAAGAAGAAGAAGACGAAGACTAAAAAGAAGAGGAAGAAAAAGAAGAATAAGAAATAGTTGACGAAGAAGACAAAGATGTAGAAGAAGAAGAGGAAGTAGTAGAAGAAGAAGATTAAGAAGAAAAAAACAAGAAGATGACAAAGAAGAACAAGAAGTTGATGAAGAAGTCAAAAAAGAAGAAGTAGAAGAAGAAGAAGAAGAAGAAGACGAAGAGAAAGGGGAAGAAGAATAAGATGACGAAGAAGACGAAAAAGAAAAAGAAAAATAATAAGAATAAGATGAAGATGAAGAAGAAGAAGAAGGAGAATAAGAATGAGAAGAAGGAGAAGAAGGAGAAGAAGAGGGAATGAAGAAGAAGAGGAGGAAGAAGAACATGAAGAAGAAAATGAAGAAAAAGAAGACAAAGAAGAAGAAAAAGAGGACAACCAAGAAGAAGAAGAAGAAGAAGAAGAAGTAGAAGAAGAAGATGTTGAAGAAGAAGAAAAAGAAGTGGAAGAAGAAGAAGAAGAAGAAAAGGAAGGAAAAGAAGAAGAAGAAGACGACGAAGAAAAAGTAGAAGAAGAAGAAGAAGAAGAGGAAGAAGAAGAAGAGGAATAAGAAGTAGAAGAAGATGAAGAAAAAGAAAAGTGGCAATAGAAGGAGAAGAAGAAGAATAGATGAAGAAAAAGAAGGCAAAGAACAAGAAGATGAAGAAGAAGAAGACAATGAAGACGAAGAAGAGGAAGTAGATGACGAAGAAAAAGAAGAAGTAAAAGTAGAAGAAGACAAAGAAGAAGAAGAAGGAAAAGAAGAAGAAGTTGAAGGAGAAGAACAAGAAGAAGAAGAAGAAGAAAGAGATGAAAAAGAAGATGAAGAAGAAGAAGAAAAGGACGAAGAAAAAGAAGAAGAACAAGAAGAAAAAGAAGGAAAATAAAAAGAAGATGATGTAGAAGAAGAAAATGAAACGAAAAAGAAATAGAAGAAAATAGAGAAGAAGGTGAAGAAGAAAAAGAAGAAGAAGAAGAAGAAGAAGAAGTAGAAATAGAAGAAGAAGAAGAAGAAGAAGAAGAAGAAGAAGAAGAAGAGGAAAAAGAAGTCAAATGAAAGAAGAAGAAGATGAAGAAGAAGAAGAAGAAGAATTAGAAGTAGTAGTAGAAGAAGAAGAAGAAGAAGTAGAAGAACATGAAGAATAAGAACAAGTAGAAGAAGAAGAAGAAGAAGTAAAAGAAGAAGAAGAAGAAAAAGAAGTCGAAGGCAAAGAAGATGAAGAAAAAGAAAAAAAGGATGACAAAGAAGAAGAAGAAAAAGATGAAGAAGAAGAAGAAGAAGAAAAGAAGAAGTAGTAGAAGAGTAATAATAATAATAATAAGATGAATAATAATAATTATTATTATAATAATAATTAGTAGTAGAAGAGGAAGAAGAAGATGAAGAAGTGGAGTAGGAAGAAGAAGAGAAAGAGGAAGAAGAAGATGTAGAAAAAGAAGAAAATAAGGGGAAGAAGAGGAAGAAGAAGAAGAAGACGAAGACATAAAAGATGTAGAAGAAAAGGAAGAAGAAGTAGAAGAAGGGGAAGAAGAAGAAGAAGACAAAGAAGAAGAAGGCGAAGAAGAAGAAGAAGAATGCAAAGAAGAAAAAGAAGAAGAAGATGAAATAAAAGGAAAAGATGAAGAAGAAGAATATGGTGAAGAATAGGGAGAAGAAGAAGAAGAGGAAGAAGAAGAAGAAGAATAAGAAAATGAAGAAGAAGAAGAAGATGGTGATGAGGCAAACAGAGAAGAGAAAGAAGAAGTAGAAGAAGAAGAAGAGGACGAAGAAGAAGATTTTGAAGAAGAAGAAAAAGAAGTAAAAGAAGAAGAAGATGATGAAGAAGGCAAAGAAGAAGAAGTAGTAGAAGAGGAAGAAGAAGAAGAAGAAGAAGAAGAAGGCAAAGAAAAAGAAAACAAGGAACAAGAAGAAGACGATGAAGACGAAGAAGTGGAAGAAGAAGAAGAAGAAGAAGAAGAAAAAGAAGGCAAACAAGAAGAAGAAGAAGAAGAACATGTTGATGATGATGATGATAATGAAAAAAAAGAAGTGAAGAAGCAGATGGAGAAGGAGAAGAAGAAGAGGAAGAAGACAAAGAAGTAGAACGAGATGAAGAAGAAGAAGAAGAAGAAGAAGAAGAAGAAGAATGGGATGAAGAAAAAGGAGTAGTAGAAGAAGAAGAAGATGTAGAAGAGGAAAAAGAAAAGAAAGAAGAAGATGAAGAAGAAGAAAATAAAGAAGAAGAAGAAAAGAAGAAGAAGAAGAAAAAGAAGAAGAAGAAGAATAAGAAGAAGAAGAGGAAGAAGAAGTAGAATAAGAAGAAGAACAAGAAGAAGAAGAGGAGAAGAAGAAGAAGACAAAGAAGATGAAGAAGGAGAAGAAGAGGAACAAGTAGTAGTAGAAGAGGAAGAAGAAGAAGAAGACGTAGACAAAGAAGAAGAAGAAGAATAACAAGAAGAACATGAAAAAGAAGAAGACAATGAAGAAGATGAAAAAGACAAAGAAGAAGAAAAGGAAGAAGAAGAAGATGAAGAATAAGAATAAGTTGACAAAGAAGAAGAAGAATAAGAAAAAGAAGAAAGAGGAGAAGAAGAAGAAGTAGTAGAAGAAGAAGAAGAAGAAGAGGAAGAGGACAAAGAAGAAGAAGAAGAAGACGAAGAAGAAGAAAAAGAAGTAGAAGATGAATAATAAAAATAATATTAATAAAAAGAAGAAGTAAATGAAGAAGAAGAAGAAGATGAAGTGGAACAAGAAGAACAAAAATAAGGGGAAGTAGAAGGAGAAGAAGAAGAAGAAGAAGAAAAAGAAGAAAAGGAATAAGAAACAAAGATGAATACGAAGAGAAAGAAGAAGAAGAAATAGAAGAAAAGAAGGAGAAGAAGAAGAAAGAGAAGGAGAAGAAAAAGAAGAAGAAGAAGAAGAAGAAGGAGATGAAGAAGAAGATGAAGAAGACGAAAAGGACAAAGAAAAAGAAGAAGAAGAAGAAGATGAAGAAGAAGAAGAAGAAGAAGAAGAAGAAGGAAAAGAACAAGAAGAAGATGTAGAAGAAGAAAATGAAAAGAAAAAGAATAAGAAGAAGGTGAAGAACGAAACGAAGAAGAAGAAGAAGAAGAAGAAGAAGAAGAACAAGAAGAAGAAGTAGAAATAGAACAAGAAGAAAAAGAAGTAGAAGAAGAAGAGGAAGAAGAAGTCAAATGAAAAGAAGACGAAGAAGAAGAAGCAGGAGAAGAATAAGAAGTAGAAGAAGAGGAAGAAGAAGAAGAAGTAGTAGAAGAACAAGAAGAATAAGAACAAGTGGAACAAGAAGAAGAAGAAGCAGAAGAAGAAGAAGAAGAAGAAGAAAAAGAAGACAAAGGCAAAGAAGAAGAAGAGAAAAAAGAAGAAAAAGAAAAAGGGGAAGGCAAAGAAGAAGAAGAAAAACTTGAAGAAGAAGAAGAAGAAGAAGAGGAAGAGGAAGAGGAAGAAGAAGAAGAAGTGTAAGACAAAGCAGAAGATGATGAAGAAGAAGAAGAAGAAGTAGTAGAAGAAGAAGAAGAACAAGAAGAATAAGAAGAAGACGAATAATAATAATTACAATAACAATAATAGTAATTAGTAGTAGAAGAGGAAGAAGAAGAAGAAGAAGAGGAGCAGGAAGAAGAGGAAGAAGTAGAAAAAAGAAGAAAAATAAGCAGAAGAAAAGGAATGAGAAAAATAAGAAGAAGAAGAAGAAAAGAAAATGAAGAAGGAGAAGAAGAAGAAGAAGAAGAAGAAGAAGAAGAAGAAGAAGAAGACATAGAAGATGAAGAAGAAAGGAAGAACAAGAAGGAGAAGAAGAAGAAGAAGAAGGGAAAGAAGAAGAAGAAGAAAAGGAAGAAGAAGGCAAAGAAGAAGAAGAATGCAAAGAAGAAGAAGAAGAAGAAGAAGAAGATTAAGAAGACGAAGGAGAAGGAAAAGAAGAAGAAGAAGAAGATGGTGAAGAAGAGGGAGAAGAAGAAGAAAATAAAGAAGAAGAAGAAGACGAAGAGGATGAGGAAAATGGAGAAGATGAAGAAGAAGTAGGAGAAGAAGAAGTGGAAGAAGAAGATATTGAAGAAGAAGAAAAAGAAGTAGAAGTAGAAAAAGAAGATGAAGAATGCAAAGAAGAAGAAGAACAAGAAGAAGAGGAAGAAGATGAAGAAGAAAAAGTCAAAGTAGATGGAGAAGCAAAAGAAGAAGGCGAAGAAAAAGAAGACAAGGAAGAAGAAGAAGACGATGAAGAAGAAGAAGAGGAAGAAGAAGAAGATTAATAAGTAGGAAAAGAAGGCAAAGAAGAAGAAGAAGATGATGATGATGAAGAAAAAGAGGTGAAGAAGAAGTAGAAGAAGAAGAAGAAGCTTAATAAGAAGAAGACAAATAATAATAATAATAATAATAATTAGTAGTAGTAGAAGAGCAAGAAGATGAAGAAGAAGAGTAAGAAGACGAAGAAAAAGAAGAAGAAGAGGAGGAAGAAGTAGAAAAACAAGAAAAATAAGTTTAAGAAGAGGAAGGAGAAAAAAATGAAGAAGAAGAAGAAGAAGACATAAAAGATGAAGAAGAGAAGGAAGAAGAAGAAGAAGAAGAAGAAGAAGAAGAAGAAAGAGAAGAAGAAGAAGCGGATGAAGAACAAGAAGAAAAAGAAGAAGAAGGAGAAGAAGAAGAAGAAGAATGCAAAGAAGAAGAAGAAGAAGAAGAAGACAAAGGTGAAGGAAAACAACAAGAAGAAGAAGATGGTGAAGAAGAGGGAGAAGAAGAAGAAGAAGAATAGGAGGAAGAAGAAGAAGAAGAAGAAGAAGAAGAAGAAGAAGATGAAGAGGACGAGGAAATTGGTGAAGATGAAGAAGATGGTGAAGAAGTGGAGGAAGAAGAAGAAGATGTTGAAGAAGAAGAAAAAGAAGAAGTAGAAGAAGAAGAAGAAGATGAAGAAGGCAAAGAAGGAGAAGAAGAAGTAGAAAAGGAACAAGAAGAAGAAGAAGAAGTAGAAAAGGAAGAAGAAGAAGAAGAAGAAGACGAAGAAGAAGAAAAAGTCAAAGTAGATGGGGAAGCAAAAGAGGAAGGCGAAGAAAAAGAAAACAAAGAAGAAGAAGAAGTCCATGAAGACGAAGAAGAGGAAGAAGAAGAAGAAGAAGAAGAAGAAGACAAAGAAGGCAAAGAAGAAGAAGAAGAAGATGATGATGATGAAGAAAAAGAAGAAGTGAAGAAGAATATGGAGAAGGAGAAAAAGAAGAAGAAGACGAAGAAGAAGAAGGCGATTAAGAAGAAGATGAAGAAGAAGTAGAAGGGGATGAAGAAAAATAAAGAGTAGATGAAGAAGATGATGAAGAAGAAGATGATGAAGAAGAAGAAGATGTAGAAGAAGAAAAAGAAGAAGAAGAAGAAGAACAAAATAAAGAAGAAGAGGAAGAAAAAGAAGAAGAAGAAGAAGAAGAAGGAGAAGTAGAACTAGAAGAAGAAGAATAATAAGAATAATAAGAGAAGAAGAAGTGGAATAAGAAGAAGAAGAAGAAGAAGAAGAGAAGAAGAAGAAGAAGAAAAAGAAGAAGACAAGGAAGATGAAGAAGAAGGAGAAGAAGAGGAAGAAGAAGAAGAAGAAGAAGAAAAAGAAGACATAGATGCAGAAGAAGAAGAATAAGAAGAAGAACAAGAAAAAGAAGAAGACAAAGAAGAAGATGAAAAAGAAAAAGAAGAAGGGGAAGAAGAAGATGAAGGACAAGAAGAAGTAGACAAAGAAGAACAAGAAAAAGAAGAAAATGGAGAAGAAGAAGAAAAAGAAGTAGAATAAGAAGAAGAAATAGAAGAAGAAGAGCACAAAAATGAAGAAGAAGAAGAAGAAGAAGATTATGTAGAACAAGAAGAACAAAAAAGGGTAAATAGAAGAAGGAGAAGAAGAAGAAGATAAAGAAGAAAAGGAAGAAGAAAAGAAGATGAAGACGAAGTCAAAGAAGAAGAAGAAGATGAAGAAGAAGAAGAAATGGAAATGAAGAAGAGGAAGAACAAGAAAAGGAAGAAGAAGAAGAAGAAGAGGAAGAGGAAGTAGTAGTAGTAGTAGAAGAAGAAGAAGAAGAAGAAGAAGACGAAGAAGATGACGAAGAAGAATTAGAAGAAGGAGAAGTTGACGAGAAGACGAAGAAGAAGAACAAGGAGGAGGAGAAGAAGAAGAAGAAGACGATGAAGAGGAAGAAGATGATGAAGAAGAAGATGAAGAAGAAGAAGAAGAAGAAGAAGAAGAAGTCAATGATGACGATGAAGAAGATGAAGAAGAAGAAGAAAAAGAAGAAGAAGAAGAGGTACAAGAAGAAGAAGGAAAAGAAGAAGTAGGCAAAGCAAGAGAAGAGGAAGAAGAAGGAGAAGAAGAAGAAAGAGAAGGACAAGCAGTGGAAGGAGAAGAAAATGAAGAAGATGGTGATGAAGAAGAAGAAGAAGAAGAAGAAGATGATGATGATGACGATGATGAAGAAGAAGATGATGAAGAAGATGAAGAAGATTAAAAAGAAAATTAAGAAGAAGAAGAAGGAGAAGAAGAAGAAGAAGAAGAAGAAAAAGAAGAAGGATATGGAGAATAAGAAGAAGAAGAAAAAGAAGAAGAGGAAGAAGAAGTAGCTGTAGTAGAAGAAGAAGAATAAAAAAAGGAAGAAGAAGAAGAAGAAGAAGAAGAAGATGTACACAAAGAAGAAGATGACAAAGAAGAAGAAGAAGAAGGAGGAGGAGGAGAAGAAGAAGAAGAAGAAGAAGAAGAGGAAAAAGATGAAGGAAAAGAAGCAGATGAAGGAGGAGGAGGAGAAGAAGATGAAGAAGAAGAAGAAGGCAAAGAAGAAGACAGAGACGTTGAAGAAGAAGAAGAAGGGGAAGAAGTAGAAGAAGAAAAAGAAGAAGACAAAGAAGAAGAAGAAGTAGAAGAAGAAGAAGAAGACAAAGAAGGCAAAGAAGAAGAAGAAGAGGAAAAAGAAGAAGAAGAAGAAGAAGAAGAAGATGAAAAAGAAGAAAGAAAACAAGAAGAATGAGAAGAAGGAGAAGAGGAGGAAGAAGAAGAACAATAAGAAGAAGAAGAAGAGGAAGAAGGATAAGAAGAAGTAGATGAAGAAGAAGAAGAAGAATAAGAATAAGAAGAAAAAAGAAGAAGAAGAAGAAGAAGCAGATGGCAAAGAAAAAGACCAAGAAGACAGAGAAGAAGAAGAAGAAGAAGAAGAGAAAGAAGAAAAGGAAGACAAAGAAGAAGAAGAAGAAGAAGAAGAAGAGGAAGAAGACAAAGATAAAGAAGAAGATGAAGAAGAAAAAGAAGAAGAAGAAGAAGAAGAAGTAGAGGAAGATGATGAAGACGAAGAAGACGAAGGTGAAGATGAAGATGACAAAGAAGATGAAAAGAAGAAGCAAAAGTAGAAGAAGAAGACAAAGAAGACAAAAAAGAAGAAGACTAAAAATAAGAAGAAGAGGAGGAAGAAGAAGGAGGAGAAGAAGTCAATGAAGATGAAGAAGAAAGAGATGAAGAAGAAGTAGAAGAAGTAGAAGAAGAAGAAAAAGAAGATGATGTAGAAGAAGAGAAAGAAGAAGAAGAAGATGAAGAAGAAGAAGAACATGATGAAGAAGCAGAAGAAGAAGATGATGAAGAAGAAGTGAAAGAAGTAGAAGGAAAGGAAGAAGAAGAAGAAGAAGAAGTAGGAAAAGAAGAACAAGAAGAAAAATAAGTAGAATAAGCAAAAGAAGAAGAAGAAAAAAAATTCAAAGAAGAAGATGATGAAGAAGAAGAGAAGAAGAAGAAGAAGAAAAAGAAGAAAAGAAGATGAAGAAGAAGAACTAAGAGAAGAAGAAAAATAAGGGGAAGAATAAGAAGGTGAAGAAGAAGAAGAAGAAGAAGAAGAAGACATAGAAGATGAAGAAGAGGAAGAAGATGAAGAACATGAAGAAGAAGAGGAAGAAGAAGAACAAGAAGACGAAGAAGAAGAAGGTGAAGAAGAGGAAGAAGAAGAAGGCTAAGAAGACGAAGAAGAAGAAGTACTTGGAGTAGTGGATGAAGAAAAAGAAAAAGGAGAAGAAGGCGAAGAAGATGAAGACAAAGAAGAAGAGGGAGAAGAAGAAGGAGAAGGAGAAGAAGAAGAAGAAGAGGAAGACGAAGAAGAAGAAAAAGAAGATGAAGAGGAAGGAGAAGAAGAAGAAGAAGAAGAAGATGATGATGAAGAAGTAGAAGAAGAAGATTATGGTGAAAAGGAAGAATAGAAGAAGAAGAAAAAGTAGAAGAAAAAGAAGACGATATGGAAGAGAAGAAGAGGAAGAGAAAGAAGAAGAAGAAGAAGTTCAGAAAGAAGAAGGCAAAGAAGAAGAAGAAGAAGACTAATAAGAAGAAGAAGAAGAACAATAAATAGTAGATGAAGAAGGCAAAGATGTAGAAGAGGAGGAAGAAGAAGAAGAAGATCAATAAGAAGAAAAAAAAGAAGAAGACAAAGAAGAACAAGAAGAAGTTGGTGAAGAAGTCAAAAAAGAAGAAGTCGAAGAAGAAGTAGTGGAAGAAGAAGAAGAAGACAAAGAGAAAGAAGAAGAAGAAGAAGACGATGAAGATGAAGAAGACAAAGAAAAACAATAAGAATAAGATGAAGAAGAAGAAGAAGGAGGAGAATAAGAAGGAGAAGAAGCAGGAGAAGGAGAAGAAGAGGTGGAGGAAGAAGTTGAAGAGGAAAATTAAGAAAAAGAAGATCAAGAAGAAGAGAAAGAGGACGACCAAAAAGAAGAAGAAGAAGAAGAAGAAGAAGAAGTAGAAGAAAAAGATGTTGAAGGAGAAGAAAAAGAAGAGGAAGAAGAAGAAGAAGAAGAAGAAGAGGAAGAAGAAGAAGTAGAAGAAGACGAAGAAGAAGTCGAAGAAGAAGAAGAAGAAGAAGAGGAATAAGAAGAAGTAGAAAAAGAAGAAGAAGAAAAAGAAAAGTCGCAATAGAAGGAGAAGTAGAATAAATGATAAAGAAAAAGAAGGCGAAGAAGAAAAAGACGAAGAAGAAGAAGAAGACAATGAAGACGAAGAAGAGGAAGTTGATGACGAAGAAGAAGAAGAAGAAGAAGAAGAAAAAGAAGAAGAAGATGAAGAAGAAGAAGAAGGAGAAGATGAAGGAGAATGAGCAGAAGAACAAGAAGAAGAAGAACAAGAAGAAAGAGATGAAGAAGAAGAAGAAGAAAAGGACGAAAAAGAAGAAGAAGAAGAAGAAGAAGAAGAAGGAAAAGAAGAAGAAGAAGAAGTAGCAGAATATGAAAAGAAGAAGAAGGAGAAGAAAATAATGAAGAAGAAGAAAAAGTGGAACAAGAAGTAGAAATAGAAGAAGAAGAAGATGAAGAAGAAGAGGAAGAAGAAGTCAAAGGAAAAGAAGAAGAAGAAGAAGAAGAATAAGTAGTAGAAGAACAAGAAGAAAAGGAACAAGTAGAAAAAGAAGAAGAAGCAGAAGAAGAAAAGGAAGACGAAGGAAAAGAAGAAGAAGTACAAGAAGAAGAAAAAGAAAAATAGGAAGACAAAGAAGAAGAAGAAAAAGACAAAGAAGAAAAAGAAGAAGAGGAAGAAGAAGAAGTCGAAGAAGTATAAGACAAAGAAGAAGAAGAAGAAGAAGCAGAAGAAGAAGAAAATGAAAAAGAACAAGTATTAGGAAAAGAAGAAAAATAAAGGGATGAAGTAGAAGGAAAAAAAGAAGAAGAAGAAAAAGAAAAGAAAATGAAGAAGAAGATAAAGAAATTGAAGAAGAGAAGGAAGAAGAAGAAGAAGAGGAAGAAGAAAAAGATGTTGAGGAAGAAGAAAAAGAAGACGTAGAAGAAGAAGATGATGAAGAAGGCAAAGAAGAAGAAGAAGAAGTAAAAGATGAAGAAGAAGAAGTAGAAGAAGAAGAAGAAGAAGAAAAGTCAAAGTAGATGGAGAAGCAGAAGAAGAAAGCAAAGAAAAAGAAGACGAAGAATAAGAAAAAGACGATTAAGACGAAGAAAAGGAAGAAGAATAAGAAGAGAAAGAAGTCAAAGAAGCAGAAGAAGAAGAAGATGATGATGATGATTATCAAGAAAAAGAAGAAGTGAAGAAGAAGATGGAGAAGGAGAAGAAGAAGAAGAATACCAAAAAGAAGAATGAGATGAAGAAGAAGACCAAGAAGAAGTAGGGGATGAAGTAAAAGAAGAATAAGGAGTAGAAGAAGAAGAAGAAGAAGAAGATGTAGAAGAAGAAAAAGAAAACGAAGAATGAGAAGAAGAAAATAAAGAAGAAGAAGAAGAAAATGAAGAAGAAGAAGAAGAAGAAGGAGAAGAAGTAGAACTAGAAGAAGAAGAAGAAGAAGAAGAAGAGGAAGAAGAAGTCGAATAAGAAGAAGAAGAAGAAGAAGAAGAGAAGAAGAAGAAGAAGAAAAACAAGAAGAAGACAAAAAAGATGAAGAAGGAGAAGAAGAGGAACAAGTAGAAGTAGAAGAAGAACAAGAAGAAGAAGAAAAAGAAGACGTAGACGTAGAAAATGAAGAATAAAAAGGAGAACAAGAAAATGAAATAGACAAAGAAGAAGATGAAAAAGACGAAGAAGAAGAAGAAGAAGAAGAAGTAGAATAATAATAATAACAATAACAAGAAGAAGAGGTAGACGAAGAAGAAGAAGAAGATGAAGTAGAACAAGAAGAACAAAAATAAGGGGGAGATGAAGAAGGAGAAGAAGAAGAAGAAGAAAAGGAGCAAAAGCAAGAGGAAAAGAAGATCCAAAAGAAGGAGAAGAAGAAGAAGGAGAAGGAGAAGAAGAAGAAGAAGAAGAAAGAGATGAAGAAGAAGATGAAGAAGAAGATGATGAAGAAGAAGAAAAAGACGAAGAAGAAGAAGAAGAATAAGAAGGAAAAGAAGAAGAAGAAGATGTAGAAGAAGAAAATGAAAAGAAAAAGAAGAAGAAGATGATGAGGAACAAAAAGAAGAAGAAGAAAAAAAAGAAGAAGAGGAACAAGAAGAAGAAGTAGAAATAGAAGAAGAAGAAGGAGAAGAAGAAGAGGAAGCAAAAGTCAAATGAAAAGAAGTAGAAGATGAAGAAGAAGAAGAATAAGAAGAAGAAGAAGAAGAAGAACAACAAGAAGAATAGGAATAAGTAGAATGAGAAGAAGAAGAAGTGGAAGAAGAAGAAGAAGAAAAAGAAGACGAAGGCAAAGAAGATGAAGAAAAAGAAAAAGAGGAAGACGAAGAAGAAGGAAAAGTCAAAGAAGAAGAAGAAGAAGAGAGGAAGAAGAAGGAGTACAAGACAAAGAAGAGGAAGAAGAAGAAGAAGAAGAAGAATAAGAAGAAAAAGGCGAATAATAATAATTATAATAATAAAAATAATAATTTGTAGTAGAAGAGGAAGAAGAAGAAGAAGAAGAAGAAGATGATGAGCTAGAAGAAGAAGAAAAATAAGAAGAAGTAGAGAAGGAAGAAAAATAAGGGGAAGAAGAGGAAGAAGAAGAAGAAGAAGAAGAAGAAGAAGAAGAAGAAGAAGAAGAAGAAGAAGAAGAAGACATAAAAGATGAAGAAGAGAAGGAAGAAGATGAAGAAGAAGAAGAAGGAGAAGGGGAAGAAGAAGTAGACAAAAAAGAAGAAGGTGAAGAAGAAGAAGAAGAATGCAAAGAAGAAGAAGAAAACGAAGGAGAAGGAAAAAAAAGAAGAAGAAGAAGATGGTGAAGATGAGGAAGAAGAAGAAGAAGAAGAAGAAGAGGAAGAAGAAGAAGAAGAAAAATGAATAAGAAAAAGAAGATGACAAAAAGGATGAGGAAAATGGAAAAGATGAAGAAGGAGGAGGAGAAGAAGAAGCGGAGGAAGAAGAAGATGTTGAAGAAGAAGAAACAAAGAAGTAGAAGAAGAAGATGATGATGAAGAAGGCAAAGAAGAAGAAGAAAAAGACATAGAAGAGGAAGAAGAAGAAGAAGAAGAAGAAGAAAAAGTGAAAGTAGATGGAGAAGTAGAAGAAGAAGGCAAAGAAAAAGAAGACAAAGAAGAAGAAGAAGACGATGAAGACGAAGAAGAGGAAGAAGAAGAAGAATAAGAAGACAAACCAAGCAAAGTAAAATTAGGAGAAGAAGAAGATGATGATGATGATTATGATGATGATGAAGAAGAAGAAAAAGAGGAAGTGAAGAAGAAGATGGAGAAGGAGGAGAAGAAGAAGAAGACAAAGAACAAGAATGAGATGTAGAAGAAGGCGAAGAAGATGAAGAAGGGGATGAAGAAAAATAAGGAGTAGAAGAAGAAGAAGAAGATGTAGAATAAGAAAAAGAAGAGGAAGAAGAAGAAGAAGGAGAAAATAAAGAAGTACAAAAAGAAGAAGAAGAAGAAGAAGGAGAAGAAGAAGGAGAAGTAGAACTAGAAGAAGAAGAAGAAAAAAAAAAAGGGGAACAAGAAGTCAAATAAGAAGAACTAGAAGAAGAGAAGAAGAAGAAGAAAAAGATGAAGAAGACAAAGAAGATGAAGAAGAAGGAGAAGAAGAGGAACAAGTAGAAGAAGGAGAAGAAGAAGAAGAAGAAAAAGAAGACGTAGATGAAGAGAAAAGAAGAATAAGAAGAAGAACAAGAAAAAGAAGAAGACAAAGAAGAAGATGAAAAAGTCAAAGAAGAAGAAGAAGAAGAAGATGAAGAACAAGAAGAAGTAGACAAAGAAGAAGAAGAAAAAGAAGAAAAAGAAGAAGAAGAAGAAGAAGTAGATGTAGAAGAAGAAGAAGAAGAAGAAGAAGAAGAAGAGGACATAGGAGAAGAAGAAGAAGAAGAAGAAGAAGAGGACATAGGAGAAGAAGAAGAAGAAGAAGTAGAAGTATAATAATAATAATAACAAGAAGAGGAAGAAGAAGTAAACAAAGAAGAAGAAGAAGAAGATGAAGTAGAACAAGAAGAAAAAAAATAAGGGGAAGTAGAAGAAGGAGAAGAAGAAGAAGAAAAAGAAGAAAAGGAAGAAGAAAAGAAGACGAAGACGAAAAGGAAGAAGAAGAAGAAGATGAAGATGAAGAAGATAAGAAGAAGAAGAAATAGAAGATGAAGAAGAAGCAATAGAAAAGGAAGAAGAAGTAGAAGAAGAAGAAGAAGAGGAAGAAGTAGAAGAAGACGAAGAAGAAGAAGAAGGGGAAGAAGATGACGAAGAAGAATAAGAAGAAGAAGAAGAAGACGAAGAGGAAGACGACGAAGAAGAAGATGACAAAGAAGAAGATGAAGACAAAGAAGAAGAAGAAGAAGATGAAGATGGACAAGAAGAAGAAGAAGAAGGAAAAGAAGAAGAAGAAGAGGTACAAGAAGAAGAAGAAGAAGAATTTGAAGGAGAAAAAGAAGAGGAAGAAAAAGAATAAGAAGAAGAAGAAGAAGAAGACCAAAAAGAAGAAGAAGAAGAAGAAGAAGAAGAAGAAGAAAAAGAAGAAGTGAAAGAAGAGGAAGAAGAAGAAGAAGAAGAAGAAGAAGAAGAAGATGAAGAAGAAGACAAAGACGAAGAAGAAGAAGGAGAAGAAGGAGGCAAAGAAGAAGAAGAAGAAAAATAATCCAGAAGAACCAGAAGAAAATGAAGAAGAAGATGTAGAAGAAAAAGAAGACAAAGAAGATGAAGAAGAGCAAGGCAAGGAAGAAGATGACGATGAAGTTGAAGAAGAAGAAGAAGACGAAGAAGAAAAAGAAGAAGAATAGGAAGAGGAAGAAGAAGAAGAAGAAAAAGAAGAATTTGAAGGAGAAGAAAATGAAGAAGAAGAAAAACAAGAAGAAGATGAAGAAGAAGAAGAAGAAGTGGGTGAAAATGAAGAAGAAGAAGGTGAAAAAGAAGAAGAAGAAGAAGATGAAGAAGAAGAAGAAGTAGAAAAAGAAGAAGATGAAGAAGAAGAAGAAGTAGAAAAAGAAGAAGATGAAGAAGAAGAAGGAGAAGAAGATGAAGAAAATGACAAAGGATAAAAAAACATAGAAGTGGAACACGAAGAAAGGTAAGAAGAGGAAGAGGAAGAAGAAGAAGAAAAATAAGAAGATGAAGAGCAAGAAGAAGAAGATGTCAAAGAAGAAGAAGATGAAGCAGAAGAAGAAGTGGAAGTAGAAGAAGGAGAAGAAGAAGAAGAAGAAGAAGAAGAAGAAAAGATGATAGATAAAAAAGAAGGCAAAGAAATAGAAGAAGAAGATGAAGAAGAAGAAGAAAAAGAAGAAGAAGAAGAAGAAGAAGAAGAAGAGAAGGAAGAAGAAAGTGACGAAGTAGAAGAAGTCGAAGAAGAATAAGAAGATGAAGAAGAAAAGAAGTCGAAGAAGATGAAAAAGAGCAAGAAGAAAAAGAAGAAGATGAAGAATAAGTAGTAGAAGAAAGAGAAGAAGAAGAAGAAGAAGAAGAAGAAGAAGGAAAAGATGAAGAAGATTAAAAAGAAGAAATATAAGTTGAAGAAGCAGCAGGAGGCTAAGAAGAAGAGGAAGAATAAGAAGAAGAACATGATGATGATGATGACAAAGAAGAAGAAGAAGAAGGAAAAGATGAAGAAGATAAAAAGAAGAAATAGAAGTTGAAGAAGCAGCAGAAGGCTAAGAAGAAGAGGAAGAAGAAGAAGAAGAACATGATAATGATGACGACGGAGAAGAAGAAGAAGAAGAAGACGACGAAGAAGAAGAAGAAGAGGAAGAAGAAGAAGAAGAAGAAGATTAAGAAGAAGAACAAGAAAATAATGATGATTGAGAAGAACAGCAAAAAGAAGAGTATGCAAAGAAGAAGAAGAAGAAGAAGATTTAGAGGAAGGCGAAGAAGATGAAGAAGAATAACAAGAACAAATAGAAAAAAGAAGAATTAGAAGACCAACAAAAAGAAGAAGAGGAAGAACGAGAAATATAAGAAGAAAAAGGCAAAGAAGAACAAGAAGAAGGTGAACAAGATGAAGAAGAAGAAGAAGATGACAAAAAAGAAGTAGAGAAAGAAGAAAAAGAATAAGAAGAAGAAGAAGTAGAAGAGAAAGAAGAGGAGAAGAAGAAGAAAAAGCAAAAGAAGAAGACGAAGAAGTAGAGGACGAAGAAGAAGAAGATGATGATGATGAAAAAGAAGAAGAAGAAGATGATGATGAAGAAGAAAAGTAGAAGAAGAAGAAGAAGGTGACCATTAAGAAGAAGAATAAGAGTAAAAAGAAGAAGAAGACGAAGAAGAAAAAGATAAAGAGGAAGAAGAAGAAGAAGATGAAGAGGAAAAAGAAAAAGAAGAAGAAGAAGAGGAAGACATTGAAGGAGAAAGCAAAGGAGAAGAAGAAGAAGATGAAGAAGAAAAAGAAGATGTGGAAGAAGAATAAGAAGGCCAAGAAGAAGAAGAAGAAGAAGAAGAAGAAGAAGATGAAGACAAAGAAGAAGAAGAAGAAAAAACAAAGAGGAAGATGAAGAAGAAGGAGAAGAAGAAGAAGAAGAAGAAGAAGAAGATGATGATGATGTTGATGATGGTGATTAAGAAGGAGAAGAAGAAGAAGAGGAAGAAGAGGAAAAAGATGTAAAAGAAGAAGAAGAAGAAGAAAAATAAAACTAAGTAGAGAAGGAAGAAAAAGAAGAAGAAGATGAAGAAGACGACGACGAAGAAAAAGAAGAAGAGGAAGAAGAAGATGACGCAGATGAAGACGAAGAAGAGGAGTAAGAGGAGGAGGAGGAAGAAGAAGAAGAAGAAGAAGAAAACGACGACGAAGAAGAAGAAGAGAAGAAGAAGATGAAGAAGTAGAAGGGGAAGGGGAAGAAGAAGGAGAAGGAGAAGAAGAAGAAGAAGAAAAAGTAGAAGACGAAGAAAAAGAAGAAGAAGTGCAAGAAGATGAAGACAAAGAAGAAGAAGAAGAAGAAGAGGAAGAAGAAGAAGGAGGAGGAGGAGGAGAAGAAGAGGAAGAAGAAGAAGAAGAGGAAGAAGTAGAAGAAGGAGAAGGAGTAGAAGAAGGAGAAGAAGGAGAAGGAGAACAAGAATAAGAATAATAATAATAATAATAATAGGAAGAAGGAGATGAAGATGATTATGATGATGATGAGAATGAAGAAGAAGAAGAAAAAGAAGAAGAAGATAGAAGAAAAAGAAGAGTCAAAGGGGAAGAAGATGAAAAACTGGAAGAAGTAGAAAATAATGAATAAATAGAAGAAGATGACGAAGAAGACAAAGATGAGGAAGAGGAAGAAAAGTAAAAGAAGAAGAAGAATAAGATTATGAAGAAAAAGAAGCAGATGAAGAAGAAGTAGAAGGAGAAGATGAAGAAGAATAATAAGGAGAGAAAGAAGAAGATGAAGATGATGAAGAAGAAGAAGAAGAAGAGAAGATGATGATGATGATGATGATGACGAAGAAGAAGAATAACAAGAAGAGAAAGAAGAAGAAGAAAAAGAAACAAATGAAGAGGAAGAAGAAGAAGTAGAAGAAAAAGAAGGGAAAGAAGAAGAAGAAGAAGAAGAAGAAGGAGAAGAAGAAGAAGAATAAGAAGAAAAAGAAGAATAAGGGAAAGAAGAGGAAGACAAAGAAGAAGAAGAAGAAGAAGAAAAAGAAGACATAGAAGGTGAAGAAGAAGAAGAAGAAGAAGACGAAAAACAAGAGGAAGAAGATGAAGAAGAAGGAGAAGGAGAAGAAGAAGAAGAATAAGAAGGAGCACGATGAAGAAGTGGAGGAGAGGAAAGAGAAGAGAAGGGGGCAGAAGAAGGAGAAGAGGAGGTAGAAGTTGAAGAAGAAGAAGAAGAAGTAGAGAAGAAGAAGAAGAAGAGGAAGAAGAAGGAGAAGAAGAAGGAGGAGAAGAAGAAACAGAAGAAAAAGAAGGAGAAGAGGAGCAAGAAGAAGAAGAAGAAGAAGAAGAAGACAATGAAGAACAAGATGATGAAGAAGAAGTTGAAGAAAAAGTAGAAGAAGAAGTAGAAGAAGAGGAAGCAGAAGAGGAAGAAGAGGCAGGCATAGAAGGAAAAGAAGAACAAGAAGGAATAGAAGGCAATGGAGAAGAAGAAGGGGAGAAGAAGAAGAAGAGGAAGCAGAAGAAGAAGAAGAAGAAGAAGAAGGACAGAAGAAGGAGAAGAAGTAGAAGCAGAAGACGAAGAAGATGAAGATATTGAAGAAGAAGAAGAGGACAACGAAGAGGAGAAAGAAGATGAAGAAGAAGAAGAAGAAGAAGAAGAAGAAGAAGAAGAGGAAAAATGATGAAGAAGAAGAATGAGAACAAGAAGAAGAATAAATAGAAGAAGAAGAAGATGATGATGATGAAGAAGAAGAAGAAGAGTAAGAAGTAGAAGAAGAAGAAGAAGATGTAGAAGAAGAACAAGAAGGAAAAGAAGACGACGATCAAGAAGAAGAAGAATAAGAAGATGAAGAAAAAGAAGAGGAAGAAGAAGAAAAAGATATGGAAGAAGTTGAAAAAGAAGAAGAAGATGAAAAAGAAGAAGAAGAAGAAGAAGGAGGAGGAGGAGGAGAAGAAGAAGAAGATAAACAAAAAGGGGAAGATGAAGCAGAAGAAGAACAAGGAGAAGAAGAAGGAGAATAAGAAGAAGAAGAAGAAGAGAAGAGGAAGAAGAAAAAGTAGTAGAAGAAGTAGTAGTAGTAGACTTGGAAGAATGAGAAGAAGAAGAAGTAGAAAAAGTAGTAGAACAAGGAGAAAAAGAAGTAAGAGAAGAAGAAGAAGAAGAAAACAAGAAGATAATTAAGAAGAATAAGAAGATCAAGAAGAATAAAAATTGGACGATGATGAAGAAGAAGAAGAAGTGGAGGTGGAAGAAGACTAAGATGAAGATGATAAGAAGAATAAGAAGAAGAAGAAGAAGAAGAAGAATAAGAGGATGTAGAAGAAGACGATCAAGAAGAAGAAGAGGACAAAGAAGTAGAAGAAGAAGAAGAAGAAGAAGAAGTGGAAGAGGAAGAAGAAGAACATGAAGAAGATGAAGAAGAGTAGAAAAAGAAGAAGAAGAGGAAGAGAAGATGAAGAAGAAGGAGAAGAAGAAGACAAAGAAGAAGAAGATTAACAAGAAGATGAGTACATAGAGAAAAAGAAGAACAAGAACATGGACAAGAAGAAGACAAAGAACAAGAAAAGGAAGAAAAATGATAAGAAGAAGAAGATGAAGAAGATGTAGAAGATGAAGAAGAAGAAGAAGGAGAAGACAAAGAAAATGAAGATGAGATGAAGTAGAAGTAGATGGAGAAGACAAATTAGATGAAGAGGAGGAAGAAGAAGAAGAACAAGAAGAAAAAGATGAAGAGGAGGATGAAGAAGAAGAATGAGAAGAAGAAGAAGATTATGAAGATGTTGAAGGAGAAGAAAAAGATGATGATGAAGATGTAGAAGAAGTAGAAAATGAAGAAGAAGAAGATCAAGAAGAGGAAGAAGTAGAAGAAAAAGAAGAAGATGATGATGAAAGAAAAGAAGAAGAAGAAGAAGAAGAAGAAGAAAAAGAAAACGAAAATTAACAAGACGAAAAAGGTGAAGACGAAGAGTTGGAGGAGGAAGAAGAAGAAGAAGAAGAAGAAGACAACGAGGAAAATTATGAAGGAGAGGAAGAAGAAGAGGAACAAGAAAAAGAAGAAGACAAAGAAGCAAAAAAAGTAGAAGAAGAAGAAGAAGAAAAAGATAAACGAAGAAGAAGAGGAAGACGAAGAAGGTGAAAAAGACAATGACGAAGAAGTAGAAGAAGAAGAAGAAGAAGACGAAGAAGAAGAAGAAGAGGAGAAAGAAAAAGATTAAGATGATGAAGTAGAAAAAGAAGAAGAAGTAGGTGACGAAGAAGAAATAGAATGAGGAGGTGGAGGAGGAGAAGAAGGAGAGGAAGAAGAAGTAGAAGAAGAGGTACAAGAATAAGAAAGAAGAAGAAGAAAAAGAAGAAGGAAAAGAAGATGAAGAAGAAGAAGAAGAAGAAGAAGAAGAATAAGAATAAGAAGAAGAAGAGGAAGAAGAAGTAGAAAAAGAATAAGAAGAAGAAGAGGAAGAAGAAGAAGAAGAAGAAGAGCAAGAATAAGAAGATGAAGAAAGAGAAGAAAAAGAAGAAGAACAAGAAATAGTACAAGAAAAATTAAAAGAAGAAGATGATGAAGAAGAGGAAGAAGAAAAAGAATAAGATGAAGAAGAAGAAGATAAAGAAGCAAAATTAGTAAAAGAATAGGAAGAAGAAGAAGAAGAATAAGATGAAGAAGAACAAGACAAAGAAGTCGAAGTTGAAGAAGTAGAAGACGAGGAAAAGGAAGAAGAAGAAGAGAAAGAAGAAGATGAAGATGAATAGAAAGAAGAAGAATAAGAAGAATAAGAAGTGGGAGAAGAAGAAGAACAAGAAGAAGAGGGGAAGAAGAAGAAGAAGAAGAAGAAGTGGAAGAAGAAGATGAAGAAGTAGAAGAAGTAAAAGAAGAAGCAGATGAAGAAAAAGTAGAAGATGAAGATGAAGAACAAAGACAAGGAGAAGAAGAAGAAAAGAAAAACAAGAACAAGAAGAAAAGGAAGAAGAAGTTGAGGATGATGATGATGTAAAAGAAGAAGAAGAAGAAGAAGAATAAGGCACAAAGAAGATGTAGAATAATCAATAAAATAATAATAAAGAGAAGATGAAGAAGAAAATGAAGAATGCGATGAAAAAAAAAGAAGAAAAAAAGGAAAATGACGAAGAAGAAGAACAAGAAGAAGGAGAAGGTTAAGAAGAAGAAGAAGAAGAAGACAGAGAAGAAAAAGGAAGAAGAGAAGAATAAGAAGAAGACGAAGGAGAAGAACAACAACAACCAGAAGAAGAAGAAATACAATAATAATAATAATAACATGAAGAAGAAGAAGAAGCAGAAGAGGAAGAAGA
>JAIUJO010001340.1:185000-190000 GCA_023846275.1 Vanilla planifolia | reverse complement strand
TGACGATGATGATGAAGGAGAAGAAGAAGATGAAGGAGATGAAGTTGAAGAAGAAGAAGGAGAAGAAGAAGAAGAAGAAGAAGAAGAAGAAGAAGAACAGGAACAAGAAGATGAAGAAGAGGACGAAGAAGAAGAAGAACAGGAAGAAGAGGAAGAAAAAAGAAGAAAATGAAGAACAGAAAGACGAAGAAGACGAAGAATGAAGAAGCAGAAGAGCAAGAAGAGGAAGATGAAGAAAAGATGAAATAGAAGAAGAGAAGAAGATGAAGTAGAAGAAGAAGACGAAGAGGAAGAAGAAGTAAAAGAAGAAGAAGAAAAAGAAAAGAAAGAAGAAGAAGAAGAAGAAGAAGAAGAATATGAAGAAGAAGAAGAAGACACGGAAGAAAAGAAGAAGAAGAAGAGGATGATGATGAAGGAGAATAAGTACTCGAAGAAGAAGGAGAAGAAGAAGAAGAAATAGAAGACGATGAAGAAGAGAAGAAGAAGAAAAAGAGGAAGAAGAAGATGATGAAGATGATGATGAAGAAGAGGAAGAAAGTAGAAGAGGAGTCAGATGAAAAAGAAGAAGACAAAGAAGAAGAAGAAGAAGAAGAACAAGATGAAGAAGAAGAAGACGAAGAAGAAGAAGAAGAAGTAGAAGAAAAAAAAAAGATAAAGAAGAAGGTGATGAAGAGGAAGCAGAAGAAGAGCAAGAAGAAGAAGAAGAAGAAGAAAAAGAAGCAAAAGAAGAAGAGATGAAGAAGAAGAAGAGAAAGTAAGAGAAAGAAGATGAAGAGAACGAAGAAGAAGAAGAAGACGAAGAAGACAAAGAAGAAGAAGTAGAAGAAGAAGAAAAAGAAGATGAAGATGAAAAAGAAGGAGAAGAGAAAGAAGAAGAGATGAAGAAGAACAATAGAAAGAAGAGGAAGAAGATGAAGGGGACGAAGAAGAGGAAGAAGATGAATGGGACGAAGAAGAAGAAGAAGACGAAGAAGAAGAAGATGACGAAGAAGAAGAAGAATAGGAGAGAGAAGAAGAAGAAAAAGAATAAAAGAAGATGAAGAAGGAGATGAAGGAGAAGAGGAAGAAGAATAATTGGAAGAAGAAGAAGAAGAAGAAGAAGAAGGAGAAGAGGAAAAAGGAGGAGAAGAAGAGAAGAAGAAGAAGAAGAAAAAGAAGAAGAAGGTAAAGAAGAAGACAAAGGAGAACAAGGAAGAAAAAAAAGAGGTAAAAGTAGAAGAAGATGATGAAGCAAAAGAAGAAGAAGATGAAGAAGAATAAGAAGAAAAAGAGAAGAAGAAGAAGAAGAAGAAGAGGAGGAGGAAGGAGAAGAAGAAAAAGAAGAAGTAGAATAAGAAGAGAAAGAAGAAGAAGAAGAAGAAGAAGAATAAGAATAAGAAGAAGAAGAAGAAGAAGACCAGGATGAAGAAGAAGAAAAAGAAGATGGAGAAGAAGAAAATGAAGATGTTGATAAAAAGGAAGAAGAAGAAGAAATAACAAACAAAGAAGAAGTCAATGAAGAAGAGGAAAAAGAAGAAGAAGACGAAGAAGAAGATGAAGAACAAGAAGCAGTACAAAAAGAAGTAGAAGAAGCAGAAGGAGAAGAAGGAGAAGAAGAACAAGAAGAAGAAGAAGTAGAAGGAGGAGGTGAAGAAGAAGAAGAAGAAGAAGTATAAGAAGCAGGAGAAGATGAAGAAGAATAAGAAGAAGAAGTAGAAGAAGAAGGAGAAGAAGATTTAGGAAGAAGAAGAAGAAGAGGAAGAAGAAGAAGAAGAAGAAGGAGAAGAAGAAGAAGAAGAAAAAGAAGAAGCAGAGGAGGAAGAAGAAGAAGAAGTAGAAGAAGAAGAAGAAGAGAGATGATGATGATGAAGAAGTAGAAGAAGGGGAGAAGAATATGAAGAAGAAGAGGAAGAAGAAGATGATTAAGATGAATAAAAAGAAGATTAGGAGGAAGAAAGAAGAAGAATAAGGAGGAGGAGGAGGAGAAGAAGAAGAAGAATAATAAGTATATGAAGTAGAATAAGTGGAAGAAGGAGAAGATAGATGTAGAAGAAGATGGAGAAGAAGAAGAAGAAGAAGAAGAACAAGATGAAGAAGAAGAAGAAGAAGAAGACGAAGAAGAAGAAGAAGTAGAAGAAGAGAAGAACAAAAGAAGAAGAACAAACAGATAAGGAGAAAGAACAAGATGAAGACAAAGAAGTGAGAGAAGAAGAATTATAAAGAAGAAGAAGAAGAAAAAGAAAACGAAGAAGAAAAAGAAGAAGAAAAAAGATGAAGAATTGGAAGAAAAAGAAGGGGAACAAGAAGAAGCAGAATAGGAGAAGAAAGTAGAAGCAGAAGAACATGAAGAAGAAGAAGAAGAGAAAAATAAGAAGAGACAAAGAAGAGGAAGGCGAAGAAGAGGAATATGAAGAAGAGGAAGAAGAAGAAGAAGAAGAAGAAGAAGAAGAAGAAGAAGAAGAAGAAGAAGAAGAAGAGGATGAAAGAAGAAGAAGAAGTCGAAGTGTAAGTAGAAGAAGAAAAAGAAATAAAAGAATAAGAAGAATAAGAATAAGAATAAGAATAAGAATAAGAAAAAGAAAGAAGAAGAAGAAGAAGAAGAAGAAGAAGAAGAAGAAAAAGGGGAAGAAGAAGAAGAAGAAAGAAGAAGAAGAAGAAGAAGAAGTAGAGGAGTAGAAGAAGGAAGAAGAAGAAGAAGAAGTCAAAGGAGATGAAGAAGGTAATGATGGAGAAGAAGAAGAAGAAGAAGAAGAAGATGAAGACAAAGAAGAAAATGAAGAAGGAGAAGTAGAACAAAGAAGAAGAGAAAGAAGAAGAAGACTAAGAAGAAGATGAAAACAATGAGGAAGAGATGAAGATGAAGAAGAAGAAGAGGAAGAAGAAGAAGAAGAAGAAGAAGAAGAAGAAGAAGACAAAGAAGAGAAAGAAGAAGAAGAAGAAGAAGAAGAAGAAGAATTAGAAGGAAGAAGATGAAGAAGATGAAGATGAAGGAGAAAAAGAAGAGGAAGAAAAAGTGTAAGAACAAGAAGAAAAGGAAGAAGAAGAAGAGGAAGAAAAAGAAGGAGAAGGAGGAAGGAGGAGAAGAAGAAGATAAGGAAGAAGATGTGGAAGAAGAAGAAGAGAGACGAAGAAGAGGATGAAGAAGAAGAAGAAGATGTAAAAGAATTCCAAGAAGAAGAAGAAAAAGATGAAGAGGAAGAAGTAAAAGAAGAAGAAGAAGAAGTAAGTTAGTAGAGAAGAAGTAAAAGACGAAGAAGAAGAAGAAGAAGAAGAAGAAGATGACAAAAAAAGAAGATGAAGAAGAAGAATAAGATTAAAATGAATAAAAGGAAGAAGAGGAAGAGGAAGAAGAAGTAGTGGCAATAGTAGTAGTAGTAGTAGTAGAAGAAGAAGAAGAAGGTGATGTTGATGATGAAGATGAAGAAGAAGACAGAAAAAGAAGAGGAAAAAAGAAGAAGTGATAGAAGGAGAAGAAGATGAAGAAGAAGAAGAAGAAGAAGACGAAGAGGAAGAAGAATAAGGAGAAGAAGAAGAAGAAAATGAAGAAAAAGAAGAAGGAGAAGGAGGAGCAGGAGAAGAAGAAGGAAAAGAAGAAGAAGAAGAAAAAGAAGAAGAAGAAGAAGAGGAAGGAAAAGGAGAAGAAGAAAAAGAAGTAGAATAATAAATATTAGTAGTAGAAGAATAAGAAGAAGAAGAAGAAGGCAACTAAGAAAAAGAAGAAGAAGAAGAAGCAGAAGGAGAAGAATAAGAAGAAGTAGACAAAGAAGACAAAGAAGAAGTAGAAAAAGAAGAAGAAGAAGAAGACGAAAAAAGAGGAGAAGAAGAAGGAGAAGGAGGAGACGTAGAAGAAGAAGAAGAAGAAGAAGAAGAAGAAAAAGAAGAAGAAGAAGGAAAGAAGAAGAAGAAGAAGAAGAAGAAGAAGAAGAAAAAGAGGAGGAAGAAAAAGATGGAGAAGGAGAAGAAGAAGAAGAAGAAGGAGAAGAAAAAGCAGAAGAAGAAGAAGAAGAAACAGAACAAGAAGGAGAAGAAGAAAAAGAAGAAGAATAATAAGAAGAAGAAGAAGAAGAAGAAGTAGAAGATGACAGAGAAGGAGAAGAAGAAGAAGAAGAAGTACAAGAAGAAGAAGTAGAAGAAGAAAAAGAAGAAGAAGAATTGGACGAAGAAGAAGAAGAAGAATAAGAAGATGAACAAGAGGAAGAAGAATTTGTTAAAAGAGAAGAAGAAGAAGAAGAAGACGAAGAAGAAGAAGAACAAGCAGCAGAAGAAGAAGAAGAATAAGTAGTAGAAGAAGAAGTGGTAGTAGAAGAAGAAGTAGAAGAAGAAGGAGAAGAAGGAGAAGAAGGAGAAGGAGAAGGAGAAGAAGTAGAAGAAGAAGAGGATGAATAAGATGTATAAGATGAAGATGTCAAAGAAGAAGAAGAAGAATAAGAAGAAGAAAATAAGTAGAAGTAAAAGAAGAGGAAGAAGAAGATGTAAATGAAGGCAAAGAAGTAGAAGAAGAAGAGAAAGAAGAATAGGAGGAAGAAGAAGAAGAATAGAAAGAAGAAGAAGATGAATAGGAAGAAGAAGAAGATAATTAAGAAGTAGAAGAAGAAGAGAACAAAGAAGATGAAGAACAAGAAGATGAAGAAGAAGAAGACATTGAAGAAGAAGAAGAAGAAGACGAAGATGGAAAAGAAGAAGAAAAAGATGAAGAACTGAAAGAAAAAGAGGTGGAAGAAGAAGAACAATAAGAAGAAGAGAAAGAAGAAGAAGAAGAAGAAGTACAAATAAAAGAAGAAGAAGAAGAAGATGAAGAAGATATGACGATGAAAAAGAAGGTGAAGGAAAGGATTAAAAAGATAAGGAAGAAGAAGAAGAAGAAGAAAGAGAAGAAGAAAAAGGATAAGAACAAGAATAAAATGGAGAAGAAGAAGAAGAAGACACATATGAAGGAGAAGAAGAAGAAGAAGGCGAAGAAGAGGAAGAAGAAAAGGAAGAAGTGTAAAAAGATGAAGAAGAAGTAGAAGAAGCACAACAAT
>JAIUJO010001340.1:170000-175000 GCA_023846275.1 Vanilla planifolia | reverse complement strand
AAAAGATTAAAAGGAAGAAGAAGAAGAGGAGGAAGAAGAAGAAGAAGTAGTGGCAATAGTTGTATTAGTAGTAGTAGAAGAAGAAGAAGAAGAAGGTGATGTTGATGATGAAGATGAAGAAGAAGGCAAAAAAAGAAGAGGAAAAAGAAGAAGTAATAGAAGGAGAAGAAGATGAAGAAGAAGAAGATGACGAAGAAGAAGTAGAATAAGGAGAAGAAGAAGAAGAAGAAAAAGAAGAAGGTAGAGGAAGAGGAGGAGGAGAAGAAGGAAAAGAAGAAGAAGAAGAAGAAAAAGGTGAAGAGGAAGATGGAGAAGAAGAAGAGGAAGAAGAAGAAGAAGACGATGATGATGACGAAAAAAAAAGAAGTTGAAGAAGAAAAAGAAGAAGAAGAGGAAGAGGAAGAAGAAGAAGAACAAGAAGAAGAGGAAAGAAATGAAGAAGAAAAAGAAGAAGAAGAATAAGTATTAGTAGAAGAAGAAGAAGAAGAAGGCGACTAAGAAAAAGAAGCAAAAGGAGAAGAATAAGTAGTAAAAGAAGTCTTAGACAAAGTAGAAGAAGAAGACAAAAAAGGAGAAGAAGAAGAAGAAGAAGGAGAGGGAGGAGGAGGAGGAGAAAAAGAAGAAGAAGAAGAAGGAAAGAAGAAGAAGAAGAAGAAGAAGAAAAGGAGGAGGAAGAAAAAGATGGAGAAGTAGATGGAGAAGGAGAAGAAGAAGAAGAAGAAGTAGAAGGAGAAGAAAAAGTAGAAGAAGATGAAGAAGAAACAGAACAAGAATGAGAAGAAGAACCAAAAGAACAACAAAAAGAAGAAGATGAACAAGAAAAAGAAGAAGATGATGAAGGAGAAGAAAAAGAAGAAGAAGTACATGAAGAAGAAGTAGAAGTAGAACAAGAAGAAGAAGAATTGGAAGAAGAAGAAGAAGAATAAGAAGAACAAGAAGTTGAAGAAGAGGAAGAAGAAGAAGAAGAAGGCGAGGAAGAAGAAGAACAAGTAGCAGTAGAAGAAGAAAAATAAGTACAAGAAGAAGAAGAAGAAGTAGGAGAAGAAGAAGAAGCACAAGAAGAAGAAGGAGAACGAGAAGAAGAAGAAGAAGAAGAAGAGGATGAAGAAGATGTAAAAGATGAAGATGTCAAAGAAGAAGAAGAAGAAGAAAATAAGTAGAAAAAGTAAAAAAAGAGGAAGAAGAAGATGTAAAAGAAGTTTAGAAGAAGAAAAAGAAGAAGAGGAAGAAGAATAGAAGAAAGAAGAAGAAGAATAGGAAGAAGAAGAAGATAATGAAGAAGAAGTAGAAGAAGAAGAGAATGAAGAAGATGATGAACAAGAAATCGAAGAAGAAGAAGACAATGAAGAAGAAGAAGAAAGAGAAGAAAAAGAAGAAGAAGAAGAAGAAAAAGATGAAGAATAGGAAGAAAAAGAAGTAGAAGAAGAAGAACAAAAAGAAGAAGAGAAAGAAGAAGTAGAAGAAGAAGAAGAAGTACAAATAGAATAAGAAGAAGAAGAAGAAGAAGAAGAGACGAAGAGAAAGAAGGTGAAGGAAAGGATTATAAAGATAAGAAAGAAGATGAAAAAGAACAAGAAAGAGAAGAAGAAAAAGGATAAGAAGAAGAATAAAAAGGAGAAGAAGATGAAGAAGTCACATATGAAGAAGAAGAAGAAGAAGAAAGCAAAGAAGTGGAAGAAGAAAATGAAGAAGTATAAAAAGATGAAGTAGAAGAAGAACAACAATTAGATAGAAGGAGAAGAAGAGGAAGAGGAGAGAAGAAAAAGAAGAAGAGGAGGAGGAGGAGGAAGAATAATAATAATAATAATAATAATAATAATAATAATAATAATAATAATAATAGTAATAATAAGCAGAAGAAGAAAAAAGATGAAGAAGGTAATGATGATTAAGAAGAAGAAGAAGAATATGAAGAGGAGGAGGAGGAAGATGAAGAAGAAGAAGAAGAAGAGGAAGAAGAAGAAGAATAAGAAGACGAAGATGAAGTAAAAGAAGAGGAAGAAAAAATGATGAAGAAGAAGATGAAAAAGTAGAAGTAGAAATAGAAGAAGAAGAAGAAGAAGGTGAAGAAAAAGTAGAAGAGACAAAGAAGAAGAAGAAGAGTAAGAAGAGCAAGAAGTGGAATAAGAAGAAGTGGAAGAGGAAGAAGTTGAAGAAGAAGAAGAAGAAGAATAAGAAGAATAAGAAGACAAAGAGGAGGAGGTGGAAGAAGAAGAAGAAGAAGAAGAAGAGGAAGAAGAAGATGAAGAAGAAGGCAAAGAAGAAGAAGACAAAGAACATGAAGATTAAGAGGAAGAAGAATAAGGAGAAAAAGTAAAAGTGGAAGAAGCAAAAGAAGTAAAAGAAGAAGAAGAACATGAAGAAGAAGAAGAAGAAGAAAAAGAAGAAAAACAAGATGGAAATGGAGTAGAAGGAGAAGAAGAGAAGAAGAGGAAGAAGAAAAATACGAAGAAAAAGAAAAAGAAGAAGTAAAAAATGACTAAGAAGAAGAAGAAGGAGGAGGAGGAGGAGAAGAAGGAAAAGAATAAGAAGAACAAGAAGAAAAAGTTGAAGCAGAAGAAGGAGAAGGAGAAGAAGAAGAAGAAGAAGAAGATTATGATGATTATGGAAAAAAAGAAGTTGAAGAAGAAGAAGAAGAAGAGGAAGAGGAAGAAGAAGAAGAAGAAGATGAAGAAGAAGCGGAAGGAAATGAAGAAGAAGAAAAAGAAGAAGAATAAGTATTAGTTGAAGAAGAAGAAGAAGAAGAAGAGGAAGAAGAAGAATAGGAAGAAGAAGAAGAAGATGATGAAGAAGAAGAAGTAGAAGAAGAAGAGAAAGAAGATGAAGAACAGGAAGACGAAGAAGAAGAATACAATGAAGAAGAAGAAGAAGAAGAAGAAGTCGAAGAAGAAAAAGATGTAGAATAGGAAGAAAAAGAAGTGGAAGAAGAAGAATATTATGAAGAAGATAAAAAAAAAGAAGAAGAAGTACAAATAGAAGAAGAAGAAGAAGAAGAAGAAGATGAAGAAGAAGTGACGAAGAAAAAGAAGGTGAAGGAAAAGAATATAAAGATAAGAAGAAGAAGAAGAAGAAAAAGAAGAAGAAAAAGGGGAAGAAGATGAATAAAAAGGAGAAGAAGAAGAAGAAGAAGACACATATGAAGAAGAAGAAGAAGAAAGCAAAAAAGTGGAAGAAGAAAGTGAAGAAGTATAAATTGATGAAGAAGAAGTAGAAGAAGAACAACAATTAGATAGAAGGAGAAGAAGAAGAGGAAGAGGAAGAAGTAGAAGAAGAAGAAGAAAAAGAAGAAGAAGAGGAAGAAGAATAATAATAATAATAATAATAATAAGGAAGAGAAGATGAAAAAAGATGAAGAAGGTAATGATGATTAAGAAGAAGGAGAAGAAGAAGAGGAAGAAGATGAAGAAGAAGAAGAAGAAGAAGATGAAGAGGAAGAAGAGAAAGAAAAAGAAGAAGACGAAGTAAAAGAAGTGGAAGAAAAAAAGATGAAGAAGACGAAAAAGTTGAAGTAGAAATAGAAGAAGAAGTAGAAATAGAAGAAGAAGAAGAAGAAGATGAAGAAAAAGTGGAAGAGACAAAGAAGAAGAAGAAGAATAATAAGAAGACAAAGAGGAGGAGGAGGAGGAAGAAGAAAAAGAAGAAGAAGAAGAAGAAGAAGAAGATGGAGAAGATGAAGAAGGCAAAGAAGAAGAAGACAAAGAACATGAAGACGAAGAGGAAGAAGTACAAGAAGAAAATGTAAAAGTGGAAGAAGCAGAAAAAGTAAAAGAAGAAGAAGAACATGAAGAAGAACAAGAAGAAAAAGAAGAAAAATAATATGGAGAAGGAGCAGAAGGAGAAGAAGAAGAAGTGGAGAAGAAAAATACGAAGAAGAAGTAAAAGAAGACTAAGAAGAAGAAGAAAAACAAGTCTAAGAATAAGAAGAAGTAGAAGAAGGAGGAGGAGCAGGAGAAGAAAGAGATGAAGAAGAAGTAGAAGAAGGTGAAGGAGAAGGAGTAGAAGATGAAGAAGAAGAAGAAGAAGAAGAAGAAGAAGAAGAGGACGAGAAGAAGTAGAAGACAAAGAAGAAGAAGAAGAAGAAGAAGAAGAAGAAGGAAAAGAGGTAGAAGATCTAGAAGAAGAGGAAGATGAAGATGTAAAAGAAGGTGAAGAAGAAGAAGAAGAGTAAGAAAAAGTAGTAAAAGCAGAAGAAGAAGAAGAAGAAGAAGAAGAAGAAGATGAATAGGAAGAAGAAGAAGACGATGAAGAAGTGGAAGAAGAAGAAGAAGAAGAAGAAAGAGAAGAAGGACAAAAAGAAGAAGAGAAAGAAGAAGAAAAAGAAGAAGGAGAAGGAGACGATGAAGAAGCTGAAGAAAGGGAAGAAGAAGAAAAAGAAGGAGAAGAAGAAGATAATGATGATGAAGTGCAAAAAAAAGAAGAAGAATAAGTAGTAGAAGAAGAAGATGAATAAAAAGAAAAGGAGAAGAAGAAGAATAATAAGAAGATGATGAAGAAAAAGAAGAAGAAGAACAACAAGAAGTAGAATATAAGAGGAAGAAGAAGAAGATGATTAAGAAGAAGAAGAAGAAGAAAAGGAAGAAGAAGAAGAGGATGTTGATGAAGGAGAAGAGGAAGAAGGAGAAGAAGAAGAAAAAAAAGTAGTAGTAGTAGTAGTAGTAGAAGAAGAAGTATTAGAAGAACAAGAAGAAGAACAAGAAAAAGAACAAGAAAAAGAAGAAGAAAAAGAAGTAAAAGTAGAAGAGAAGAAGAAGAAGAAGAAGAAGTACAAGACATATAAAAAGAAGACATAGAAGAAGAAGAAGAAGAAGTTTAAAAAGAAAATGATGAAGCAGAAAAAGTACTTGTAGTAGTAGTAGTAGTAGAAGAAGAAGAAGTAGAAGAAGAAAAAGAAGAAGATGATGATGAGGTTGAAGCAGAAGAAGACAAAGAAAAAGAAGAGGATGAAGAACAAGTAGAAAAAGAATAATATGAAGACAATGAAGAAGAAGAAGAAGAACATG
>JAIUJO010001340.1:150000-165000 GCA_023846275.1 Vanilla planifolia | reverse complement strand
AGAAGAAGAAGAAGAAGACGAAGAAAAAGAAGGAGAAGGAGAAGAAGAAGTTGAAGAAGATGAGGAAAAAGATGAAGAGGAAGAAGAAGAAGAAGAAGAAAAAGAAAAATTAGAAGAAGAAAATAGCTGAGCAGGAGGAGGAGAAGAAGAATGAGAAGGAGGAGAAGAAGAAGAAGAATAAGAACAAGAAGGAGATGAATATGTTATTGATGATGTTGAGGAACTGGAAGAAGAAGATGAAGAAGCAGAAGTTTATGAAGAAGAAGAAGAAGACGAAGAAGAAGAAGAAGAGAGGAAGAATAAGAAGATTAAAAAGAAGAATAGGAAGAAATAGAAGAAGAAGTAGAAGATGAAGAAGTCGAAGTAGAAGGAGAAGAAGAAGAAGAAGAAGAAGAGAAGAAGAAGAAGAAGAAGAAGAAGAGGACGACAATGAAGTTGAGAAGAAGGAAAAGAACATGAAGAAGAAGAAGGAAAATAAGAGAAGACAAAGAAGAAGAAGACGAAGAAGAAGAAAAGGAAGAAAAAAAGGAGAAGAAGAAGAAGATGAAGAAGAAGAAGAAGAAGAATAAGAAGAAGGAGAAGAAGAAGAAGAAGAAGAAGAAGAAGAAGAAGAAGTACAAGAAGAAGAAAATGAAAGAGAAGAAGAAGATGATGATGATGATGATCAAGAAGAAGAAGAAGGGGAAGAAGAAGAAGAAGAAGAAGAAAAAGAGGAAAAGGAAGAAGAAGAAGAAGAAGAAGAAAATGAAGGAGAAGAATAAGATGATGATGATGATTAAGAAGAAGAAAAAGAGGAAGAAGAAGAGGAAGAAGAAGAAGAAGAGCAAGAAGAAGAAGAAGAAGAAGAAGAAGAAAAAGAAGATGATGAAGAAGAAGAAGAACAAGAAGAAAAAGAGGAAGAAGAAGAAGAAAGAAAAAGTAAAAGAAGTAGAAGAAGAAGAAGAAGAAGAAAATGAAGAAGAAGAAAATGATTGAGGAGGAGGAGAAAAAGAAGAATGAGAAGAAGTAGAAGAAAAAGAAGTAGAAGTAGAAGAACAAGAAGAAAAAGAAGATGTTGATGATGATGTTAAAGAAGTAAAAGAAGAAGATAAAGAAGCAGATGACGATGAAGAAGAAGAGCTAGACAAAGGAGAAGAAGAAGAGATGAAGAAGAAGATGATGATGAAAAGAATAGGAAGAAGAAGAAGAAGAAAACGAAAAAGGAAATGAAGAAGAAGAAGATGATGACAACGGAGAAGAAGAAGAAGGGGAAGAAGAGAGGAAGAAGAAGAAGAAGAAGAAGAGGACAAAGAAGTTCAAAAGAAGAAGAAGAAGAAGGAAAAGAAGGAGAAGAAGAAGAAGAAGACGAAGAAGAAGAAGAGGAAGTAGAAAAAGATGGAGATGAAAAAGAAGAACAAGAAGAAGAAGGAGAAGAAAAGAAGCAGAATGAGAAGAACAAAATGAAGGAGAAGAAGAAGGTGATGATGATGATCAAGAAGAAGAAGAAGAGGAAGAAGAAGAAGAAGAAAAAGAAGAAGAGGAAGACGAACAAGAACATGAAGAAGAAGAAGAAGAAGAAGAAACAGAAAAAAGAATAGGAAGAAGGAGAAGTAAAGGAAGAAAAAAAGAATAGAAAGAAGGAGAACAAAAGAAAGAAGAAGAAGAAGAAGAAGAAGAAAATCAAGGAGAAGAAAAAGATGATGATGATGATCAAAAAGAAGAAGAGGAAGAAGAAGAACAAAAATAAGAAGAAGAAGAAGAGGAAGAAGAAGAAGAAGAAGAAGAAGAAGAAGAAGAAGAAAAAGAAGTAGACGACAAAGAAAAAGAAGAAGAAGAAGGAGAAGAAGAAGAAGATGATGAAAAAGAATTAGAAGAAAAGAAGAAGAAGAAGAAGAGGAAGGAGAAGCAAAAGAAGAAGAAGAAGAAGAAGAAGAAAAAGAAAAAGAAGGAGAATAAGAAAGAGGAGAAGAAAAAAAAGGAGAAGAAGAAGAAGTTGTAGAAGAAAAAGAAGAAGAAGCAGAAGAAGAAATAGAACAAGAATAATAATAATAATAATAATAATAATAATAATAATAATAATAATAATAATAATAACAACAACAACAAAAAGAAGACGAAGAAGAAGAGGAAGAAGAAGAAGAAGAAGAAGAAGAGAAAGAAGAAGAAGATGAAAACTAATAAAAAGTGGACAAAGAAGGAGAAGAAGAGGAAGAATAAGTAAAAGAAGAAAAAGAAGATGAAGTAGTAGTAAAAGAAGAAGAAGAAAAAGTAGAAGAAGTAGAAGAAGAAGAAGAAGAAGTGAAAGAAGAAGATGTAGAAGAAGAAGAATAAGGAGAGGAAGAAGGAGAAGAAGATGAAGAAGACGAAGAAAAAGAAGAAGAAGAAGAAGAAAACAAACATGAAGAAGAAGAAGAAGAAGAAAACAAACATGAAGAAGAAGAAGAAGAAGAAAACAAACATGAAGAAGAAGAAGAAGAAAAAGAAAAAGACAAAGAAAAGGAATAAGATGTGGAAGAAAAAGAAGAAGAACTGGAAGAAGAAGAAGAAGAGGAAGAAGAAGTTGAAAAAAGAAGAAGGTGAAGAAAAAGAAGTGACCAAGAAGAAGAGGACGAAGAAGAGGAGGAAGAAGAAAATAGAGAAGAGGAAGAAGAAGGAGAAGACTAGGAAGAGGATGAAGAAGAAGTTGAAGAGGATGAAAGAACAAGAAGTTGAAGAAGAAAAAGAAGGTGAATTAGAGGAAGAAAGAGAAGAAGAAGAAGTAGTAGAAGAAGAAGAAGAATAAGAACAAGAAGAAGAAGGAGAAGATGAAGAATAAGAAGTGGAAGATGAAGAGGAACAAGAGGAAGATGTAGAAGACGAGGGAGGAGGAGCTGAAGGAGAAGAAGAAGAAGAAGAAGAAGATGAGGAGGAGGAAGAGGAAGAAGAAGATGAAGAACAAGAAAATGAAGAAGAAGATGAAGAAAAGTAAGTGTAATAAAAAAAGAAGAAGAAGAAGAATAGGAACATAAGGAGGAAAAAGAAGAAGGAGAAGAAGAAGAATAATAAGAAGAAGAGGAAATCGAAGAAGAAGAAAATGAAGAAAAAGAAAAAGAGAAGAAGAAGAAGAAGAAGACCAAGAAGTGGAAGAAAAAGAAAATGAAGAACATGAAGAAGAAGAAAAAGAGAAGAAGGCAGTGAAGAAGGGGAAGGAGAGGAGGAAGAAGTAGAAGAAGAAGAAGAAGAAGAAGAAGAATTAGAAGAAGGAGAAGAATAATAGGAAGAAAAAGAAGAAGAGAAAAACCAAGATGAAGAAGAAGAAGGCGATAAAAAAAAGGCATCCATGAACAAGAAGAAGACGAAGAAGAAGATGGAGAAGAAGAAGAAGAAGAAGAAGAAGAAGAAGAAGAAGAAAAATTCGTAGAGGAAGAAGATTTAGAAGAAGATGAAGTCGAAGAAGAAAAGACGAAGAAAAATATTAAGTTGAAGAAGAAGAAGAATAGATTAATAAGAAGAAAAGAAAGAAGAAAAATATCTTGAAGAGGAAGAAGAAGAAAATGAAGAAGAAGAAGAAGAAGAAGAAAATAGAGAAGAAGAAGGAGGAGGAGAAGAAGAAGAAGAAGAAGAAGAAGAAGAAGAAAAAGTGCAAGAAGATGAAGAGAAAGAAGAAAAAGATTACAATGATGATGATGAAGAAGAAGAATAAGAAGAAAGAAGAATAAGAAGAAGAAGAAGAAGAAGAAGAAGACCAAGAAGAGGAAAAAGTAGAAGAAGAAGAAGTGGAAGGGGAAGAAGTACACGAAGAAAAAGAAGACGAAGAATATGTTACACCCTTGTGTTTGATGAGTCAAGCATAAATGTGTATATTTTATTTGGGCTTGATTTTAAGTAAAATTGTTAATAATTAATTAAATCAAGCCATGTATTTTAGATGTCTAAAATAATGGTCTCTAAGGGCCTTGAGGTCATGGCATACTTCAAGGAATTTTGAGACATGCGCAAGATTTTTTATAATTGAATTTCTTTTTATTTTTTTTTTCTTGAATTTGATATGTCCAATCTTTGAGATTATGAGGCACACTAGTAGTATTAACATTTAAAAATATTATAAAATTATTTAATACTGAATTTTGATTTTTGGGCCAAGCATATTTGACAAAATGTATAGACATGGGTATTTGATTTTTTTAATATTATTTTGGAATCGTTTTCTACGAATTTCTTTTCATAGCCACTTAATTAACTTATAATACTATAAGAATAAAAAATTATTTTTATACACTTATAGTCAAATTTTTGGCTAAAAAATTCGTCAAAAATACCCTATAACAGCCGAAGTCTCGGGAAAATGTACTGTAGCAATGGGCGGGTCGACCCGGCGCCAAAACAGCCCGTCCAGGTCTTTTAGAAATTAAAAATTTAATTTAAAAAATAAAAATTTGGTTGACCCGAAAAGGCTAAACCTAGCCTGGACCCAAAGCATGCCGAGAGGAGCTCGGCTAGAGCTGGTCAACAGTCAAATGAACAGTGCCTGGCTAAGCCAAGACCGCCCAAAGGAGCTCGGCTAGGTCAAACTGCAGCGCGGTCAACAGTCAATGAACAAATGCTTGGCTAAGTCAACCCGAACCAGGTGATGAAATCCCGGTCAAGGAAGGGGGGAGCCGGCCCCAAAGTGGCTCGAACGTTAAACGGCGAAAATTCATTATAAAGAGGCGCGCTGAATTCGCTTCTGCAGTGTGGGACTAAAAAATCCCACCTTATAACTTCGGCCGGATCCAAAGGCGCAGATCAAGCCCGCCTAGATCCAACGGGCGAGAGTAAATTCTAACGGTTGTTTCGCGAGGCTAATCAGCGCCGTTCGTTCAGCGTGCAATCCAATGGCGCAGATCAAGCCCGCCCAGATCCAACGGGCGAGAGTAAATTCGAACGGCTGTTTTGCGAGGTCAATCAACGCCGTTCGTTCAGCGCACGAGATCTAATGGCTCAGATCAAGTCCGCCCGGATCCAACGCTCTGGATTAAGCCCGAACGGTAAAATGCGTAAACAATCTACGCCGTTCGTTTTTGGGCCCGGATCGGACGGTGGCTGCTTTCCGTCCGTTGCCCAAACGGCTAATTAATTTTTGGAGCCGTTGGGGGTGTTTTTAGAGCTAAAATCTGAGCTCTATAAATATAGAAAAATTATGTATTTTTTAGTTTTAACCTTTGCTAAATTGTTTAAAAAGATTTTCAGATCTCAAACACAAGCATCCGAGCAAAATCGACGCATTCGAGCTCTAGAAGCAAAGCGGCAAGAAAGCTAGTGGAATTAGAGGTTTTTCAATCATTTCTAAATCTCTATCCCTCTAATTCGACGATTGTGTGTGCCTCCTCTTTTCTCCAATTTTTCTTAAGTCATTTGCCAATTTTTCGTATTTTTGTTTTGGGGCAAGGGCGTCCCGGCGTTTGTGCTAAAGCCCCGGGTTTGAGTTGAGCCCGGTAAAAACTCAAGTAGGTTTGGGATTAGCCATAATAAAAATCCCAAGTAGGTTCGAGGTGAACCGTAAGAAAAACCTCACTTGTAATCGGAGAATTTAGTGGATTTTACCCAACACAGGTTGGGGGTGGACGTAGACTCGGTTTTGAGTCGAACCACTTGAAAATTTGTGTGTTCAATGTTCTTTACTTTTGCTTAAAGTCTTTTAAATTTAATTTCGGAAATTATAAGAATTTAAATACACAATTCACCCCCCCCCTCTTGTGGGATTTCTTTAGCACGAATCACTTCAATTGGTATCAGAGCAAGGAACCCCAAATTACGTGAGTAACATCACGTGGGAGATCCTCTTGTGCTAAGTGAAGGCTTTCTCACAATTTTTTTGTGTGTTTGTGATTTAGTATGGCTTCCTCTTTGATCGAAATGAGTGCAACCTTATGTAAAGGTTTTTCCTCAAATCGGCCTCCATTATTCAAAGGAGAATTCTACTTATATTAGAAAAATCGCTTTAGAATTTTCATTCAATCTATTTATTTGGAATTATGGGAAGTCATGACGAAGCCTTGTGAACTTCCTAGAGATTCTTCTACTGATGAGGTCAAGCCCTTTAGTGAACTTAACGTTGAGCACAAGAGATTGGCTCAATTAAATGCTAGGGCATTGAACTACCTTCATTGTGGAATTTCTCCTAGTGAGTTTACACAAATCATGAATTTGCATACGGCTTTTGAGGTATGGAAGAAACTCGAAGTAACTTATGAGGGTACCTCACAAGTGAAAGAGACTAAAATCAACATCCTCACGCATGACTATGAACTTTTTAGAATGAATCCTAGTGAAAGTATTAAGAGTATGTTTTTGAGATTTAATGATATTACAAATGGATTGGCAAACCTTGGGAGGACATTCTCAAATGGTGACCTTGTGAGGAAAATTTTGAGAATCCTTCCAAAGGAATTTGATCCACTTCCAACCGCTATTAAAGCTGCTAAGGATCTTAGCAAACTTTCATTGGATGAACTCCTTGGGGAACTTCTTACTGCCGAAATAGAAATGTCAAGGAGACTAACGGAAGAGACTTCTACAAGCAAGTTAAAGCATGAAAGGAAGAAGGAAGAACCTATGGTCGTTAAAGCCACTAAATATGATTTAGACTCCACTTCTACTTCTTCCACGGATTTGGAAGATGAGGTAAGTTTCCATATTAATGGTTTAGCAAAAAATTTGGCAAAGAACTTTCTTAATAGGAAATGGAAGAAGAAAAACAATAAAGAGAGGAAGAGGCCACCAACTTGCTTTGAGTGTGGTCAAACCGGTCATATAAAACCGGAATGCCCAAAACTCAAAAACAAGCATGTGAAGGAGGAAGAAAAGAAGAAGAAGAAGAAGAGCTTGAAGAAAAAGAAAGCATTTCAAGCTACATGGAGTGCCTCCGAAGATTCAGACATTTCAAGCTCAAGTAAAGGAGAAGAAGGAATGATTTGTTTTATGGCAAATGAAGCATCTTCAACATCTTCAAGTGAAGAAGAAGAAGAAAATGAGGTAAGCTCCTAGACAAGAGATATTCTTGAAAATAATTATATTGAAATTATGAATGCCTTAACTTCCTTAATGAGTGCACATAAAAAATTAAAAGGGAGTTACAAAGAAAAGATTGAATTGCTTGATTTTGTCATGAAAGAAGATGAAAAGAAAAGATTAGAAAATCAACTTATATGTGATGAAAAGGCATCTCTTATTATTGAAAATACCTCTTTGAAGCATGATATTTCAATCTTAAAAGAAAAAATACAATCTTTTGAGCATGCTATAGATAATAGAAATATACATGTATCAAATGCTTGTTATCATTCACATGCTTTCAATTACAAAAAACCTAGATATTTGAGCATGCCTAGGCCATCAAACATTGTTTGCTTTTATTGTTGCAAACTTGGACATACTATGAAAGATTGTTTTTTTAGAAGAAATATGTATGTACAAAAACAAAATGTTAGATGGATTGTTAAAAAAGAGAACATGCAAGTTCCATCTAGTGTTCAACCCAAGCTTTCTTGGGTTCCTAAGAATAAAACTTAGAAGAAAAGGTCTCCAAAATATTTGGAGACATTTTAGGATAGGTTTAGGATATTCAAAAACCTTAAATTGATGATTTTAATTAGTGGAATGTTTCTAATTTAGATTTTACACCTTATACAGTTAAAACCAAGAAGAAAATCAAAATCCACATCTTGGGTATTGGATAGTGGATGTTCAAGACACATGACTGGAGACAAAAGTAAATTCAAATCTTTGAGATCGGGCCCAAATAGGAAGGTGACCCTATGAGACAACACAAAGAAAAGAATCATTGGAATTGGAGATGTAGGTACGACAAACTTTACCCTTTCAAATGTATTTTTAGTAGAAGGCTTAGAATTTAATTTAATTAGTATTAGTCAACTTTGTGATAATGGATTTGATGTTGTTTTTAATACAAAAGCGTGCAAAATTATAAAAAATAATGTTGAACTACTTATAGGCAAAAGAAAATGTGATACATATGTAGTTAGTTTTGAACAATTAGAAGCTAGTGGTTTGGAATGTCTAGTGACCCAATCTAATGAGAATTCATTATGGCATAGAAGATTAGGTCATGTAGGATACTCCACCTTGAAAAAATTTCAAAATTAGATATAGTTAGAGGCCTTCCAAAACCAAGTAAGTCAAATTGGGAGTTTTGTGAATCTTGCCAAAAGGGAAAACAAGTTAAATCCTCTTTCAAATCTCAAAATGAATTAACAACTAGTAGACCTTTAGAAAAGATTTACTTAGATCTTTTTGGTCCAATACAACCTTTAATTTTAGGAGGAAAACAATACGGATTTGTTATAGTTGATGATTTTTCTAGATATACTTGGGTATTTTTCCTTAGACATAAGAATGAAGCTTTTAAGAACTTTGAAGATTTGATTAGAGAGTTAGAAAGACAACATAGTTTAAAATTAATTTGTATACAAAGTGATAATGGGAGTGAATTTAAGAATGAATATTTTAGTGAGTTTTGTAAAGAGAAAGGAATCAAACATCAATTCACATGCCCATATACACCACAACAAAATGGTATTGTAGAAAGAAAGAATAGAACACTAGTTGAGATGGGTAGAACAATGTTAGCCGAATACAATTCACCCAAATATTTTTGGGCCGAAGCTATTAGCACGGCATGTTACATTATAAATAGGGTTAATTTGAGACCAAAGTTGAAGAAAACTCCTTTTGAATTGCTAAGGAAGAAGAAACCAAATCTAAGTTATTTTCATGTGTTTGGTTGTAAGTGTACTATTCTTAAAAATGAGAGATTAAATTTAGGAAAGTTTGATGAAAAGGCAAGTGTTGGAATCTTTTTAGGGTACTCATCAATTAGGAAAGCATATAGAGTTTTCAATCAAGAATCACACAAAATAGAGGAAACAATGCATGTTGTGTTTGATGAGACAATTCAACTAGTTAGTGAAAAGCATTTAGAAGATGAAATAGAATTAGTAAAAGATCTAGATTTAAATGAAGAAAAAATAGAAAATCTAGAAATGGAAAAGGAAAATGAAAAGGAAAATAATCTATCTAAAAGATGGAAATTTGCAACCTCACATCCAAAGGATTTGATTATAGGAGATGTGAATCAAGAAGTGAAGACTAGAGCTTCAATTAGAGATATAGATCATAGCGCCTTTGTATCATTTTCTGAACCCAATTCTATAGAAGAAGCCCTTGTAGATGATTATTGGGTTCAAGCCATGAATGAAGAGTTAGACCAATTTGAAAGAAATCAAGTTTGGGAATTAGTATCAAGACCTAGTGTTCAACAAGTAATTGGTACTAGATGGGTCTATAAAAATAAATTAGATGAAAATGGTGTAATAATTAGAAATAAGGCTAGATTACTTCTAGCATATTCATGTTATAAGAATTTTAGGTTATTTCAAATGGATGTAAAAAGTGCTTTCTTGAATGGAATAATAGAAGAAGATGTGTTTGTAGAACAACCCCCAGGTTTTGAGAATCATGCACAAGGTGATTATGTTTATAAGCTTAAGAAAGCTCTTTACGGCCTTAAGCAAGCTCCACGTACATGGTATCATAGGTTGAGTAACTATCTAGTAGATAGTGGCTTTAGAAAAGGTAAATCGGATACTACATTATTTCTAAAGTCATTAGGAGATGATTTATTAATTGTTCAAATTTATGTTGATGATATTATTTTTGGTAGTACAAAAGAAGAAATGTGTAAAGAATTTGGAGATCTCATGACAAAGGAATTTGAAATGAGCATGATGGGTGAACTAAATTTCTTCTTAGGGTTACAAATAAAACAACTAAAGGATGGTATATTCATTTCTCAAACAAAATACGTAAAAGAATTATTTAAAAAATATGGATATGAGAATATGAAAACTAGAAAAATTCCCATGAATCAATCCATTCACTTAGATCTAGATGAACAAGGGAAAGCAATAGATCAAAAATTCTATAGAGGACTTATATGATCTTTATTATACCTTACAGTGAGTAGACCTGACATTTTATTTAGTGTTGGATTATGTGCTAGGTTCCAAGCAAATCCAAAGGAAAGTCATTTGAAAGGTGTTAAAGCGATTTTCAAATATTTGAAGGGAACCATGACACTAGGATTATGGTATCCTAGAAATGAACTCTCTTGTGAGCTAGTTGGCTATACAGACTCAGATTTTGGGGGATCTAGAGTGGATAGAAAGAGCACATCAGGAACATGTCAATTTTTAGGACAATGTCTTGTTTCATGGTCAAGTAAAAAATAAAATTGTATAGCCCTATCAACAACCGAAGCGGAATATGTTGCAGCTGGTAGTTGTGTTGCTCAAGTACTATGGTTAAGACAACAACTGCAAGACTATGGTTTAGAAGTCACACATATACCTATTAGAATTGATAACACAAGTGCATTAGCCTTAGCTAAAAATCAAGTTCATCACTCTAGGACTAAGCACATAGATGTTAGATATCATTTTATTAGAGACCAAGTAGCCAAAGGATTAGTAGAATTAGAATATGTCTCCACTAAACTTGAATTGGCTGATATTTTTACCAAACCCTTACCTTCGGAGCAATTTCAAATATTGAGGGCACAATTAGGAATATTACACATTGTTTAGGGTGTATTTCCTTTTGATGGTGTCAAAGGGGGAGAATAGTAAGAAGTGAGGGCTCCAAGATAGGGGGAGCACATTTTTATCCCTATGAATTGTATTTTAATACACTTATCAAGATAGGGGGAGCACATTTTTATCCCTATGAATTGTATTTTAATACACTTATTCTTTTACATTTATGTCTTGCCATCATCAAAAGGGGGAGATTGTTACACCCTTGTGTTTGATGAGTCAAGCATAAATGTGTATATTTTATTTGGGCTTGATTTTAAGTAAAATTGTTAATAATTAATTAAATCAAGCCATGTATTTTAGATGTCTAAAATAATGGTCTCTAAGGGCCTTGAGGTCATGGCATACTTCAAGGAATTTTGAGACATGCGCAAGATTTTTTATAATTGAATTTCTTTTTATTTTATTTTTTTTTCTTGAATTTGATATGTCCAAACTTTGAGATTATGAGGCACACTAGTAGTATTAACATTTAAAAATATTATAAAATTATTTAATACTGAATTTTGATTTTTGGGCCAAGCATATTTGACAAAATGTATAGACATGGGTATTTGATTTTTTAATATTATTTTGGAATCGTTTTCTACGAATTTCTTTTCATAGCCACTTAATTAACTTATAATACTATAAGAATACAAAATTATTTTTATACACTTATAATCAAATTTTTGGCTAAAAAATTCGTCAAAAATACCCTAAAACAGCCGAAGTCTCGGGAAAATTTACTGTAGTAATGGGCGGGTCGACCCGGCGCCAAAACAGCCCATCCAGGTCTTTTAGAAATTAAAAATTTAATTTAAAAAATAAAAATTTGGTTGACCCGAAAAGGCTAAACCTAGCCTGGACCCAAAGCACGCCGAGAGGAGCTCGGCTAGAGCTGGTCAGCAGTCAAATGAACAGTGCCTGGCTAAGCCAAGACCGCCCAAAGGAGCTCGGCTAGGTCAAACTGCAGCGTGGTCAACAGTCAATGAACAAATGCTTGGCTAAGTCAACCCGAACCAGGTGATGAAATCCCGGTCAAGGAAGGGGGGAGCCGGCCCCAAAGTGGCTCGAACGTTAAACGGCGAAAATTCATTATAAAGAGGCGCGCTGAATTCGCTTCTGCAGTGTGGGACTAAAAAATCCCACCTTATAACTTCGGTCGGATCCAAAGGCGCAGATCAAGCCCGCCTAGATCCAACGGGCGAGAGTAAATTCTAACGGTTGTTTCGCGAGGCTAATCAGCGCCGTTCGTTCAGCGCGCAATCCAATGGCGCAGATCAAGCCCGCCCAGATCCAACGGGCGAGAGTAAATTCGAACGGCTGTTTCGCGAGGTCAATCAACGCCGTTCGTTCAGCGCACGGGATCTAATGGCTCAGATCAAGTCCGCCCGGATCCAACGCTCTGGATTAAGCCCGAACGGTAAAATGCGTAAACAATCTGCGCCGTTCGTTTTTGGGCCCGGATCGGACGGTGGCTGCTTTCCGTCCGTTGCCCAAATGGCTAATTAATTTTTGGAGTCGTTGGGGGTGTTTTTAGAGCTCAAATCTGAGCTCTATAAATATAGAAAAATTATGTATTTTTTAGTTTTAACCTTTGCTAAATTGTTTAAAAAGATTTTCAGATCTCAAACACAAGCATCCGAGCAAAATCGACGCATTCGAGCTCTAGAAGCAAAGCGGCAAGAAAGCTAGTGGAATTAGAGGTTTTTCAATCATTTCTAAATCTCTATCCCTCTAATTCGACGATTGTGTGTGCCTCCTCTTTTCTCCAATTTTTCTTAAGTCATTTGCCAATTTTTTGTATTTTTGTTTTGGGGCAAGGGCGTCCCGGCGTTTGTGCTAAAGCCCCGGGTTTGAGTTGAGCCCGGTAAAAACTCAAGTAGGTTTGGGATTAGCCATAATAAAAATCCCAAGTAGGTTCGAGGTGAACCGTAAGAAAAACCTCACTTGTAATCGGAGAATTTAGTGGATTTTTCCCAACACCGGTTGGGGGTGGACGTAGACTCGGTTTTGAGTCGAACCACTTGAAAATTTGTGTGTTCAATGTTCTTTACTTTTGCTTAAAGTCTTTTAAATTTAATTTCGGAAATTATAAGAATTTAAATACACAATTCACCCCCCCCCCTCTTGTGGGATTTCTTCAGCACGAATCACTTCAGAAGAAGAAGAAGAAGAAGAGGAATAAGAAGAAGAAGAAGAAGACGACGAAGAAGAAGAAGTAGAAGAAAAGAAAGAAGACGAATAAGAAGAAAAATAAAAAGAAGAAGATCAAGAAGAAGAAGAAGAGAAAGAAGAAGTAGAAGATGAAAAAGGAGAAGAAGGAGAAGAAGAAGATGTTTAAGAAGAAGAAAAAAGAAGAAGAAGACGAATAAGAAGAAGGTGAAGAGGAAGAAGAAGAAGAAGAAGAAGAAACAGGAGAAGAAGAAGAAGAGGATGAAAAAGAAGAAAAAGAAGAAGAAGAGGAGGAAGAAGAATATAAGAAGTAGAAGGCGAAGGGAAAGAAAACTATGAACAAGGAAAAGAAGAAGAAGATCAAGAAGAGGAAGATGAAGAAGAAGATGAAGAAGAAGTAGAAGAAGAAGATGATGATGATGATGATGATGAAGAAGTAGTAGTAGAAGAAGAAGAAGAAGACAAAAAAGAGGAAGAAGGAGAAGGCGAAGAATAGATGAAGAAAGAGAAGTAGAAGAAGAAGAAGAAGTTGATGAAGATGAAGAGATTAAGTAAAAGAAGAAGAAGAGGAACAAAAAGAATAAGAACATGAAGAAGAGAACGAAGAAGATGAGAAGAAGAAGTGGATTAAGAAGAATATGAAGAAGAAGAAGAAGAAGAAGTAGAAGATGATGGAGAATGAGAAAAACAAGAAGAAGAAGAAGAAGAAAATGAAAGGGAAGAAGAAGTAGAAGGAGAAGAAGAAAAAGTTGAAGAAGAAGAAGAACAAAAGAAAAAGGAACAAAGAAGAAGAAATAGAAGAAGAAAGAGAAGAGGAAGAAAAAGAAGAAGAACAGGAGAAGAAGTAGAAGAAGAAGAACGAGAAGAAGAAGAAAAAGTCAGGAAGATGAAGAAGAAGAAGAAGAGAAAAATAAAGAAGAAGGCGATAATGAAGAAGATGGAGATGAAGAAGAAGAAGAAGTTGAAGAAGAAGGTGAAGAAGAAGACGAAGATGGAGAAGAAGAAGAAGAAGAAGAAGAAGATGTAGAGGAAGAAGATTTAGAAGAAAAAGATGAAGACAGAGAAGAAGAAGATGAAGAAAAATATGAAGGTTAAGAAGAAGAAGAAGAAGCAGAAGAAGAAAAACAACAAGAAGAAGAAGTAGAAGAAGAAGAGGATGACGAAGAATAAGATGAAGAAGTAGATGAAGAAGAAGAAGAACGAGATAATGATGAAGGAGAAGAAGAAGGAGAAGCAGAAAGAGAAGGAGAAGAGGAAGAAGAAGAAGAAGAATAAAAAGAAGAAGAAAAAAATGATGAAGAAGAAGAACAATGCAGATAAGGAGAAGAAGAGTATGAAGAAAAAGAAGAAGGAAAAGAAGAAGAAGAAGAAGAAGAAGAATAAGAAGGAGAAGAAGAAGGAGAAGAAGAAGAAGATGGAGAAGAAGAAGAGGGAGAAGAAGAAGAAGAAGAAGAAGAAGAACGAGAAGAAGAATATGAAGAAGGAGAAGAAAAGTAGAAGGAGAAGATGTTGAAAAAGAAGAAGATTATGATGAAGAAGAAGAAGAAGTAAAGAAAAAGAAGAAGAAGTTGAAGAAGATGATGAAGAAGAAGAATAAGAACAAGAACATGAAGGTGGAGGAGGAGAGGAGGAGAAGAAAAGAATGAGAAGAATAAGGGGAAGAAGAGGAAGAAGAAGAAGAAGAAGAAGAAGTAGAAGAATAAAAAAAGGAAGAAGATGATGATGAAGAAGAACAAAAAGTAGAAGAAGACAAAGATGATGCTGATGATGATTAAGAATAGAATGAAGAAGAAGAGAGACAGAAGAAAAAGACAAAAAAGAAGGATAGGATGAAGAAGAAGAAGACGACGAAGAAGGAGACGAAGAAGAAGAACACGAAGAAGAAGAAGACGAAGAAGAAGGAGAAGAAGTAGAAGAAGAAGAAGAAGAAGACGATGAAGAAGAAGTAGAAGAAGAAGATGAACAAGAAGAAGAAAAAGAAGAAGAAGAAGAAGAAGGAGAGGAAGAAGAAGACTTAGTAGAAGAAGTAGAAGGCAAAGAAGAAGAAGTAGAACAAGAAGAAGAAGAAGAAGGAGAAGAAGAAGAAGAAGAAGGAGAAGAGAGAGAAAGAGAAGGAGCATAAGGAGAAGAAGAAGTAGAAGGTGAAGAAGAAGAAGAGGAATCAAAAGAAGAAGAAGGCAAAGAATAAAAGGAAGAAGAAATAAAGGAGGAGGAGGATTAGAAGAAGAAGAAG
>JAIUJO010001340.1:130000-145000 GCA_023846275.1 Vanilla planifolia | reverse complement strand
GAAGTAGAAGAACAAGAACAAGAAGAAGATTATTATGAATAAAAAGAAGAAGAGACGAAGAGGAAGAAGAAGAAGAAGATGAAGAACAGGAAGAAGAGGAAGAAGAAGAAGAAGAAGAAGAAGAAGAAGAAGAGGGCAAAGTAGATGAAGAAGAATTAGAATAAGAAGAAGTAAAAGAAGAAGAAGAAGAAGAAGAAGAAGAAGAGGAAGAAGAAAGAGGAGGAGGTGGAGGAGGACGAGAAGAAGAAGTAGAAGAAGAATAGGAAGAAGAAGAAGAAGAAGTAGAAGAAGAATAAAAAGAAGAAGAAGAAGAAGAAGAAGAAGAAAAAGAAGACAAAGATGAAAAAGAAGATGAAAAAGAAGATGAAGAAGATGGAGGAGAAGAAGAAGAAGAAGAAGAAGAAGACAGAAAAAGAAGAAGACGTAGAAGAAGAAGAAGAAGAAATGAAAGAAGAAGAAGAAGAAAGAGAATAAGAAAAAGAAGAAGATGAAGGAGAAGAAGAAGGTGAGGAAGAAGAAGTGGAAGAAAGACAAGAAGAAAACGAAGAAAAAGAAGAAGAAGAAGATGAAAAGGAAGAAGAAGAGGCGGAAGACTAAGAAGAGGAGAAACAAAAGGAGGTATAACAAGAAGAACAAGAAAAAGAAGAAGATGAAAAAGATGTAGAAGAAGAAGAAGAAGAAGAAGAAAAAGAAAAAGAACTATAAGAAGAAGGAGAAGAAGTAGAATAAGAAGAACAAGTAGAAGAAGAAGATGCATAAAAACAAGAATAATAAGAAGAAAATCAAGAAGAAGAAGAAGAAAAAGAAGAAGAAGATGTAGGAGAAGGTGAAGAAGAGGGAGAAGAAAAAGAAGAAGAGGAAGAAGGAGAAGAAGGGGAAGAAGAAGAAGAAGACGAAGAACAAGAATTAGGAGAAGAAGAAAAAGAAGAAGAAGAAGGAGAAGAAGAAGTGTAATAAGAAGAAGAAGTAGTAGTAGTAGAAGAAGAAGAAAAAAAGAAGATACAAAAAGAAGAAGAAGAATAAGAAAGAGGAGTAGGAGAAGAAGAAGAAGAAGAAAAAGATGGAGATGGAGAAGAAGAAGATGAAGAAGAAAAAGAAGAATTAGAAGAATTAGAGGATGATGAAGGAGAAGAAGAAGAAGAAGAGGAGTAAGAAGAAGAATAATAGGAAGAAGAAGAGAAAGAAGAAGAAGAAGAAGAAGATGATGAAGCAGAAGTAAAAGAAGAAGAAGAATAACAAGAACATGTACGAAGAGAAGAAGAAGAAAGGTAGAAGAAGAAGAAGAAGAAAAGACGAAGAAGGAGAAGAAGAAGAAGAATATGGAGAAGAAGAAGAAGAAGAAGAAGAAAAAGAGGAAGAAGATGTAGAAGAAGAAGAACAAGTAGAAGTAGAAGAAGAAGAAGAAGAAGAAGAAAACAAAATAGAAGAAGAAGAAGAATAAGAAGAAAAGGAAGAAGAAGAAAATGAAGAAGTAGAAGAAGAATAGGTGGAAGAAGTAGTAGTAGAAGAAGAAGAAGGAGAAGTAGGAGGTGGAGGAGAAGAAGAAGAAGAAGAAGAAGAAGGAAAAGAAGAAGATGAAGTAGAAAAAGAACAAAAAGAAGAAGAAAAAGAAGATGATGACGAAGAAGAAGAAGAAAAAGAAGTAGAAGAAGAAGAAGAAGAAGACGAAGAAGAATGAGAAGAGGAGGAGGAAGAAGAAGAAGAAGAAGAACAATCCGAAGAAAAAGAAGAAAAAAATTGATGATAAAGAAGAAGAAGACGAATTTGAAGAAGATGAAGACAAAGAACCAGAAGAGAAAGAAGAAGAAGAAGAAGAAGAATAAGAAGAAGAATAAGAAGAAAAAGAGGAAGAAGAAGTAGAAGAGGAAGAATAAGAAGTAGTAGTAGTAGAAGAAGAAGAAGAAAATAAAGAAGAAAAAGAAGAAGAAAATAAAGAAGAAGAAGAATATTAAGAAGAAGAAGAAGAGGAAGAAGTAAAAGAAGAACAAGAAGTAGAAGAAGAAAAAGAAAGAGAAGTAGGAGAAGAAGAAGAAGAAGAAGAAGAAGAAGATGAAGAAGATGTAAAAGAAGAAGAAGGAGAAGAAGAAGAAGGAAAATAAGAAGAAGAAGAAGAAGGAAAATAAGAAGAAGAAGAAGAAGAAGAAGAAGAAAAAAATGATGAAAAAGAAACAGAAGATGATGAGGAAGAAGAAGAAGAAAAAGAAGTAGAATAAGAAGAACAAGAAAAAGAAGAAGAAGAAGAAGAATAAGTAGAGGTGGTAGAAGAAGAAGAATCGAAAGGAAAAGAAGAAGAAAATTGAAGATAAAGAAGAAGAAGGCGAAGATGAAGAAGATGAAGATAGAGAACAGAAAGAGAAAGAAGATGGCGAAGAAGAAGTAGTAGAAGAAGAAGAAGAAGAAGACAAAAAAGATGAAGAACATGATGACAACGAAGAAGAAGAAGAAGAAGAATAAGAAGAAGAAAAAGAAGAACAAGAAGAAGAAGAAGTTGAAGAAGAAGAAGAAGAAGTAGAAGAAGATGAGGAAGAAGAGGAAAAACAAGAAGAAGAGGAAGACGAAAAAGTAGTAGAGGAAGGAGTAGAAGAGGAAGGAGAAGAAAAAGATGAAGAAGAAGAAGACGAAAAAGAAGAAAATGAAGAAGTAGAGGAAGAAGAAGAATAAGAAGAGAAAAAGAAGGAGAAGAAGGAGAAGGAGAAGAAGAAGAGGAAAATGATGAGGAAGAAGAAGAAATAGAAGAAGAAGAAGATGAGGAAGAACTAAAAGAAGAATAAGATGAAGAAAAAGAAGAAGAGGAAGAAGAAGATGAAGATGAAAAAGAAGAGGAAAAAGAAGAAGATAAGAAAAAGAAGAAGGTGAAGAGAAAGAAGACAAATAAGAAGAAAAAGAAGAACATGAAAATGAACAAAAAGGCAAAGAAGAAAACAAAGCAAAAAATGAAGACAAAGAAGAAGAAGAACAAGAAGGAGAAGGGGATAATGATGATGATTATAAAGAAGGAGGAGGAGATGAAGAAGAAGAAGAAGAAGACGAGGAAGAAGAAGTAAAAGAAGAAGAAGAAGAAGTGGAGGAGGAGGAAGGAGAAGAAGATGAAGAAGAAGCAGAAGAAGAAGAAGAAGAAAGAAAAATATAAGAAGAAGAAGGAGATGAATAAAGTGAAGAAGAAAAAAAGCAATGACAAGAAGAAGAAGAAGGAGAAGGAGATGAAGAAGATGATGGTGATGACGATGATTAAGAGGGAGAATAACAAGAAGATGGAGAAGAATTAGATGTAGACTAGTAGGGAGACATCAAAGAAGAAGAGAGAGCAAAAAGAGGAAGAAGAAGAAGTTTGAGAAGAAGAAGAGGAAGAAGAAGCAGAAGAAAGAGGAGAAGAAGATAAGGAAGGGAAAGAATAACAAAATGAAGAAGAAGATGATGATGAAGAAGAAGAAAAAGAAGAAAAAGAAGAAGATGAAGTAGAAGAAGATGACAAAGAAGAAGAAGAAGAAAAATAAGAAGAAGAATAAAAAGAAGAAGAATAATAAATTGATGAAAAAGAACTACAACAAGAAGAAGAAGATGATCAAAGAGGAGAAGAATGAGAAGAAGTAAAAGAAGAAGAAGAAGATGAAGAAAAAGAAGAAAAAGAAGAACAACAAAGAGAACACAAAGAAGAAGAAGAAGAGAAGGAGGAGGAAGAAGAAGGAAAAGAAGAAGAAGAAGAAGAAAATAAAGAAAAAGAAATAGAAGAAGAAGAAGAGGAAGAAGGAGAAGCATTAACAAAAGAAGAAGAAGAAGAAGAAGAAGAAGAAGAAGATGATGATGATAAAAAAGAAGAAGAAGAACAAGAAGAAGATGATGAAGAAGATGATGAAGGAGAAGAAGAAGAAGAAGGAAAAGGCAAAGAATATGAAGATGAAGAAGAAGCAGAAGGAGAAAATGGAGAAGAAGTAGTAGAAGAAGAAGAAGAAGAAGAAGAGGAAGAAGAAGAAGAAGATGAAAATGGAGAAAAAAAAGAAGACAAAGAAGAGGAAGAAGTAGGACAAGAAGAAGAAGAAGAAGAAGAAGAAGAAGGAGAAGAAGAAGACACAAAAGATGAAGAAGAAGAAGGATTGGAGAAGAAGAAGAATAAGAAGAAGAAGAAGAAGAAGAAGTAGAAGAATAGTAAGAAAAGAAGAAAAGAATAAAAAGAAAAACAAGAAGTAGAATAAGAAGAACAAGAAAAAGAAGAAGAAGAAGAAGATAAAGAAGAAGAAGAATAAGAAGAGGAGGCAGAAGAAGAAGAACAACAACCCAAAGGAGAAGAAGAAGAAAATTGAAAGTAAAGAAGAAGAAGACGAAGACAAAGAAGATGAATACAAAGAATCAGAAGAGAAAGAAGATGACGAAGAAGAAATAGAAGAAGTAGAAGAAGAAGAAGAAGACGAAGAAGGCGAAGAAGATGAGGAACATGAAGACGAAGAAGAAGAAGAAGAAGAAGAAGAAGAAGAAGAAAAAGACTAAGAAGAAGAATAAGAAGAAGAAGAAATTGAAGAAGAAGAAGAAGATGAGGAAGACGAAGAAGAAGAAAAAGTAGAAGAAGAGGAAACGAACAAGTAGAGGAAGAAGGAGTAGAAGAAGAAGGAGAAGAAAAAGATGAAGAAGAAGAGGAAGAAGAAGAATATGAAGAAGAAGTAGTAGTAGAAGAAGAAGAAGAAGGAGAAGAAGGAGAAGAAGATGAAGAAGTTGATGATGAGGAAGAAGAAGAAATAGAAGAAGAAGAGGAGGAAGACGTAGAAGAAGAATAAGATGAACAAAAGGAAGAAGAAGAAGAATATGGTAATGAAGAAGAAGAAGAAGAGGAAAAAGAAGAAGATAAGAAAAAGACGAAGGTGAAGAGAAAGAAGATTAATAAGAAGAAAAAGAAGAACAAGAAAACAAACAAGTAGAAAATTAAGAAAAAGAAGCATAAAAAGAAGAGAAAGAAGAAGAAGAACAAGGAGAAGGAGATGATGATGATGATGAAGAAGAAGAAGAAGGTGGAGGAGACAAAGAAGAGGAAGAGGAAGAGGAAGAAGAAGTAGTAGTAGAAGAAGAAGAAGAAGAAGAAGAAGAACATGAAGAAGATGAAGAAGAAAAAGAAGAAAAAGAAGAAGAAGAAGATGATGAAGAAGAAGAGGGGCAGGAAGGAGAAGAAGAAGAAGAAGAAGTAGAAGAAGAAGAAGGAGAAGGAGAAAGAGACGAAGAAGAAGCAGAAGAACAAGTGGAAGAAGGAGGAAAAGAAGAAGAAGAAGAAGAAGAAGAAAAATAAGATGATGAAGAAGAATAAAAAGCAATGACAAGAGAAGAAGAAGGAGAAGGAGGTAGAGGAGAAGAACAAGAAGAAGAAGAAGAAGGATAGAAAGAAGAAGAAGATGAAGAAGTAGAAAAAAAGAAAAACAAAGAACAAGATGACAAAGATGAAGAAGACAATAGAGAGGAGGAAGAAGAAACATTGGAAGAAGAAGAAGACGAAGAAGAAGAAGAAGAAGAAGAAAAAGAAGGAGAAGAAGAAGAAGAAGAAGGCGAAGATGAAGAACAAGAAGAAAAAGACAAAGAAGAGGAAGAATAAGAAGTGAAAGAAAATGAAGATGAAAAAGAAAGAGAAGAAATAGAAGAAGAAGAAGAAGAAGAAGAAGAAGAAAAAGACGAAGAGGAAGAAAAAGAAGGCAAAGAAAAAGTGAAACGGATAAAGATGAAAAAGATGAAGAAGAGGAAAAAGAAGAAGATGAAGAAGAAGAAGATGAAAAAGAAGTAGATGATGATGATTATGATGAAAAGGGAGAAGAAGAAGAAGATGGAGAAGAATTAGATGTAGGCTAGTAAGAAGAGGAGAAAGAAAAAGAAAGAGCAAGAAGAGGAAGAAGAAAAAGTTTAAGAAGAAGAAGAAGAAGGTGGAGAAGAAGATAAAGAAGGGAAAGAATAGGAAAATGAAGAAGAAGAGGAAGATGTTGATGATGATGAAGAAGAAGGAAAAAAAGGCAAAGAAGGAAAGAAGAAGAAGAAGAAGAAGAAGAAGTAAAAGAACGTGAAGAAGAAGAAGAAGAAGAAGAAGATGATGATGATGATGATGAAGAACATGAAGAAGAAGAAGAAGAAGGATAGGAAGAAGAAGAAGAGTAATAAGAAGAAGAAGAGCAAGAAGAAGTAGAAGAAGAAGAAGAAGAAGAAGAAAAAAGAACAAAAAAAGAAGAAGAGGAAGGATGAGTAGGAGGAGAAGAAGAAGAAGGAGGCAGAGAAGGAGAAGTAGAAGATGATCAAGAAGCAAAAGAATTCGAAGAAGATGTAGAGGATGACGAAGGGGAAGAAAAAATGGAGAAGTAGTACGAAGAAGAAGAATAAGAGGAAGAAAATGAAGAAGAAGAACAACAAGAAGAATAAGAAGAGGAAGAAGTGGAAGAAAAAGAAGAAGAAGACGAAAGAGAAGCAAGAGAAGAAGAAGAAGAAGGAGATTAAGAAGAAGAAGATGAAGAAGAGAAAGAAGAAGAAGAAGAGGAGGAAGAAGAAGAAGAACTATAGAAAGAAGTAGGAGGAAGTGGGGAAGAAGTAGAACATAAAGACGAAGAAGAAAAAGATCAAGAATAAAAAGAAGAAAAGGAAGAACAAGAGGAAGAAGAAAAAGAAGAAGAAGAAGAGGAGAAAGAAGAACAAGAAGAAGAAGAAGATGATGATGATGATGAAGAAGAAAAAGAAGAAGTAGAAGAAGAAGACGAAGAAGGTGGAGGAGGAGGAGGAGGAGGAGGAGAAGAAGAAGAAGAAGAAGAAGAAGAAGAAGAAGAAGAAGAAGAAAAAGTAGATGAAGAAGAAGAAAAAGAAGAAGGTAAAGAAGAAGAAGAAGAAGGAGAAAATGAAAACAAGAAGAAGTAAAAGAAGAAGAAGATGAAGAAAAAGAAGAAGAGACGAAGAAGAAGAAGAAGATGAAGCAGTGGAGAAGAGGAAGCAGAAGAAGAAGAAGAAGACGCAGGAGAAAAAGAAGTAGAGGAAGAAGAGGAAGAAGAAGAAGAAGATGAAGATGATGAAGAAGAAGAATAAGAAGAAGGCAAAGAAGAAGTAGTAGAAGAAGAAGAAGAAGAAGAAGTAGGGAAAGAAGAAGAAGAACAACAAGACAAAAAAAGGAAGAAGAAGAAGAGAAGGAACAAGAAAAAGTAGAGTTAGAAGAAGAAGAAGAAGAAGAACATGAAAATGGAGAAGAAGTAGAAGAAGAAGGAGAAGAAGAAGATGAAGAAGAAGAGACGAAGAAGAAGAAGAAGGTGAAGAAGAGGAAGAGGTAGAGGTAGAAGAAGAAACTAATGAGGAAGAAGAAGAAGATGAAGAGAAGGAAGAGGAAGAAGAAGAAGATGATAGTGAAAAGAGGAAGAAAAGAAGAAGAAGACGAAGAAGATGAAGATGATGATGTAGAAGAAGAAGAAGAAGTTGTTGGAGTAGGGGAACAAGAAGAATAATAGGAATTAGAAGAAGAAGAGAAAGAAGAAGAAGAAAAAGAAAAAAAAATAAGAAGAATAAGAAGCAGAAGAAGAGGAAAAAGAGTAAGAAGAAGAAGAAGATGAAGAAAAAGAAGGAGGAGGAGAAGAAGAAGAAAAAATAGAAGAAGGTGAAGAAGAGGAACAAGAAAAGGAAAAGGAAGAACAAGATGACAAAGATTAAGAACAAGAAGGGGAGGCAAAAGAAGAAGAAGAAGTGGAAGAAAAAGACGAAGAAAAAGATGAATAACAAGAAGTAAAAGAAGAAGAAGAAGAAGAAGAAGAAGAAGGCAAAGAAGATGAAGAAAAAGCTAAAGTAAAAGAAGAGGAAAAAGCAGAAGTGAAAGAAGAAGAAGAGGAAGAAGAAGAAGAAGAAGAAGAAGAAAAGGGAGAAGAAGGTGAAGAAAAATTGAAAGGGATAAAGATGAAGAAGTCGAAGAAGGGGAAGAAGAAGGAAGTGATGAAGATGAAGAAGATGAAGAAGAAGAAGATGAAGATGATGAAGAGGAAGAGGAAGAGGATGAAGAAGAATTAGATATAAATGAGTAAGAAGAGGGAAAAGAAGAAGAAGAAGAAAAAGAAGAAAAAAAATTGGAAAAAGAAGAACAGGAAGAAAAAGAAGAAGAAGAAGAAGAAGAATGAAATTAACAAGAAGAAGATGATGATGATGATGTTGAAGAGGTGGAAGATGAAGAAGATCAAGAAAAAGAAGTGGACAAAGAAGAAGAAGAAGAAGAAAAAAAGATGAAGATGAAAAAGAAGAAGAAGACGAAGAACTTGAAGAAGAAGAAGAAAAAGAAGAGGAAGAAGAAGAATAATATTAATAAAATGATGAAGAAGAAGAAGAAGAAATATAACAACAAGAAGAAATATAACAAGAAGAAGAAGAAGAAGGAAATGAAGAAGAAAAAGAAGAACAACATGAAGAAGATGAAGAAGAAGAAGAAGAAGAAGAGGAATAAGAAGAAGAAGAAGAAGAAGAAGAAGAAGAAGATGATGATGATGAAGAAAAAGAACCTGAAGAAGAAAAAGAAGAAAAATAAGAAGAGGAGGAAGAAGGTGATAGTGGAAAGTAGAAGAAGAAGAAGAAGAAGACGAAGAAGATGAAGATGAAGACGAAGAAGAAGAAGTTGAATGAATAGAAGAACAAGTAATAGGATTAGGTGAAGAGGATGAATAATAAGAATTAGAAGAAGAAGAGGAAGAAGAAGAAAAAGAAAAAGAATAAGAAGAAGAAGAAGTAGAAGAAGAGGAAGAAGAGTAAGAAGAAGAAGAAGAAGAAAAACAAGAAGAAGAAGAAGAAGAAAAAGAAGAAGAAGAATGAGGAGGAGGAGGAGGAGGAGGAGTAGAAGATGAAGAAAATCAAGAAGAAGGCGAAGAAGAGGAAGAAGAAAAGGAAAAAGGAAGAACAAGATGACAACGATGAAGAACAAGAAGGAGAGGCAAAAGAAAAAGAAGAAGTGGAAGAAAAAAATGAAGAAGAAGATGAAGAACAAGAAGAAGTAAAAGATGAAGAAGAAGAAGAAGAAGAAGAAGAAGACAAAGATGATGAAGACAAAGATAAAGTAAAAGAAGAGGAAAAAGCAGAAGTGAAAGAAGAAGAAGAGGAAGAAGAAAAAAAAGAAGGAAAGGAAAAAGAAGGTGAAGAAAAAGTGAAAGGGATGAAGATGAAGAAGACGAAGAAGGGGAAGAAGAAGGAAGTGATGAAGATGAAGAAGACGAAGAAGAAGAAGATGAAGATGATGAAGAGGAAGAAGAAGAGGTTGAAGAAGAATTAAATGTAGACAAGTAAGAAGAGGGAAAAAAGAAGAAGAAGAAAAAGATGAAAGGGATGAAGAAAAATTGGAAGAAGAAGAACAAGAAGAAGAAGAAGAAGAAGAAGAAGAAGAAGAAGAAGAGGAAGAATTATGAAATTAAGAAGAAGAAGAAGATGATGATGATGATGATGATGATGTTGAAGAAATGGAAGAAGAAGAAGATCAAGAAAAAGAAGTGGACAAAGAAGAAGAAGAAGAAGACAAAAAAGATGAAGATGAAAAGGAAGAAGAAGAAGAGGAAGAAGAAGAATAATAATAATAAGATGATGAAGAAGAAGAAGAAGAAATATAAGAAGAAGAAGAAGAAGAAGGAAGGGAAGAAGAAGAAGAAGAAGAAGAAGAAAATGAAGAAGAAAAAGAAGAACGAGAAGAAGAAGAACAAGAAGAAGAAGAAGAAGGAGAGGAATAAGAAGAAGAAGAAGAAGGTGAAGAAAAAGAACATGAAGAAGAAAAGAAGAAAAATAAGAAGAGGAGGAAGAAGAAGATGATAGTGAAAAGAAGAAGAAGATGAAGAAGAGAAAGATGAAGAAGATGAAGATGAAGATGAAGAAAAAGAAGAAGAAGAAGTGGAATGAGAAGAAGAAGAAGTAGTAGGAGTAGGGTAAGAAGAAGAATAATAAAAATTAGAAGAAGAAGAGAAAGAAGAAGAAGAAAAAGAAAAAGAATAAGAAGAAGAAGAAGCAGAAGAAGAGGAAGAAGAGTAAGAAGGAGAAGAAGAAAAAGAAGATGAAGGAGGGGGAGGAGGAGGAGGAGGAGGAGAAGAAGAAGAAGAAGAAAAACCAGAAGAAGGTGAAGAAGAGGAATAAGAAAAGGAAAAGGAAGAACAAGATGGCAAAGATGAAGAACAAGAAGGAGGGGCAAAAGAAGAAGAAGAAGAATAAGTAGTGAAAGAAAAAGATTAAGAAGAAGATGAAGAACAACAAGAAGTAAAAGATGAAGAAGAAGGAGGAAAAGTTGATGAAGACAAAGATAAAGTAAAAGAAGAGGAAAAAGCAGAAGTGAAAGAAGTAGAAGAGGAAGAAGAAGAAGAAGAAGAAAAAAAAGAAGAATGTGAAGAAAAAGTGAAAGGGATGAAGATCAAGAAGACGAAGAAGGGGAAGAAGAAGGAACTGATGAAGATAAAGAAGATGAAGATGAAGAAGAAGAAGAAGATGAAGATGATGAAGAGGAAGAAGAAGAGGTTGAAGAAGAATTAGATGTAGACAAGTAAGAAGAGGGAAAATAAGAAGAAGAAGAAAAAGAAGAAAGGGAAGAAGAAAAATTGTAAAAAGAAGAACAGGAAGAAGAAGAAGAGGAAGAATAATGAAATTAAGAGGAAGAAGAAGAAGAAGAAGAAGATGATGATGATGTTGAAGAGGTGGAAGAAGAAGAAGATCAAGAAAAAGAAGTGCACAAAGAAGAAGAAGAAGAAGACAAAAAAGATGAAGATGAAAAAGAAGAAGAAGACGAAGAACTTGAAGAAGAAGAAGAAGAAGAAGAAGAGGAAGAAGAGTAATATTAATAAGATGAAGAAGAAGAAGAAGAAGAAGAAATATAAGAAGAAGAAGATGAAGAAGAAGAAGAAGAAGAAGAAATATAAGAAGAAGAAGAAGAAGAAGAAGGAAGAGAAGAAGAAGAAGAAGAAGAAGAAGAAGAAGAGGAAGAAGAAAAAGAATAAGAAGAAGAAGAAGAAGATGATGATGATGAAGAAAAAGAAGAAAAATAAGAAGAGGAGGAAGAAGAAGATGATAGTGAAAAGAAGAAGAAGAAGACGAAGAAGATGAAGATGAAAATGAAGAAGAAGAAGAAGTGGAGTTAGAAGAAGAGGAAGTAGTAGGTGTAGATGAAGAAGAAGAATAATAAGAATTAGAAGAAGAAGAGAAAGAAGAAGAAGAAAAAGAAAAAGAATAAGAAGAAGAAGAAGCAGAAGAAGAGGAAGAAGAGTAAGAAGAAGAAGAAAAATAAGAAGAAGGAGAAGAAGTGGAACAAGAAAAGGAAAAGGAAGAACAAGATGACAAAGATGAAGAATAAGAAGGAGAGGCAAAAGAAGAAGAAGAAGAGGTGGAAGAAAAAGATGAAGAAGATGAAGAACAAGAGAAGTAAAAGAAGAAGAAGAAGAAGGCAAAGATGATGAAGACAAAGATAAAGTAAAAGAAGAGGAGGAAGAAGAAGAAGAAGAAGAAGAAAAGGAAGAAGAAGGTGAAGAAAAAGCGAATGGGATGAAGATGAAAAAGACGAAGAAGGGGAAGAAGAAGGAAGTGATGAAGATGAAGAAGACGAAGAAGAAGAAGATGAAGATGATGAAGAGGAAGAAGAAGAGGATGAAGAAGAATTAGATGTAGATGAGTAAGAAGAGGGAAAAGAAGAAGAAGAGGAAAATGAAGAAAGGGAAGAATAAAAATTGGAAAATGAAGAACAGGAAGAAGAAGAAGAAGAGGAAGAATAATGAAATTAAGAAGAAGAAGAAGATGATGATGATGATGATGATGGTGATGTTGAAGAGGTGAAAGAAGAAGAAGATCAAGAAAAAGAAGTGGACGAAGAAGAAGAAGAAGAAGCAGAAGACAAAAAAGATGAAGATGAAGAAGAAGAAGAAGAAGACGAAGAACTTGAAGAAGAAGAAGAAGAAGAAGAAGAAGAGGAAGAAGAAGAATAATAATAAAAAGATGAAGAAGAAATATAAGAAGAAGAAGAAGAAGAAGGAAGAGAACAAGAAGAAGAAGAAGAAGAAGAGGAAAATGTAGAAGAAAAAGAAGAAGAAGAAGAAGAAGATGAAGAAGAGGAATAAGAAGAAGAAGAAGAAGAAGAAGAGGAATAAGAAGAAGAAGAAGAAGAAGAAGAAGAAGTTGATGATGAAGAAAAAGAACCTGAAGAAGAAAAAGAAGAAAAATAAGAAGAGGAGGCAGAAGAAGATGATAGTGAAAAGAAGAAGAAGAAGAAGAGAAGAAGACGAAGAAGATGAAGAAGAAGAAGAAGAAGAAGAAGAAGTGGAATGAGAAGATGAAGAAGTAGTAGGAGTAGGGGAAGAAGAAGAATAATAAGAATTAGAAAAAGAAGAGAAAGAAGAAGAAGAAAAAGAAAAAGAATAAGAAGAAGAAGCAGAAGAAGTGGAAGAAGAGTAAGAAGAAGAAGAAGAAGAAGGAGGAGGAGGAGGTGGAGGAGGAGGAGAAGAAGAAGAAGAAGAAGGAGAAGAAAAACAAGAAGAAGGCGAAGAAGAGGAACAAGAAAAGGAAAAGGGAGAAAAAGATGACAAAGATGAAGAACAAGAAGGAGAGGCAAAAGAACAAGAAGAAGAAGAAGTGGAAGAAAAAGATTAAGAAGAAGATGAAGAACAAGAAGAAGTAAAAGATGATGATCAAGAAGAAGAAGAAGGCAAAGATGATGAAGACAAAGATAAAGTAAAAGAAGAGGAAAAAGCAGAAGTGAAAGAAGAAGAAGAGGAAGAAGAAGAAGAAAAAGAAAAGAAAGAAGAAGGTGAAGAAAAAGCGAATGGGATGAAGATGAAAAAGACGAAGAAGGGGAAGAAGAAGGAAGTGATGAAGATGAAGAAGACGAAGAAGAAGAAGATGAAGATGATGAAGAGGAAGAAGAAGAGGTTGAAGAAGAATTAGATGTAGATGAGTAAGAAGAGGGAAAAGAAGAAGAAGAGGAAAATGAAGAAAGGGAAGAAGAAAAATTGGAAAAAGAAGAACAGGAATAAGAAGAAGAAGAGGAAGAATAATGAAATTAAGAAGAAGAAGATTATGATGATGATGATGATGGTGATGTTGAAGCGGTGAAAGAAGAAGAAGATCAAGAAAAAGAAGTGGACGAAGAAGAAGAAGAAGAAGCAGAAGACAAAAAAGATGAAGATGAAGAAGAAGAAGAAAAAGACGAAGAACTTGAAGAAGAAGAAGAAGAAGAAGAAGAAGAAGAGGAAGAAGAAGAAGAATAATAAAAAGATGAAGAAGAAATATAACAAGAAGAAGAAGAAGAAGAAGGAAGAGAACAAAAAGAAGAAGAAGAAGAAGAAGAGGAAAATGTAGAAGAAAAAGAAGAACAAGAAGAAGAAGATGAAGAAGAAGAAGAAGAAGAAGAGGAGTAAGAAGAAGAAGAAGAAGAAGAAGAAGTTGATGATGAAGAAAAAAAACCTGAAGAAGAAAAAGAAGAAAAATAAGAAGAGGAAGCAGAAGAAGATGATAGTGAAAAGAAGAAGAAGAAGAAGAGAAGAAGACAAAGAAGATGAAGAAGAACAAGAAGAAGAAGAAGTGGAATGAGAAGATGAAGAAGTAGTAGGAGTAGGGGAAGAAGAAGAATAACAAGAATTAGAAAAAGAAGAGAAAGAAGAAGAAGAAAAAGAAAAAGAATAAGAAGAAGAAGCAGAAGAAGTGGAAGAAGAGTAAGAAGAAGAAGAAGAAGGAGGAGGAGGAGGAGGAGGAGGAGGAGGAGGAGGAGGATAAGAAGAAGAAGAAGGAGAAGAAAAACAAGAAGAAGGCAAAGAAGAGGAACAAGAAAAGGAAAAGGAAGAACAGGATGACAAAGATGAAGAACAAGAAGGAGAGGCAAAAGAACAAGAAGAAGAAGAAGTGGAAGAAAAAGATTAAGAAGAAGATGAAGAACAAGAAGAAGTAAAAGATGATGATGAAGAAGAAGAAGAAGGCAAAGATGATGAAGACAAAGATAAAGTAAAAGAAGAGGAAAAAGCAGAAGTGAAAGAAGAAGAAGAGGAAGAAGAAGAAGGTGAAGAAAAAGTGAAAGGGATGAAGATGAAGAAAAGGAAGAAGGGGAAGAAGAAGGAAGTGATGAAGATGTAGACGATGAAGAAGAAGAAGATGAAGATGATAAAGAGGAAGAAGAAGGGGTTGAAGAAGAATTAGATGTAGACGAGTAAGAAGAGGGAAAAGAAGAAGAAGAAGAAAAAGAAGAAAGGGAAGAAGAAAAATTGGAAAAAGAAGAACAGGAAGAAGAAGAAGAAGAAGAGGAAGAATAATGAAATTAAGATGAAGAAGAAGAAGGTGATGATGATGATGTTGAAGAGGTGGAAGAAGAAGAAGATAAAGAAAAACAAATGGACGAAGAAGAAGAAGAAGAAGAAGAAGACAAAAAATATGAAGATGAAAAAGAAGAAGAAGAAGATGAAGAACTTGAAGAAGAAGAAGAAGAAGAAGAGGAGGAAGAAGAAGAAGAATAATAATAAGATAAAGAAGAAGAAGATGAAGAACAAGAAGAAGAAATATAACAAGAAAAAGAAGAAGAAGAAGAAGGAAGAGAAGAAGAAGAAGAAGAAGAAGGAAGAGAAGAAGAAGAAGAAAAAGAAGAGCAATGAGAAGAAGAAGAAGAAGAAGAAGAAGAAGATGATGATGATGATGAAGAAAAAAGAACCTGAAGAAGAAAAAGAAGAAAAATAAGAAAAGGAAGAAAAAAAGTTGAAGAAAAAGAAGGAGAAGAAGAGAAGATGATGATGAAAAAGAAAGCAAAGAAAAAGGAAAAGAAGAAGAAGGCGAAGGAGGAGAAGAAGAAGAAGAAGAAGAAGAAGAAGAAGGAGAAGGAGAAGAAGAAGAAGAAGAGGTACAAGAAGAAAAAGAAGACGAAGATGATGAAGAGAAAGAAGAAGAAAAAGAAGAAAATGATGATGAAGAAAAACAAGCAGAGATAAAGAAGAAGAAGAAGAAGAACGAGAAAAAGTTGACTAAGAAAATGAGAAAGATGAAGAAGAAGGAGAAGACAAAAAAGATGAAGAATAAGATGAAAAAGAAGTAGAAGAAGAA
>JAIUJO010001340.1:112500-117500 GCA_023846275.1 Vanilla planifolia | reverse complement strand
GAGGTGGAAGAAGAAGAAAACGAAGAAGACAAAAAGAAGAAGGGGAAGAAGAAGAAGAAGAAAAAAAAGAAGAAGAAGAGAAAGATGAAGACAATGAAGAGGAGAAAGAAGAAGAAGAAGAAGAAAAAGAAGAAGAAGAAGAAGCGAAAGAAGAAGAAAAAGAGGAAGAAGAAGAAAGAGAAGTAGGAGGAGAAGAAGAAGGAGAAGAAGTGGAAGTAGAAGAAGGAGTTGTAGAAGAAGATGAAGATGAAGAACAAGAACAAGAAGAAGAATGCAAAGTAGAAGAAGAAAAGTGGAAGAATAAGAAGAAGATGATGAAGATGATGAAGATGTGACGAAGAAGAAGTCGAAGAAGGGGAAGAAGAAGAGGATAAAGAAGAAGTAGAAGAATATGAAGAAGAAATGCAAGATGAAGAAGACTAAGAAGAAGAAGATGATGAAGAAGAAGAAGAAGAAGAAGATGAAAGAGACGAAGAAGATGAAGAAAGAGAAGAACAAGAAGAAAAGGAAGAAGAAATAGAGAAGAGGAAGAGGAAGAAGAAGAATAAGAAGAATAAGAAGAAGAAGAAGAGGAAGATGGAGTGGAAGAAGAAGAAGAAGAAGACGAAGAGGAAAAATAGGATGAAGAGTAAGATGATGGAGAAGAAGAAGAAGAAGAAGAAGGCAACGAAGAAGACGAAAAAGAAGAAAAAGAAGAACAAGAAGAAGTAAAAGAAGAAGAAGAGAGGCAGAAGAAGAAGAAAAAGAAGAGTGTGAAGAAGAGGAGGAGGACGAAGAAGAAGAAGAAGAAGAAGAAGAAGAAGAACACCATTAAGAAGAAGAGGACGAAGAAGAAGAAGTTGAAGAATAATAATAAGAAGAAGAAGAAGAAGAAGAAGAAGAAGAAATAGAAGAAATAGAAGAAGGAGAGAAGAAGAAGAATAAGTAGTAGAAGAAGAAGAAGAAGAAGAAGAAGGAGTAGGAGAGGAAAGGGAACAAGAAGAAGCAAAAAAGATGAAGATTAAGAAGAAGAAGAAGAAAAAGAGGGTGATGATTATCATGAAGGAGAAGACGAAAAAGAAGAAGAAGAAGAAGATCATGATGATAAAGAAAAAGAAGAAGAAATTGAGGAAGAAGAAGAAAATGATGATTAACATGAAGAAGAAGAGGAAGAAGGAGGAGGAGAAGAAGAAGAAGAATATAATGATGATGACAAAGAAGAAAAAGAAAGAGAAGGAGGAAGAGACGAAGAAGAAGAAGAAGAATTAGAAGAAGAAGAAGAAATGAAGAAGGAGAAGATGAAGAAGAAGAAGTAAAAATATAATAAGATAAGAAACAGAAGGCAAAGAAGAAGAAGACGAAGAAGAAGAAGAAGAAGAATAGATAACTCTAAACGAGAGTCAAAAGGCTAATCAGTTATTTGTTCGATGCCTTATTTGTACCATTCCTTACTTTTATATGATCCTGGGATTTGATGGAGGACTTGAAAAGCCATTTCGATTTATATAAAGAAAAGAGAAATTATCTATTTCAATTTCTAGAAAATACCTCGAGCTAATGTCCGAGTACCAGGATAATAGATCGATATGAACATCGCGAGCTGTCCTAAAAAAACAAATTAGTGAAAACAAAATCGATTTATATAGCAGATTATATGGTCGGTCACAAATTAGGAGAATTCACACCTACTCACAGCCAATCTAGCAGCAATAACAGAAGCAGTAGAAATAAGTGGATCTCTCGAGGCATTCCTCAAAAAATCTGATTCATGCAAGATCAGAAAAAATTGGTCTGGATCTACTGCGGGAATGATTTCGGATGGTAACTCGTAGTTATATTTATGAATATGAATAATGAATAAAAAAAGGTTGACCTGCTCATGCAATTTGGGACCCTCATATGCAGCACCAAGCGGTTCCCCTTTCTCGTTCCGAGAAGTGCATTGTTGGAACTGGGCTGGACTTGATGTCATCCTCACCTTCCTCCGGCTTATCACCGGGTTGTTAATACCCGGTAGGCTGAGGAGCAAAAGGAGGAATCCGCATGGAAATAAGTGATATTAATGGAAGTTAGTGCTCGTATTTTATCTTCGTTACCTTTTCCTAATAATAATAGGTTGCCTTCGACCAATCAATCGAATATTTATTAAGACGTAATCGATCGAACACTACTTGCACTACTTCCTCTCAAGCCTCTCCGACTGATTCGGGAATCTCTGGATCTATGGTGATTTTCAGTAGTAGAAGAAGAAGAAAAAAACATGACGAAGAAGAATAAAAAGACGAAGAAGAAGAAAAAGAAGAAGAAGAAGAAGAAGAAGAAGAAGAAGAAGAAAAATACAAAGAAGAAGAAGAAGAAGAAGAATTGGAAGTAGAACAACAAGAAGAAGAGGGGGAAGAAGAAAAAGGAGGAGGAGAAGAAGAAGAAGAAGAAGAAGAAAAAGAAGAAGAACACGAAGGAGAAGAAGAAGAAGAAGAAAAAGAAGAGTGGCAAGAAGAAGGAGAAAAAGTGGTAGAAGAAGAAGAAGAAGAAGAAGAAGAAGAAAAAGATGAAGAAGGAGATGAAGAAGAAGAAAAAGAAGAAGAAGAAGAAGAAGAAGTTGAAGAAGACCAAAAAGAAGAAGAAGAAGAAGAAGACGTAGAAAAAGAAGAAAAAGTAGAAGAAGAAGAAGGCAAAGAAGTAGGGGCTGAAGACGATGTAAAATAAAAAAAAAAGAAGATGAAGTAGAAGAAGTGAAGAAGTTGAAGAAGAAGAAGAAGAAGAATGCAAAGAAGAAGAAGAAGAAGAAAAAGAAGAAGAAGAAGTAGAAGAAGAAGAAGAAGAAGAAGAAGAAGAAGAAGAAGAAGAAGAAGTGGAAGAAGAATAAGAATAAGAAGAAGAAGAAGATGATGATGAATAAGAATAAGAAGGTGAAGAAGAAAAAGAAGAAGGTGATGAAGAGGAAGAAGAAATTGAAGAAGAATAAGAGAGGTAAAAGAAGAAGAAGAAGAAGAGGAAGATGAACAAGAAGAAGAAAAAGAAGAAGTAGAAGAAGACAAAGAATGAAAAGAAGAAGAAGAAGAAGAAGAAGAAGAAGATGATGATGATGATGATGAACAAGAAGAAGAAGAAGAAGAAGTAAAGGAAGAATAAGAATAAGAAAAACAAGAACAAGAAGAAGAATAAGAAGAAGAAGAAGAAGATTAAAACGAGTAAAATGAAGAAGAACTAAAAAAAATAAAAGAAGAAAAAGAAGAAGCAGAAGAAGTAGAGGAAGAAGAAGAATATGAAGAAGAGGAAGATGAAGATGAGGAGGAAGATGAAGAAGAAGAAGAAGCAAAAGAAGAAGATGAAGAAGAAGAAGTAGTAGTAGTAGTAGTAGAAGAAGAAGAAGAAGAAGAAGAAGAAGAAGAAAAAGACAATGAGGAAGACGGGACAAAGAAGAAGAAGACAACGAAGAAGAAGAAGAAGAAGAAGGCAAAAAAGAATAGGAAGAAGAAGAAGAAGAGGAAGTAGAAGATGAAGAAGAAGAAGAAGAAGATGAAGAAGAACAAGGTGAAGGAGAAGATGAACAAGAAGAGGGCAAAGAAGAAAAGGAAGAAGAAGTAGAGGAAGCAGAAGATGACAAAGAAGAAGAAGAAGAAGAAGAAGATGAAGAAGAAAAAGAAGAAAACGAAGGAGAAGAAGAAGAAACGAAGAATGACAAGAAGTGGTAGAAGAAGATGAAGAAGAAGGAGAAAAAGAAGAGTAAGAAGAAGAAGCAGAAAAAGAAGGAGACGAAGAAGAACGAAAAGAAAATAATAGAAGAAGAAGAAGAAGAAGTAAAAAAAGAAGAAGTAGATGGAGAAGAAAGAGAAGAAGGAGAAGGAGAGGAAGAAAAAGATGAAGAAGAAGAAGAAGAAGAAGAAGAAGTAGAAGAAGAAGAAGAAGAAGAAGAAGAAGAAGGTGAAGATAGAGAAGAAGAAGAGAAAGAAGATAAAGAAGAAGAACAATAACAAGAAGAAAAAGAGGTAGAAGGAGAAAAATAAAGAAGAAGAAGAGGAAGAAGAAGAAGCAGAAGAAGAAGAAGACGAAGGAGAACAAGAGGAAGATGGTAGATGAAGTAGAAGATGAAAAAGAAGAGGAAAAAGAAGAAGTAGATGGAGAGGAAGGTGAAGAAGGAGAAGGAGCAGAAAAAGATGAAGAAGAAGAAGAAGAAGAAGAAGAAGAAGAAGAAGAAGAAAAAGAAGAAGAAGAAGAAGAAGAAGATGATGATGAAGATAAATACAAAGAAGAAGGAGAAGGAGAAGAAGAAGAAGAAGAAGAAGAAGAAGAAGTAGAAGAAGAAGAACAACAACAAAAGAAGAAGAAGAAGAAGAAGGAGACGAGGAAGGTGAAGTAAGAGAAGAAGAAGAAGGTAAAGAAAAAGAACAACAACAATAAGAAGTAGTAGAAGGAGAAGAAAAAAAGGAGAGGAAGAATAAAAAGAAGAAAAAGAAGAAGAAGAAAAATGAGAAAAAAAGAAGACAAAGAAGCAGAAGAAGAAGAAGAAGAAGAAGAAAAAGAAGAAGAAGAAGAATGAAAAGAAGAAGATGAAGAACTAGAAGGAGAAGAAGAAGATGAAGAAGAAGAAGAAGAGGAAGAAGAGGTAGAAGAATCAGTCGAAGAAGAAGAGGAAGAAGATGAAGAAGAAGAAGAAGAAGACATAGAAGAAGTAGAAAATGGAGAAGAAGAAGAATATGAAGTAGAAGAAGAAGAACTAGTAGTTGTTGTAATACTAGTAGTAGTAGTAGTAGAAGAAGAAGAAGAAAAGGAAGAAGACGAAGAAGAAGTTGAAGAAGAAGAAGGAGAAGATGAAGAAGAAAAAGAAGCAGTAGACGAAGACGAAGCGAAAGGTGAATGAGAAGAAGAAGAAGAAGCAGAATTAGAATGCGACGAATATGAAGAGGAGAAAAAAGAAGAAGAAGAAGTTGAAGAAGTGGAACAAGAAAAAAAAGAAGAAAAAGAAAAGAAAGAAGAACAAGTTGATGATGATGGTGGTGAAGAAGAAAAAGAAGAAGTAG
>JAIUJO010001340.1:97500-102500 GCA_023846275.1 Vanilla planifolia | reverse complement strand
CTGTTTAATCAGCGCCGTTCGTTCAGCGCGTGGGATCCAATGGTTCAGATCAAGTCCGCCCGGATCAGACGGTCTAGAGATGATCAAGCCGTGAAGTCCATCCAGCCGTCCATTCTTGAAGTGGGATCGGACGGCAGCTGCTCTTCTTCTTCCTTTTCGGGCTTCCGGCAACGGCTATTTTCTGGTTTCTTTTTTCTTAGCCGTTTGGAACTGCTTTTTGGTGGACTATATATATAGGACACTTTACAATTTATTGGTTGATGAATCCACTTGCAAACTTCTTCAAAAACTAAGGAAAAAGGCCAAAACCGAGAGCAACAATTGGCATACTCGTGGGAGCTACGAGCTCAACTTTCTTCTCCAATTTCGACAGCTTTTTTCCACATTTCATTGCATCATTCTGTAACATTTTGTTCGGATTTTTGGTGTCTCGTTGGAGCACCGGTTGTACTTGGTTTACCCCTACCGGCTTCGGCAAAAGGGAGTGGTTAGTGGAAGCCTGATCGGGTTGATCGGGGGTGGATGTAGGCACAGGTTTGGCCGAACCACCTAAAAATCTTTGTCTTCTCTTTGCTTGTCTTATTATTGCATTTTTCGTTTTCACAATTTATTTACAAACGTTTTTTTATTGAAAGAATTTTTCTTAATCTAAATTTTAGTGAAAAACACAATTCACCCCTCCCCTCTTGTGCGTTGTTCTCACACGATTTACATCAGGAAGAAGAAGAAAAAGAAAACAAAGAAAAAGAAGACGATGAAGAAGAGAAAAAGATGAAAAAAAGATGAAGAAGTGGAAGAAGAACAAGAAGAAGAAAGAGAAGAAGAAGACAAAGAACAAGAAGTAGAGACAAAAGAAGAAGAAGAAGAAGGAAAAGATGAAAAAGTTGGAGAAGAAGAAGAAGAAGAAGAAGAACAAGAAAAAGAAGAAGAAGGAGACGAAGAAGAAGAAGAAGACGATGAGGAGGAGGAAGAAGAAGAGGAAGAAGAAGAAGAAGAAGAAGAAGAAGAAGATGAAAAAGATGATGAAGAAGGAGAAAAAGAAGATTTAGAAGTAGAATAAGAAGAAGAAGAAGAAGATGGAGAAGAAGAAGAAGAAGAAGAAGAAGGAGAAGGGGAGGAAGAAAAAAAGAAGAAAAAGAAGAAGAAGAAGAACAAGAAGAAGAAAAAGAAGAAGAAAAAGAAGTAAAAGATGAAGACAATGAAGAAGAAGATGACAAAGGGGAGGAAGAAGATGAAAAGGAAGAAGAAGAAGAAGAAGTAGAAGAAGAGGAAGAAGATGAAGAGAAATAAGACGAAAAAGAAGAGGAAGGAGATTAAAAAGAAGAAGCAATGGAAGATTAAGAAGAAGAAGAGGGAGACGAAGAAGCTGAAGAAGAAGAAGAAGAAGAATAAGTAGAAGAAGGAGGAGAAGAAGGAGAAGAAGAAGAAGTAGAACGGGACGAATATGAAGAGGACAAAAAGAAGAAGAAGAAGGCGAATAAGTAAAAGATGATGGAGGAGAAGAAGAAGAAGAAGAAGAAGAAGATGCTGAAGAAGAAGAAGTTCATGATAATGGTCATGAAGATGAAAAAGAATAAGTAGAAGAAGAAGAAGAAGAAGAAGAATAAGAAGATGAATAAGAAGAAGAAGAAGAAGAGAAAGAAGAAGAAGAAGAGGAAGAAGAGAACATGAAGAAGAAATATAATAAGAAAAAGAAGAAGACGAAGAAAAAAAGAAAACGAAGAAGAAGACGAAGATGAAGAAGAAGATGAATAACAGGAAGAAGAAGAAGAGGAAGAAAATGAAGAAGAAGAAGAACACGTGGATGAAACAGAAGAAGAAGAAAACTTAGAAAACCAAGAAGATGTAGAGAAATATAATAAGAAAATGAATAGGAAGAAGATAAGAGGAAGGAGGAGGAGAAGAAGAAGAAGATAATAAAGAAGAAGAAGATGACAAAGAACACGAAGTAGAGAAAGAAGAAGAAGAAGAAGAAGAAGGGGAAGGAGAAGAAGAAGAAGATGATGATGATGAGAAAGATGAAGAAGAAGAAGAAGAAGAAGAAGAAGATGATGAAGAAGAAGAAGAAGATGAAGAAGGGGGAGAAGTAGAAGAAGAGGAGGAGGAAGGGAAAGAAGAAGAAGAAGTTGATGATGATGATGCTGAAGAAGAAGAGTAAAAGGCAAAGAAGAAGAAGATGAAGAAGTGGTGAAAGAAGAAAAAAAGAATAAGATGAAGAAGTAGAAGAAGAATAAGAAGACAAAGATGAAAAAAAAGAAGTAGATGAAAAAAAGAAGAAGAGGTAGAAGAAGAAGATGATGAAGAAGAAGAAGAAGAAGAAGAAGTAAAAGAAGAAGAATAAGAATAAGAAGAAGAAGAGGAAGAAAAAAGAAGGGGAAGGAGAACTAGAAGAAAAAGAATAATATTAATAATAATAATAATAAGAAGGAGAAGAAGAAGAACAAGATAAGAAGAAGAAGAAAAGGAAGAAGAAGAAGGAGAAAATCGAAGAAGAAAAAGATGAAGAAGAAGATGAATAAGAAGAAGATGAAGAAGAAGAAGAAGAAGTAGAAGAAGAAGAAGCGGAAGAAGACAAAGAAGAAGAAGAAGAAGAAGAAGAAGAAGTTGATGTAGTAGAAGAAGAAGAATAAGAAGAAGAAGAAGATGAAGATGAAGATAATAAGACGTTGAAGACGGTGATGAAGAAGAGGAAGCAGTTGAATAAGAGGAAGAAGATGAAGAAGAAGAAGTAGAAGATGCACAACAAGAAGAAGAGGAAGAGGAAGAAGAAGTAGGTGAAGAAGTAGAAGAAGAAAAAGAAGGAGAAGAAGAAGAGGAATAAGTAGTAGTAGAAGAAGAAGATGATAAAGAAGAAAAAGAAAAGGAGAAGAAGAAGAAGAAGAAGTTGTAGTAGTTTTAGAAGAAGAAGAAGCTAACGATTAATGAGAAGAAGTGAAAGAAGAAAAGTAGAAGAAGAAGAAGAAGAAAAAGAAGAAAAAGAAAGAGAAGAAGTAGCAGAAGAAGAAGAAGAAGAAAGCGACAAAGATAAAGAGGACAAAGAAGAAGAAGGAAAAGAAGGGGAAGAAGTAGAAGAAGAAGAAAACGATGACGATGTTGATGATGATGGTGATGAAGAAGAAGAAGAAGAAGAATATGGAGAAGAAGAATAAGAAGAAGAAGATGAGTATGAACAAGAAGAAGAAGAAGACAAAGTAGTTGATGAAGAAGAAGAGGAAGAAGAGAAGGAAGAAGAAGAAGAAAGAGAATAATAAGAAGAAGATGAGGAAAAAAAAGATGACAAAGAAAAAGGAGAAGGAAAAGAAGAAGAAGAGGAACACGAAAATGAAAAATAAGATGAGCAAGAGGAAGAAGAATAAAAAGAAGAGGAAGAAGAAGAAGAAGAAGAAATGTGGAAGAAGAAGAAAAAGAAAACATAGAAAAAGAAGACGATGAAGAAGAGAAAAAGATGAAAAAAAGATGAAGAAGTGGAAGAAGAACAAGAAGAAGAAAGAGAAGAAGAAGACAAAGAACAAGAAGTAGAGACAAAAGAAGAAGAAGAAGAAGGAGAAGATGAAAAAGTTGGAGAAGAAGAAGAAGAAGAAGAACAAGAAAAAGAAGAAGAAGGAGACGAAGAAGAAGAAGAAGACGATGAGGAGGAGGAAGAAGAAGAGGAAGAAGAAGAAGAAGAAGAAGAAGAAGAAGATGAAAAAGATGATGAAGAAGGAGAAAAAGAAGATTTAGAAGTAGAATAAGAAGAAGAAGAAGAAGATGGAGAAGAAGAAGAAGAACAAGAAGAAGGAGAAGGGGAGGAAGAAAAAAAGAAGAAAAAGAAAAAGAAGAAGAAGAACAAGAAGAAGAAAAAGAAGAAGAAAAAGAAGTAAAAGATGAAGACAACGAAGAAGAAGATGACAAAGGGGAGGAAGAAGATGAAAAGGAAGAAGAAGAAGAAGAAGTAGAAGAAGAGGAAGAAGATGAAGAGAAATAAGACGAAAAAGAAGAGGAAGGAGATTAAAAAGAAGAAGCAATGGAAGATTAAGAAGAAGAAGAGGGAGACGAAGAAGCTGAAGAAGAAGAAGAAGAAGAATACGAAGAAGAAGGAGGAGAAGAAGGAGAAGAAGAAGAAGTAGAACGGGACGAATATGAAGAGGACAAGAAGAAGAAGAAGAAGGCGAAGAAGTAAAAGATGTTGGAGGAGAAGAAGAAGAAGAAGAAGAAGAAGAAGATGTTGAAGAAGAAGAAGAAGTTCATGATAATGGTCATGAAGATGAAAAAGAATAAGTAGAAGAAGAAGAAGAAGAAGAAGAAGAATAAGAAGATGAATAAGAAGAAGAAGAAGAAGAAGAGAAAGAAGAAGAAGAAGAGGAAGAAGAGAACATGAAGAAATATAATAAGAAAAAGAAGAAGACGAAGAAAAAAAGAAAAGGAAGAAGAAGACGAAGATGAAGAAGAAGATGAATAACAGGAAGAAGAAGAAGAGGAAGAAAATGAAGAAGAAGAAGAACACGTGGATGAAACAGAAGAAGAAGAAAACTTAGAAAACCAAGAAGATGTGGAGAAATATAATAAGAAAATGAATAGGAAGAAATGGAAGAAGATAAGAGGAAGGAGGAGGAGAAGAAGAAGAAGAAGATAATAAAGAAGAAGAAGATGACAAAGAACACGAAGTAAAGAAAGAAGAAGAAGAAGAAGAAGATGGGGAAGGAGAAGAAGAAGAAGATGATGATGATGAGAAAGATGAAGAAGAAGAAGAAGAAGAAGATGAAGAAGAAGAAGAAGATGAAGAAGGGGAAGAAGTAGAAGAAGAGGAGGAGGAAGGGAAAGAAGAAGAAGAAGTTGATGATGATGATGCTGAAGAAGAAGAGTAAAAGACAAAGAAGAAGAAGATGAAGAAGTGGTGAAAGAAGAAAAAAAGAATAAGATGAAGAAGTAGAAGAAGAATAAGAAGACAAAGATGAAAAAAAAGAAGTAGATGAAAAAAAGAAGAAGAGGTAGAAGAAGGAGATGATGAAGAAGAAGAAGAA
>JAIUJO010001340.1:90000-92500 GCA_023846275.1 Vanilla planifolia | reverse complement strand
ATGAGGAAGTGGAAGAAGATTAAGAAGAAGAAGCAGAAGAAGAAGAAGGAGAAGGAGACGACGTTGCTGAAGAAAAAGAGGAAGAAGGAGAACAAGAGGAAGAGGAAAAAGAAGAAGAACAAGAAAAAGAAGAATAATAATAATAATAATAATAATAATAATAATAATAATAATAATAAGAAGGAGAAGGAGAGGAAGAAGAAGAAAAAGAAGAAGAAGAAGGAAAAGAAGTATAATAAGTAGATGATGAAGAAGAAGAAAAAGAAGATGAAGGTGAAGAAGGTGACGACAAAGAAGAATAAGAAGAAGAAGATGAAGAAAAAGAAGAAGAAGAGGTAGAGGAAGAAGGAGAAGAAGAAGAAGATAGAGAAGAATAACAATAAGAAGAACAATAAGAAGAAGAAGAAAATAATGAAGAAGAAGAAGAAGAAAAGAAAAGAAAAACAAGAAGCAAAGAAGAAGAAGAAGAAGAAGAAGGACAAGAATAAGAAGAAGAAGAAGAAAATAAAAAAGAGGAAGATAAAGAAGACGAAGAAGAAGAAGAATGATAATAAAAATAATGATAATAATAATAATAAGAAGAAGATGATGATGAAGAAGGGGATAAAGGAGAGTTGGAAGAAGAAGAAGAAGAAGAAGAAGAAGTAGAAGAAGAAGGCGAGGAAAAGAAGGAAAAGTTGGAGAAGAGGAGGAAGAAGAAGAAGAAGATGAAGAAGAAGAAGAACTAGAAGAAGAAGAAAAAGAAAAAAAGAAAGAACAAGACGAAGAAGAACAAGGAGATTAAGAGCAAAGCAAAGAAGAAGAAGATGGAGAAGAAAAATAAGAAGAAGAAGAGGAGGAATAAAAAGAAGAAGAAGGAGGAGAAGAGAAAGAACAAAAAGGAGAAGAAGAAGAAGAGGAGGAAGATGAGGAAGAGTATGAAGAAGAAGGAAAAGGAGAAGAAAAGATAACAAAGAAGATGTAAAAGAAGTAGCACAACAACACCGAAAGAGGAAGAAGAAGAAGAAGAACAAGAACAACAACAACAAGAAGAAGAAAATGAGGAAGAATAAGAAGAAGAATAAGAACAAGAATAAATGGATGGAGAAGGGGAAAGAGAAGAACAAGAAGAAGAAGAAGACAAAGAAAAAGAAGAAGAAGAAGAAGAAGAAGAAGAAGAAGAAGAAGAAGATGACGGAGAAGAAGTAGTAGAAGAAGAAGAAGAACAAAGTGGAAGAAGAAAATGATGATGAAGAAGAAGAAGAAGAGGAAGATGAAGAAGATGTAGAAGAAGGAGGAGGAGGAGAAGAAGAAGAAGAAGAAGAAGAAGGAGAAGGAGAAGAAGAAGAGGAAGAAGAAGGAGAAGAAGAAGAAGAAGAAGAAGAAGAAAAGTAAGAAGAAAAAGAAGAGGAAGAGGAATGACAAGAAGAAGAAAAAGAAGAAAAAGAAGAAGTATAAGACAAAGAGGAAGAAGAGGAAGAAGGAGAAGAAGAAGAAGAAAAGGAGAAGAGGAATAAGAGGAAGAAGAAGAAGAAGATGATGAAAAAGATGACGAAGAAGAAGAAGAAGAAGAAGAAGAAGAAGATAAAGAAGTTCAAGAAGAAGAAGATAAAGAAGTTCAAGAAGAAGAAGAAGATGATGATGATGACAAAGATGATGAAAAAGAAGAAGAGACAGAAAAAGGATGAAGAAGTGGAAGATGAAGAAGAAGAAGATAAAGTAGACAAAGAAGTGGAGGAGGATGAAGAAGAAGAAGAAGAAGAAGAAGAAGAAGAAGATAAAGAAGTTCAAGAAGAAGAAGAAGATGATGATGATGACAAAGATGATGAAAAAGAAGAAGAGACAAAGAAAAAGGATGAAGAAGTGGAAGATGAAGAAGAAGAAGATAAAGTAGACAAAGAAGTGGAGGAGGATGAAGAAGAAGAAGAAGATTAAGAAGAAGAAGAAGAAGATGATGATGAAGTAGAAGATGAAGAAGGAGAAGAAAAAGAAGAGGAAGAAGATGAAGATGATGAAGAAGAAGAAGAAGAAACGGACAAAGAAGGAGATGAGGAAGAAGAAGATGAAGAAGAAGAAGAGGACGAAAGAGAAGAAGAAGCAAAAGAAGAAGAAGAAGAAGAAGAATAAGAAGTAGAAGAAGAAGAAGAAGAAGAAGAAGAAGGAGAAGAAGAAAAAGTAGTAGTAGAAGAAGAAGAAGAAGAAGAAGAAGGACAAGATGAAGAAGAAGAAGTAGTAGGAAAAGAAGAAGAAGAATAAGATGAAGAAGAAAAGGAAGAAAAAGAAGAAGAAGAAGAAGTAGAAGAACAACAACAACAACAAGAACAAGGAGATGAACAAGAAGAAGAATAATAAGTAAAAGAAGAAGAAGAAGAAGAAGAAGAAGAAGAAGAGGCATACGAACAGAAAGAAGAAGACGAAGAAGAAGAAGAAAAAGAAGAAGAAGAAGAAGAAGATGATGACGATGATGATTAAGGAGGAGGAAGAAGAGGAGACAAAGAAAAAGAAGAAGAATAAGAATAAG
>JAIUJO010001340.1:82500-87500 GCA_023846275.1 Vanilla planifolia | reverse complement strand
AGAAGAATAAGAAGAAGAAGAGAAAGAAGAAAAGAACAAGAAGAAGAAGAAGACGAAAAAGAAGAAGAATGTGAAGAAGTAGAAGAAGAAGATGAAGAAGAAGAAGAAAAAGAGCAATTAGAACAAGAAAAAGAAGAAGAAGAAGAAGAAGGAGGGGGAGGAGGAGGAGGAGAAGAAGAAAAAGATGATGATGATGATGATGATGAAGGAGAAGAAGGAGGTGGAGGAGAAGTAATAGAAGAAGCAAAAGTAGAAGAAGAAGGTAAAGAAGAAGAGGAAGAACAAGAAGAGGAAGAAGAAGAAAGAGAAGAAGAAGAAAAAGAGAAAGAAGAAGAAGAAGAAGAGGATGTAGAGGAAGAAGAAGAAGAAGAAGAAGAGGCATGAGAAGAAGAAGAGGAAAAAGAAAAAGAAGCTGAAGAAGAAGAAGCAGTAGTAGAGGAAGAAGAAGTAGGAGGAGGAGGAGGAGGAGAAGAAGAGGAGGAAGAAGAAGAAGAAGAAGAAGATGATGATGATGATGATAATTGTGATGATGAAGAAGAAGAAGAGGAAGAAGATGATGAAAAAGGAGAAGAAAAAGTAGAAGGGAAAGAAGTTGAAGAAGAAGAAGAATGAGATGAAGAAGTGGAAGAACAAGTGGATAAAGAAGAAGAAGAAGAAGATGTAGTAGAAAAAGAAGAAGAAGAAGAAGACAAAGAAGAAGAAGAAGAAGAAAAGGAAGAAGAAGAAGAGGATGATGAAGAAGAATATGAGGAAGAAGAAGCAGAAGAAGTTGAAGAAGAAGAAAAAGAAGAGGAAGAAAGGAAGAATAAGAAGAAGAGGAGGAAGAAGAATAATGAGAAGATGAAGAAGAAAAAGTAGTCAGAGAGTAGAAAGAGGAAGAACAACGAGAGGAAGAGGAGGAAGAAGAAGTAGAAGAAGAAGAAGAAGAAAAAGAAGAAGATGAAGAAGAAGAAGAAGCAGAAGTAGGAGAATAAGAATATGGTAGAGAAGAAGATGAAGAAGAAGAAATAAACGAAGAAGAAGAAGAAGAAGGAGAAGAAGAAGAAGAAGAATAAGAAGAAGAAAACGAAGAAGAAGAGGAAGATGAAGTGGAAGAAGAAGAAGAAGAAGTCAAAGTAGAAGATGAAGAAGAAGAATAAGAACAAGAAAAAGAAGAAGGAGGAGGAGAAGTAGAAGAAGAAGATGAAGAAGAAGAAGAAGAAAGAGAAGATGAAGATGATGAAGAAAACAATGAAGAAAAAGAAGTAAATGAAGAAGATGAAGAAGAAGAAGAAGAAGAAGAAGAAGATATAGAAAAAGAAGAGTGAGAAAAAAAAGAAGATGAAGAAGAAGATGATGACGAAGAAGAAAAAGATGAAGAAGAGGAAGAAAAAGAAGAAGAACAAGAATAAGAAGAAGGAGAAGAAGTAGAAGAAGAAGAAGAAGAAAATGAGTAAGAAGAAGAAGAAGAAGAGGAAGATGATGATGAAGAAGAAGAAGGAGAAGAAGAACAACAAGAAGAAGAAGAAGAAAAAGAAGTAGATGAAGAATAAGAAGAAGAAGCTGATGATGAACTAAAAGTTGAAGAAAAAAAGAAGCAGAAGTAGAGAAAGAAGAAGAAGAAAAACAGAAGAACAAAAAGAAGAAGAAAAAAGAGAAGAAGATGAAGAAGAAGATGGAGAATAAGAATTAGAGGGAGAAGAAGACGAAGAAGATGAAGTGGAAGAACAAGAAGATGATAAAGAAAAAGAATTAGAAGAAGAAGATGAAAATGTTGAAGAAGTAGAATAAGAATGGGGAGAATAATAATAATAATAATAATAATAATAATAATAATAATAAGAATGACAAGAAGGAGAAGAAGAAGAGAAAGAGTAAAAAGAAATGAAAGAACAAGAAGAAGAAGAACAACAATAAGAAGAAGAAGAAGAAGAAGAAGAAGAGGGAGAAGAACAAGAATAAGAAGAAGGAGAAAAAGGAAAAGAGAAAGAAGGAGAATAAGAAGAAGAGGTGGAAGAAGCAGAGGAAGAATTAGAAGATAAAGAAAAAGAAGAGGAAAAAGATAGAGAAGAAGAAAAAGTTGTAGAAGTTGCTCAACAACAACAATATGAAGATGAAGAAGAAGAAGAAGAAGAAGAAGACAAAGAAGAATAAGATGAAGAACAAGAGGAGGAAGAAGAAGAAGAAGAAGAAGAGAAGAAGAAGAAGAACAAGAAGAACAAAAGGAAGGAGAAGAAGAAGAAGAAGAGGAAGAAGATGATGAACAAGAAGAAGACAAAGAAGAAGAATAAGAAGAAGAAGATGAAGAACAAGAAGAAGATGAGGAAGAAGAAGAAGACGAAGAAAAAGAAGATGAAGGAGAAGAAGTAGTACTAGAAGAAGAAGAAGGCAAAGAAGAAGTAGAAGTAGTAGAAGAAGAAGAAGATGAAGATGATAAAGAAGAAGAAGAAGACGACGACGAAGAAGAAGAAGAAGAAGAAGAAGAAGAAGAAGCAGGAGAAGAAGAAGAAGGAGATGAAGAAGAAGAAGATGAACAATAAAAAGAAGTGGAAGAAGAAGAAGAAGAAGGAAAAGTAGAAGATGAAGAAGAAGAATAAGAAGAAGAAAGAGAAGGAGAAGGAGAAGTAGAAGAGGAGGAAGTTGAAGAAGAAGAAGAAAGAGAAGAAGAAGATGACGAAGAAGACAAAGAAGAAAAAAAGTAAATGAAGAAGACGAAGAAGAAGAAGAAGAACATAATATAGAAAAAGCAGAGTGAGAAGAAGAAGAAGAAGAAGTAGAAGAGTCAAAGAAGAAGAAGACAAAGAAGAGGAAGAAGAAGAAGAGGAAGAAGAAGAAAAAGAAGAAGACAAAGAAGAAGACGAACATGTAGAGGGAAAAGAAGAGGTATAAGAAGAAGAATAAGATGATGATGAAGTTGAAGAAGAAGAAGAAGAAGATGAAGAAGAAGAAAAAGAAGAAAAAGAAGAAGATTAAGCATAAGAAAAGGAAGAAGGAGAAGAAGAAGAGGAAGAAGAAGGAAAAGAAGAAGAAAGAAGAAGAAGAAGAAAAAGAAGGAGAAGGAGAAGATGAAGAGGAAGAAATAATAGGCAAAGAAGAAGAAGAAGAAGAAGACGAAGAAGAAGAAGCTCAACAATATGAAGAACAGGAAGAAGAAAAAGAAGAAGAAGAAGAAGAAGAACAAGAACAAGAACAAGAACAAGAAAATGAAGTAGAAGAAGAAAAATAAGAAGAAGAAGAAGAAGATGATGATGATGATAATGATGATAATGATGAAGGATGAGGCAAAGGAGGTGGATGAGGAGGAGAAGAAAAGAAGAAGCAGAAGAAGAAGAAAAGAAGAGGAACGAGGAGGGGGAGGAGAAGAAGAAAAAGAAGAAGTAGAAGGCGAACAAGAAGCAGGAGAAGAAGAGGAAGAATAAGAGGAAGGAGAAGAAGAAGAAGAAGATGATGATGATGATGATGACGTTGAAGAAGCAGAAAAAGAAGAAGGAGATGAAGAAGAAGAAGAAGGAAACGAACAACTAGAAGAAGAAGTAGAAGAAAATTAAGAAGGAAAAGAAGAGGAAGAAAAAAAAAGAAAAGAAGAGGAGGAAGAAGAAGAAGAAGAAGAAGAAGAAGAAGACGGAGAAGAAGATGATGAAGAAGAAGAAGAGGATGATGATGATGAAGAAGAGTCGAAGAAAAAGAAGATGAAGTGGAAAAAGAAGAGAAAGAAGAAGAAGAAGAAGAAGAAGAAGGGAAAGAAGTGGATGACGAAGAACAAGAAGAAGAAGATGACCAAGAAGAAGATGAAGGAGATGATGATGAAGAAGAAGAAGAAAAAGAAGAATACATCGAAGAAGATGAAGGGGAAGAAGAAGAAGAAGAAGAGGAAGTAGTAGAAGAAGACGAAGAAAATCAAGAAGAAGAAAATCAAGAAGAAGGAGGAGGAGAAGAAGAAGAAGAAGAAGAAATAGTAGGCGAAGAAGAAGAAGAAGAAGAAGAAGAAGAAGTAGGAGACATTGATGATTAGAAGAACAAAATGAAGACAAATAAGAAGAAGTCGAACAAGAGGAAGAAGAAGAAGTGGAAGAAGAAGAAGAAGAAGAAGAAGAAAAGAAGATGAAGAAGAAGCAGAAGAAGTTGAAGATGAAGAACATAAAGAAGAAGAAGAAGATGAGGTAGAAGAAGTTGAAGAAGAAGAAGAAGAAGGAGAAGGAGAGGAAGAAGAAGTAGAATAAGAAGTGGTAGAAGAAGAAGAAGAAGAAGAAAAAGGAAGAAGAAGAAGAAGAAGAAGAAGAAGAAAAAACAAGAAGAAGAAGAAGAAGATGAAAAAGAAGACTTCGAAGAAGACACGGAGAAAAAGAAGATGATGAGGAAGAAGAAGAAGAAAAGTAAGAAGAAGAGGAGGAAGGAGACAAAGAAGAAGAGGAAGAAGATTCAGAAGAAGAATAAGAATAAGAAGAAGAAGAAGAAGAAGAAGTGGACAAAAAAGCGAAAGAAGAAGGAGTAGAGGATGGAGAAGAACAAGAAGTAGAAGAAGAAAAAGAAGAAGCAGTAGAAGAAGAAGAAGAAGAAGAAGAAGAAGATTAAGAAGAAGAAGAAGAAGGAGGAGGAGGAGTGGAAGAAGAAGAAGAAGAAGAAGAAGACAAAGAAGTATAATAAGAAGATGAACAAGAAGAAGAAGAAGATGATGAAGAAGAAGAAGATGAAGAAGAACAAGAAGATGATGATGAAGAAGAAGAAGAAGAAGAAAAAGAAACAGAAGAGAAAGAAGAAGAAGAAGGAAAAGATTGAAAAGAATAAGAAGAAGAAGAAGAAGAAGAAGAAGACAAAGAAGAAGAAGAAGGAGAAGATGAAGAAGAAGAAGACGAAGAAGAAGAGGAAGAAAAAGAAGAAGAAGAAGAAGAAGATGAAGGTGATGATGATGAAAAAGAAGAAGAAAAAGTAGATGAAAAAGAAGAATAAAGGAAGAAGGAGAAGAAGAAGCAAAAGAAGAAGAAGAAGAAGAAGACAAAGAAGAAGAAGGAAAGAAAGAAGTA
>JAIUJO010001340.1:57500-65000 GCA_023846275.1 Vanilla planifolia | reverse complement strand
AGAGGAAGAAGAAGAAAACGAAGAAGAAAAAGAAGAAGAAGAAGATGAAGAAGAAGAAGAAGAAGAAGGTGAAGAAGGAGAAGGAGAAGAAGAAGAGAAAGAAGAAGAAGTTGTAGAAGATGAAGAAGAAGAAAAAGACGAAGAAGAAGTAGAAGAAGAAGAAGAAGAAGAAGAAGCACGAGAAGAAGAATAAGAAGAAGAAGTGGAAGAGAAGAAGAAGAAGTGGAAGATGTGAAGGAAGAAAAAGAAGAAGATGAAGAAGAAGGGGAAGAAGAAGAAGAAGAAGAAGAAGAAAGAAGAAGAACAAGAAGAAGAAGATGAGAAGAAAAACATGAAGAAGAACAAAAAGATGAAGAAGAACATAAAGATGAAGAAGAAGATGAAGAAGAAAAAGAAGAAGAAGAAGAGACGAAGAAAAAGAAGATGAACAAGTAGAAAAAGAAGAGGAAGAAGAAGAAGAAGATGAAGAAGAAGGCAAAGAAGGAAAAGAAGAACAAGAAGAAGAAGTAATAGAAGAAGAAGAAGAAGAAAAAGAAGACATAGAATAAGATGAAGGAGATGATGAAGAAGAAGAAGAAGTAGAAGAAGAAGAAGAAGAAGAAGAAGATGAGGAAGAAGAAGAACAAGAAGAAGAAATAAAACAAGGAGAAGAGGAAGAAGAAGAAGGAGAGGAGGATGCAGAAAAAAGATAAGAAGAAGAAGAAGAAGAAGGAAAGTAGAAGAAGAAGAAGAAGAAGAAGAAGAAGGAGAAGGAGAAGAAGAAGAAGAGGAAGTAGTAAAAGAATAAGAAAAAACTTCAGAAGAAGAGGAAGAAGATGAAGAAGAAGAAATAGTAGAAAAAGATGAAGAAGAAGAAGAATAAATAGTAGTAGTTGTAGTAGAAGAAGAAGAAGAAAAAAAAAAAGAACAAGAGGAACATAAAGAAGAAGAAGAAGAAGACGAAGATGATGTTGATGATGAAGAACAACAAGACGAAGACGAAAAAGAAGACGAAGACGAGGAAGAAGCAGTGGAAGAAGAAGAGGAAGAAGAAGAAGACGAAGAGAAGAAGAAGAAGAAGAACAACCAAAAAAGAAGAAGCAGAAGTAGATGAAGAAGAAGAACATGAAGAAGAAGAAGAAGAAGAAGATGATGATGATGAAGTAGAAGATGTTGAAGAAGAAGAAGTAGAAGTAGAGGAAGAAGTAAAAGTAGAAGAATAAGAAGAAGAAGAAGAAGAAGAAGAAAAAGAAGAAGAAAAAAAACTAGAAGAAGAAGACTTCGAATTAGAGACGACGAAGAAGATGAAGAGGAAGAATAAGAAGAAAAAGAAGAAGAAGAGGTGGAAGAAGGCGAAGAAGAAGAGGAAGAAGATTAAGTAGAACAAAAAGAAGCAGCAGAAGAAGAAGAAGAAGAAGGAGAGGAAGAAGCTCAAGAAGATGAGGAAGAAGAAGAAGAAGAAGAAGGAGAAGAGGAAGGAGAAGAAGGAGGAGAAGAAGAATAAGAGGAAAAAGAAGAAAAAGTACAAGATGATGAAGAAGAAGAAGAAGATGATGATTATTAAGAAGAAGAACAAGAAGAAGAAGGAGAGGAATAAGAAGAAGAAGAAGAAGAAGAAGACTAAGTGGTATAATAATAAGATGATGATGATGAAGAAGAAGATGAAAAAAAAAAGAAGAAGAAGAAGAAGAAGACATAGAAGGAAAAGAAGAAGAACAAGAAGAAGAAGATAAAAAAGATGAAGAAGAAGAAGATGAAGAAGAAGAAGAAGAAGAAGAAGAAGAAGAAGAAGACAAAGAAGGAGATGATGGAGAAGAAGGAAAAGAAGAAGAAGAAGATGAAGATGAAGAAGAAAAAGAAGAAGACCAAGAAGAAGATGAAGTAGATGAAGAAGAAGAAGAAGAAAAAAATAAGAAGAAGAAGAAGAAGAAGACAAAGAAGAAGGAGAAAAGGAAGAAGAAGAAGAAGAAGAAGAGGAAAAAAGAGAAGAAGAAGAAGAAGAAGAAGAATGAGAAGAAGAAGAAGTGAAAGAAGAAGAAGAAAAAGAAGTAGAAGAAGAAGAAGAAGAAGAAGAAGAAGAAGAAGTCAATGACAAAAAAGAAGAGGAAGAAGAGGAAGAAGAGGAAGAGAAGAAGAATAAGGTCACGAAAAAGGAAAGGAAGAAGATAAAGAAGAAGAAGAAGAAGAAAAATAGGTGAAGATGAAGAAGAAGAAGATGATGATGTGATGAAGAAGAGGAAATAAAAGAAGAAGAATATAAGACGAAGAAAAAGAAGTAAAAGAAGAAGCAGAAGAAGAAGAAGAAGATCTAAAACAAGAAGAAGAGAAAGAAAAAGTTGAATAAGAAGAAGAACAAGAACAAGAACAAGAAGCAGAAGATGATGATGATGAAGAAGAAGAAGAGAAAGACAAAGAAACGTTGGAGAAGAAGAAGAAGAGGAGGAAGAAGAAGAAGAAGAAGAGAAGATGAAGAACCAAAAGAAGAAGAAGTAGAAAAAGATGAAGAAGAAGAAGAAGAAGAATAAGATGAAGCTGAAGTAGAAATAGATGAAGAAGAAGAAAAAGAAGAAGGAGGAGGGGAAGAAGAAGAAGAAGAAGAGAAAGAAGTACAAGAAGAAGAAGAAGAAAACGAAGAAGAAAAAGAAGTAGAAGAAGAAGATAAAGAAAAAGACTTCAAAGAAGAGATGAAGAAGATGAAGTGATCGAGGAGGAAGAAGAAGAACAACAAATACAAGAAGAAGAGGAAGAAGATTAAGGAGAAGAGGCAAAAGATGTAGAAGGAGGAGACAAACAAGCTGAAGAAGAAGAAGAAGAAGAAGAAAGAAGAAGAAGAAGAAGAAGAAGAAAAGGAAGAAGGAGAAGGAGAATAGGAAGGAGGAGGAGGAGAAGAAAAGGGGAAGAAGAAGAAGAAGAAGAAGAAGAATAAGGAGAAGAAGAAGAAACAATAGTAGAAGAAGAATAAGCTGATGATGAATGAGAAGAAGAAGAAGGTGGAAGAAGAAGAAGTAGAGGAAGAAGAAAAGGAGAAGAAGGAGGAGGAGAAGAAATAAGGGAAGAAGAAGAAGAAGAAGAAGAAGAAGAAGGAGGAGGGTAAGATGAAGAAGGAGAAGGAGAAGAAGAAGAAGAAGAAGAAGAAGAAGAAGGAGAAGAAGCAGTAGAAGAAGAAGAATAAGCTGATGATGAATGAAAAGAAGAAGAAGAAGAAGGAGGAGGAGGAGGAGAAGAAGAAGAAGAAGAAGGCGACGAAGATGAAGAAGACGAAGAAGAAGAAGAACAAGGAGAAGAAGAAGAAGTGGAAGAAGAAGAAGAAGAAGAAGAAGAAGAAGTAGATGTTGATGATCATGGTGATAAAGAAGAAGAAGAAGAAAAATAAGAAGTAGAAGAAGACAAAGAAGAAGAAGAAGTAGAAGAAGAAGATAAAGAAAGCAAACAAGGAGAAAAAAGAGAAGGAGGAGAAGCAGAAGAAGAAGAAGAAGAAGAAGTAGAAGATGGACAAGAAGAAGAGGAAGAAAAGGAAGGAAGAGAAGAAGAAATTGTTTAAGAAGAAGAAGATGAGGAAAATGAAGAAGAAGAAGAAGAAGAAGATGAAAGTGAAGAAGAAGATGAAGAAGAAGAAAAAGTAGAAGGAGAAGAAGAAGAAGAAAAAGAAAAAGGAGAAGAAGGAGAAGAAAAAAAAGAAGTAGAAGAAGAAGAAGATGAAGAACAAGAATAAGAAGAAGAAGAAGAAGAAGAATAAGGAGAAGAAGAATAGGTGGAAGAAGATAGATATGAAGAAGAAGAAGAAGAAGTGGAAGAAGAGAAGAAGAACAAGAAGAAATAAGAGAAGTAGAAAAAGAATAAGATGAAGAACAAAAAAGAGAAGTAGAAAAAGAATAAGATGAAGAAGAAGGCGATGAAGAAAAAAATGAAGAAAAGGAAGAAGTAGAAGACAAAGATGAAGAAGAAGATTAATAGGAGGAAGAAGAAGAAGAAAAGGAAGAAAAGAAGAAGAAGAAGAAGAAGAATAGCAAGGAGAAGAAGAAGAAGAAGAAGGAAAAGAAGAAGATGATGTAGAGAAAGAGATGAAGAAACTGTTGACAAAGAAATCGAATCAGAAGAAGAAGAAGATGATGAAGAATAAGAATGCGAGGAGAAGAAGAAGAAGAAAAAGAAGAAGAAGGAGAAGAAGGAGAAGTAGAAGAAGAAGAAGAAGAATAAGAAGAACAAGAGAAAGCCGAAGAAGTTGAAGAAAAGAAAAAGAAGAAGAAGACGAACATTAAGAAAAAGATGTAAAAAGCCTAGAATAAGGAGATTAGGAAGAGGAAGAACAACAAGTGGAAGCAAAAGAAGAAGATGATGATGAAGAAGAAGCAGTCGTAGAAGAAGAAGAAGAAGAAGAAGAAGAAGAAGAAGAAGAAGACAAAGAACTAGAAGAAGTAGAAGAAGAAGAAGTGGAAGAAGAAGAAGAAGAATAAGAAGAAGGAAAAGAGGAAGTAGAAGAAGAAGAAGAAGAAGAAGAAGGAGGAGGATTAGAAGAAGAAGAAGAAGACGAAGAACAAGAAGCAGAAGAAGAAGAAAAAGAAGAACAAGAAGACAAAAAAGAAAAATAATGCAAAGAATAAGAAAAAGAAGACGAAGAAGAAGAAGAAAAAGAAGAGGAAGATAAAGACGAAGAGGAAGAAGAAGAAGAACAACAACAACAACAAGAACAAGATGAATAGGAAGAAGAAGAAGAAGATGAACAAGAAGAGGAGGAAGAAGATGATGAAAAAGATGAAGAAGAAGAAGAAGAAGAAGCAGACGAAGCAGAAGAAGAAGATGATAAGGAAGAAGACGCAATATAGTAGTAGAAGAAGAACAAGAAGAAGCAGAAGAAGAAGAAGAAGAAGAAGAAGAAGAAGAAGAAGACAAAGAAGAAGAAGTAGAAGAAGAAGCAGAAGAGGAAGAAGAAGAAGAATAATAATAATAATAAGAAGAAGAAGGAGAAGAAGAAGAAGAAGAAAAAAAGAACAAGAAGACAAAAAAGAAGAAGAATGCAAAGATTAAGAAGAAGAAGATGAAAAAGAAGAAGAAGAAGAACAAGAAGATGATGATGAAGAAGGAGTAGGAGGAGGAGATGTAGTAGTAGAAGAATAAGAACAAGAAGAAGGAGGTAAAGGAGAAGTGGAAGAAAAAGAAGAAGAAGAACAAGAAGAAAAAGAAGAAGTAGAAGAAGATGATGATGATGATGATGATGATGATGAAGAAGAAGTAGAAGAGGAAGAATAAGAAGAAGAAGAAGAAGAAGAAGAATAAGAAGAAGAATAAGAAGAAGAATAAGAAGAAGAAGAGAAAGAAGAAGACGAAGAAGAAGAAGAAGGAGACGAAGACAAAGAAGAGGAAGAAGAAGAAGGGTAGGTAAAAGAAGTGGAAGAAGAAGAAGAAGAAGGAGAAGAAGATGTAGAAGATGATGGAGAAGAAGGAGAAGAGGAAGATGAAGAAGAAAAAGAATTAGAACAAGAGGAAAAGTAAGAAGATGAAGAAGAATAAGAACAAGAAAAAAAGGAACAACAAGAAGAAGAATGTAGAGAAGAAGAAGATGAGGAATAGGATGAAGAAGAAGTAGAAGAAGAAGAAGAAAAAAAAGGAAGAAGAAGGAGAAGAAGAAGAAGAAGAAGAAGAAGAAGAACAAGAAGAAAAAGTATAAAAAGAAGAAGAAGAAGAACAAGTAGACGGAGAAGAAGAAGAAGAAGAAGAAGAAGATGAAGATGAAGATGAAGAAGAAGAAAAAGATGGTGGGGGAAGAGGAGGAGAAGAAGAAGAATAAGTAGGAGAAGAAGGAGGCATAGAAGAAGTAGAAGAAGAAGGTGGAGAAGAAGAACAAGTAGAAGAAGAAGATGAAGAAAAAGTAGTAGAAGAAGAAGAACAGGAAGAAGAAGGAGAAGAAGAAGAAGAAGAAGAAGAAGAAGACGAAGAACAAGGAGATGACAAAGAGGAAGAAGAAGAAGCAGAAGAAGAATTCAAGAAGAAGAAGAACAAGAATGAGAAATAGAATAATGAGAAGAAGAAGAAGGTGAAGAAGCAAAAAATGAATGCAAATGAGGAGAAGACGCAAAAGAGAAAGAAGAAGAAGAAGAAGAAGAAGTGAAAGAAGAAGAGGAAGAAGAAGAAGAAGAAGAAGAAGAAGAGGAAGAAGAAGAAGAAGAGAAGTAGAAGTAGAGGAAGAAGAAGAAGGAGAAGAATAAGAGGAAGGTGAAGAAGAAGAAGAAGAAGAAGAAGAAGAAAAAGAAGAAGAGAGAAGGACAAAAAGAAGAAGTTGAAGAACAGGAACACAAGGAATAATAAGAAAAGGAAGAAGGCAAAGAAGAAGAAGAACAAGAAGAAGAAATAAAAGGCGAACATGAAGAAGCGGAGGACCAAGAAGAAGAATTAGATGAAGAAGAAGAAGAAGGTGATGATGAAGAAGAAGAGGAAGAAGAAGAAGAAGTAGAAGAATGCAAAGTAATAGAAGAAGAAGAAGAAGAAGAAGAAGAAGAAGAAAAAGAAGAGGAAGAAGAAGAAGAAGAAGAAGGAAAACAATAAGAACAATAAGAAGAACAAGGAAAAGGAGGAATAGAAGGAGAAGAAGGAGGGGAGGAGGAGAAGAGGAGAAGAGGAAGAAGAAGAACAAATTGATGACTATGATGATGATGAAGAAGAAGAAGATGAATAGGAACAAGAAGAAGAAGTCGAAGTTGAAGAAGAATATAAAGAAGTAGGAGAAGAAGAAGAAGAAGAAGTAGTAGGCAAAGAAAAAGACGAAGGAGAAGAAGATGAAGAAGAAAGAGAAGATGTAGAAGTTGAAGAAGAATATGAAGAAAAAGTAGAAGAAGAAGAAGTAGAAAGAGAAGAAGAAGAAGAAGGAGAAGAAGAAGAAGAAAACAAAGAAAATTAAGAATGAGAAGAAGAAGAAGAAGAAGAAGAATAAAAGGAAGAAGAAGAAGACGAAGAAGAAGAAGCCGAAGAAGAAAAGGTTGAAGATGAAGAAGAGGATGAAGAAGAAGAAGAAGAAAAAGAAGATGAAAAACGAGGAGGAGAGAAGGTAGAAGATGTAGAAAAACAAGAGGAAGAAAAAACAAAAAGAAGAAAAAGAAGAAGAAGAATAAGAATAAGAAGAAGAATAAAAAGAAGAATAAGAAAAGAAGGAGAAAAATAAGAAAAGAAGAAGGAGAAGAAGAAGAAGAAGAAGATCGAGAAGAAGTAGAAGAAGGAGGAGGAGGAGGAGAAGATGTAGAAGAAGAACAAGGCAAACAAGAATAAGAAAAAGACAAAGAAGAAGAAGAAGAAGTTGAAGAAGAAGAACAAGAAGAAGAAGAAAAATTAGAAGCAGAAAAAGAAGAAGAAGAAGATCAGTAACAAGAATAAGTAGAAAAAGGAGAAGAATAACAAAAAGAAGAAGCAAGCAAAGAAAAAGAGAAAGAAAAAGATGAAGAAATACGAAGAAGAAGAAAATGGAGGAGGAGGAGAAGAAGAAGAAGAATATGAATAAGAAGAAAAAGACAAAGAAGTAGAAGAAAAAGAAGA
>JAIUJO010001340.1:27500-52500 GCA_023846275.1 Vanilla planifolia | reverse complement strand
AGAACGAGAAGGAGACGACGAAAAAGTAAGGCAAGAACAAGAAGTCGAGGAAGAAGAAGTAGAAGAAGACGAAGGAGAAGAAGACGAAGGAGAAGAAGAAGAAAAATAGAAGGAGAAGAAGAAGACGAAGAAGAAGAACATGAAAAAGACGAAAAAGAAGAAGAAGAGAACAGGAAGAAGAAGAATAAGAAGAAGAAGATGAAGAAGAAGAGAAATAGGTAAAGAAAAAGAAGTTGAAGAGGAAGAAAAAGAAGAGAAAGAAGAAGAAGAAGATGATGATGAAGAATAAGAAGAAGAAGACAAAAAAGAAGAAGAGGGAGATGAAAAAGTAGAAGAAGAAGAAGAAGAAGCAGAAGAAGAAGTAAAAGAAGAAGAGAAAGAAGAAGAAGGAGAACATGAAGAAGAAGAAGAAGAAGAAGAAGAGAAAGTAGAAGAAGATGATGAAGAAGAAAACTAAGACGAAGATGAAGAAGAAGAAGAAGAAGAAGAAGACGAAGAAGAAGTAGATGAAGAAAAGTAGAAGAATAAGAGGAAAAAGAAGGACAAGTAGGAGAAGAAACAAGAGAAGAAGAAGAACAAGAAAAAAATGATGAAGAAGAAGAAGAAGAATAACAAAAACAATAACAAGAAGAAGGAAAAGAAGAACAAGAAGAAGAAGAAGAAGAAAAAGAAGAAGAAGAAGAACGAGAAGAAGCAGAAGGAGAAGAAGAAGAAGTGGAGGAAGAAGAAGAACTAAAAGAAGAAGAATAATAATAAGGATAACAACCATAATAAAACTAATAATAACGATAATAATAATAATAATAATAATAATAAAAATAATAATAGTAATAATAATAACAATAATAAAAATAATAATAATATGATGAAGAAGAATAAGAGGAAGAAGAAGAAGACGAAGGAGTACAAGTCGGGGAAGAAGAAATTGAAGTAGAAGAAGAAGAAGATGAAGAAGATGATGAAGAAGAAGAAAAGAAGAAGAAGAAGAAGAAGAAGAAGAAAACGAAGAAGAAGAAGAAGAAGAAGAAGAAGAAGACGAAGAAGAAGAAGAAGAAGAAGAAGAAGAAAATGAAGAAGATCATGAAGAAGATGAAGAAGAAGAAAAAGAAGAAAAAGATAAAGAAGAAGAGCCATTGAAGAAGAAGGTGAAGAAGAGGAAGTAGAATAGGGGAAAGAAGAAGAAGAAGAAGAAGAAGCAGAAGTTGGCGAAGAAGTGAAAGAAGAAGAAGAAGAAGAAGACAAATAAGAAGAAGAAGAAGAGGAAGGTGGAGAAGAATAAGGAGAAGATAAAGAAGAAGAAGAAGGAAAAGAGGAAGAATAAGAAGAAGAAGAACAAAAACAATAATAAGAAGAAGAAGAAGTAGGAGAAGCTGAAGAAGAAGAACAAGAAGAAGGGGAAGAAGAAGAAGAAGAAGAAAAAGAAGAAGAAGAAGAAGAAGGAGAAGAAGCAGAACGAGAAGAAGAAGAAGAGGAAGAAGACGAACTAAAAGAAGAAGAAGAATAATAAGGATAATAAAAATAACAAAACTAATAATAACGATAACAATAATAATAATAATAATAATAATAATAATAACAATAACAAAAATAATAATAATATGATGAAGAAGAATAAGAGCAAGAAGAAGAAGAAGACGAAGGAGTAGAAGTCGAGGAAGAAGAAATTTAAGTTGAAGTAGAAGAAGAAGTTGAAGAAGAAGATGAAGAAGATGATGAAGAAGAAGAAAAGTAGAAGAAGAAGAAGAAGAAGAAGACGAAGAAGAAGACGAAGAAGAAGAAGAAGAAGAAGAAGAAGAAAAAGACGAAGAAGGAGAAGAAGACGAAGAAAATGAAGAAGAGGATGAAGAAGATGAAGAAGAAGAAAAAGAAGAAGAAAAAGAAGAAAAAGATAAAGAAGAAGAGTCATTGAAGAAGAAGATGAAGAAGAAGAGTCATTGAAGAAGAAGATGAAGAAGAGGAAGTAGAAGAGGAGAAAGAAGAAGAAGAAGACAATTAGTACAAGAAAGAAGAAGAAGAAGAAGAAGAAGCAGAAGTTGACGAAGAAGTGAAAGAAGTAGTAGAAGAAGAAGAGGAAGGTGGAGAAGAAGAAGGAGAAGACAGAGAAAAAGAAGAAGAAGGAAAGGAGGAAGAACAAGAAGAAGAAAAAGAACAATAATAATAAGAAGAAGAAGTAGGAGAAGACGAAGAAGAAGAACATGAAGAAGGGGAAGAAGAAGAAGAAGAAGGAGAAGAACAAGAGGAAGATTATGAAGAAGAAATAGAAGAACATGAAAAAGAAGCAGAAGAAGAAGAACAATAAGAAGAGGTGGAAGAAAAGGAAGATGTAGACAAATTAGGGAAGTATGTCGAAAAAGGAAAAAAAGAAGAGAAGAAGAAGAAGGAGAAGAAGAAGAGAATGATGAAGAAGAGACGAAGAAGAAGTTGAAGAAAATGACAAAGAAAGGGATTAAGAAGAGGAAGAAGAAGATGAAGTGGTTGAAGAAGAACAAGAACAAGAAGATAATTGAGAATTAGAAGAAGTAGAAGAAGAAGACAAACAAGAAAAAGAAGAAAAGGAAAAGAAAGAAGAAGATGACAAAGAAAAAGAAGAAGATGGAGAAGAGTTGGAAAAAAAAGAACAGTAAGAAGAGGAAGAAGATGTAGAGAAAGAAGAAGAAAAGGAAGGAGAAGAAAGAGGAGGAGGAGGAGAAGAAGAAGAAGGAGGAGAAGCAGAAGAAAATAAAAAAGAAGAAAAATGGAAAAACGAGAACAAGAACAAGAAGAAGAAGCAGAAGAAAGAAGGAACAAAAGAAGAAGAAGAACAAGGAGTAAGACAAGAAGAAGAATAAGAAGAAGAGTAAGGATAAGGAGAAGAATAAGATGAAGAAGAAGAAGATGAAAAGGTAGAAGAGGAATAGGAAGACGAAGGAGAAGATGAAGAAGTGGACGAGGAAGAAGAAGAAGAAGAATAGGAAGAAGAAGAAAAAGAAAAAGAAGAAGAAGAAGTAGGAGAAGATGAAGACGAAGAAGATGAAGAAGAAGAAGTTGAAGAAGGAGAAGAAGGACGAGAAGAAGAAGAAGAAGAAAAAGAAGAAGAAAAATTGAATGAAGAAGAAGAGAAAGAAGAAGATGAGGAAGATGAAGAAGAAGAAGAAGAATAAGAATGAGAAGAAGAAGAAGGAAAAGAAGAAGAAGAAGAAGAAGAAGAAGAAGAAGAAGAAAAGAAGAAGAAGAAGAAGAAGAAGAAGAAGAAGAAAAGAAGAAGAACAAGAAGGAGAAGATGAAGGAGAAGGAGGAAAAGAAAAAATTTAAGTAGAACAAGAAGTAGAAGAAGAAGATGAGGAAGTAAAAGAAAAAGCAGACGAAAAAGAAGAAGAAGAAGAAGAAAAGAAGACGAAGGAGATGGAGAAGAAGAAGAAAAAGAAGAGGAAGAAGGCAAAGAAGAAGAAGAAGAAGACGAAGAAAAGGAAGAAAAAGAAGTAGACGTATTAGAAGAAGAAGAAGAAGAAAAAGAAAAAGAAGAAGAAGAAGAAGACAAAATAGAAGAAGAAGAAGAAGAAGACGAAGAAGAAGTCAAAGAAGAAGAAGAAGAAGAACAAAAAGTAGAAGAAGAAGAGCAAGAAGAAGAGAAGGAGAAGCATATGAAGAAGAAGAAGAAGAGGAAGAAGAAGAAGAAGAAGAATGAGAAATATAAGAAGAAATAGAGGATGAAGAAGAAGGAAAAGAAGAAGAAGAAGAAGAAGAAGAAGATGTTGATGATGATGTAGAGGAAGAAGGAGAAGAAGAAGAAGAATAATAAGAAGAAGAAGCAGAAGAGGAAGAAGAATAAGAAAAGGAGAAGTAGAAATCAAGAAAGAGAAGAAGAAAACAAAGAAGAAGAAGACGATGAAGGAGATGACGAAGAAGAAGAAAAAGAAGAAGAAGAAGAAGAAGAAGACGAAGAAGAAGAAGATGAAGAAGAGGAAGAGGAAGAAGAAGAAGACAAAAAGATGTAAGTTGAATAAGAAGAAGAAGAAGAAGAAGGGAAAGAAGCAGAAGAAAAAGAAAATGAAGAAGAAGAAGATGATGAAGAAGAAGATTAGAATGAAGGAGAAGAAGAAGAGGAAGAAGAAGAAGAAGAAGAAGAAGAAGGGAAAGGAGCATAAGAAAAAAAAATTGAAGAAGAAATGATGAAGAAGAAGAATAGAGCGAAGAAGAAGACGAAGAAGAAGAAGAAAAAGAAGAAGAAGAAGAATAAGAAGTTGAAGAAGACGAATAAGAAGTTGAAGACAAAGAAGAAGAAGAAGAAGAAGAGGAAGAAAAAGTAGAGGAAGAAAAAGAAAATCAAGAAGTAGAAGAAGAAGAAGAAGATGAACAAGTAGTGAAAGAAGAAGACGAGGATGAGGCAGAAGAAGAAGAAGAAGAAAAAGAAGAAGAAGAATAAGAAGAAGAAGAAGAAGACAAAAAAGAAGAACAAGATGTAGACGAAAAAGAAGAAGAAAAATAAGAAGAAGAACAAGAAGAATAATTGGAATTAGAAGAAGAAGAATAAGCAGAAGAAGAAGAAGAAGAAGAAGAAGGAGAAGAAGAAGATAATGTTTAAGAAGAAAAAGAAGAAGAAAACAAAGTTGAAGAAGAAGAATAAGAAGATGATGATAATGAAGAAAAAGAAGATGGAGACGAAGAACAGGAAGAAGAAGAAGAAGACGAAAAAGAATAAGAAGACAATGAAGAAGAAAAAGAAGGAAAAGAATATGAAGAAGAACACGAAGAAAAAAAGATGAAGAAAAAGAAGAAGAAGAAGAAGAAGAAGAAGATGATGAAGAAGAAGTAGTAGAAGAAGAAGAAGAGAAAGTAGAAGAAGGAGAACACAAAAAAGAAGAAAAAGAAGAAGATGGAGAAGTAGAGGAAGAAGTAGAAGTAAAAGATAAGAAGAAGAAGAAAGCGATGAAAAAGAAGGCCAAGAAGAAGGACACGAGGAAGAAAATGAAGAAGTAGAAGAAGAAGAAGTGCAAGAAGCTAAAGAGGAAGAAGAAGAAGATGACAAAGGAGAGAAAGAACACGAAGAGGAACAAAAAGAAGAAGAAGAAGAGTTGAAGAAGGTGACAAAGAAGAGGAAGTAGAAGAAGAGGAAGAATGAGAGAAGGAGAAGGAGGAGAAGAAGAAGAAGTTGAAGATGAAGAAGAAGAAGAAGAAGGAGAAGGAGAAGAAGAAGAAGACGAAGGAGAAGTAGATGGCAAAGAAAAACAAGATGAAGAAGAAGAACAAGAAGAAGAAGATAAAGGAGAAGTAGAAGAGGAGCATGAAAAAGAAGTGATAGAAAAGGAAGAACAAGTAGTTGAAGAAGAAGAAGAAGGAAAAGATGAAGAAGGGAAAAAGTCGAGGAAGAAGAAGAAGTAGAGGAAGAACAAGAAGAGAAAGAAGAAGAAGAAGATGCGGAAGAAGAAGAAGAAAAAGAAGACATGAAAGAAGAACAAGAAGTAGACAAAAAAGAAGAAGAAGAAAAAGAAGAAGAAGAAGAAGTAGAAGAAAAAGAATATGAAGGAGAAGAAGAAGACAAAGAACAAGTGAAGAACAAGTAGAAGAGGAAGAAGAAGAAGAAGAAGAAGAAGAAGACGAAGAGGAAAAAGACAAAGTAGAAGAAGAAGAACAAGAAGAATAAGAGAAAGTAGAAGAAGAAGAAGAAGAAGAAGAATGAGAAAAAGAAGATGGACATGAAGAATAGGAAGAAGAAGAAGACAAAAAAGAATAAGAAAATAAGGAAGAGGAAAAAGAAGAAGAAGAATATGAAGAAGAAGAAGAAGAAAGAAGAAGAAGAAGAAGAAGAGGAAGAAAGAGAGGAAAATGAAGATAAAGAAGAGGAAGAAAGAGAAGAAAATGAAGAAAAAGAAGAGGAAGTAGAAGAAGAAGAATACAAAAAGGAAGGAAAAGAAGAAGGAGAAGCAGAGGAAGAAGAAGTAGAAGTAGAAGATAAGAAGAAGAAGAAGAAGAAGAAGAATAAAGCAAAGAAGTAGAAGGCGAAGCAGAAGAATAGCAAAAAGAAGAAAACGAATAAGAAGTGCAAGCAGACAAAGAGGAAGAAGAAGAAGGGGAAGAAAATGAAGAGGAACAAAAAGAAGAAGTAGAACTACAAGAAGATGAAGAAGAAGAAGAGTAGTTGAAGTAGAGGATAAAGAAAATGAAGTAGAAGAAGAGGAAGAAGGAGAAGTAAGAGAAGGAGAAGAAGGAGAAGAAGAAGAATTGAGGGGAAGAAGAATAATAACAATGATAATGAGAATAGTAATAGTAATAATAATACTAAAAAAGAAGAAGAAGAAGAAGATGATGAAAAAAAAGAAAAAGAAGAAGAATAAGAACACGACAACGATGAAGAAGAAGAAAATGAAGAAAAAGAAGACGAAGAGCTAGAATAAGAAGATGAAGAAGAAGAGGAAGAAGAAAAAGTGAAGAAGAAGCAGAAGGAGAAGAAGAAGATGTTGATGAAGAAGTAGTAGTAGTAGAAGAAGAAGAAGAAGGTGAGGAAGAAGAAGAAGAAGAAGAATGAGAAGAAAAATAAGAAGGAAAGAAGTAGAAGAAGAAGAAGAACAAGACGAAGAAGAAGTGGACGAAGAAGAAGAGGAAGAATATGAAGAAGAAGATGAAGAAGAATATGAAGACAATGAAGAAGTAAAAGAAAAAGAAGTATATGAAGAAGAAGACGAAGAAAAAAAGAAGAAGAAAAAGAAGAAGAAGAAGAAGAAGAAGAAGAATAAGATGAAGAAGTAGAAGAAGTAGAAGAGAAAGTAGAAGAAGGAGAACACAAAAAAGAAGAAAAAGAAGAAGTTGGAGAAGTAGAGGAAGAAGAAGTAGAAGTAGAAGACAAGAAGAAGAAGAAAGCGATGAAAAAGAAGGCCAAGAAGAAGGAGACAAGGAAGAAAACGAAGAAGAAGAAGTGCAAGAAGCTAAAGAGGAAGAAGAAGAAGATGATGAAGGAGAGAAAGAACACAAGAGGAACAAAAAGAAGAGGAACAAGAAGAAGAAAAAGAGTAGTTTAAGAAGGTGACAAAGAAGAGGAAGTAGAAGAAGAGGAAGAAGAAGAGGAGGAGAAGGAGGAGAAGAAGAAGTGGAAGATGAAGAAGAAGAAGAAGATGAAGACGAAGAAGAAGAAGGAGAAGAAAAAGAAGACGAAGGAGAAGTAGATGGCAAAGAAAAACAAGATGAAGAAGAAGAACAAGAAGAAGAAGACGAAATAGAAGTAGAAGAGGAGCAAGAAAAAGAAGTGATCGAAAAGAACAACAAGTAGAAGAAGAAGAAGGAAAAGATGAAGAAGAAGGGAAAAAGTCGAGGAAGAAGAAGACGAAGAAGTGGAAGAACAAGAAGAGAAAGAAGAAGTTGAGAAAGAAGAAGAAGAAGATGAGGAGGAAGAAGAAGAAGAAGACATAAAAGAAGAACAAGAAGTAGACAAAAAAGAAGAAGAAAAAGAAGAAGAAGAAGAAGAAGTAGAAGAAAAAGAATATGAAGAAGAAGAAGAACACAAAGAACAAGTGAAGAAGAAGCAGAAGAGGAAGGGGAAGAAGAAGAAGAAAAGGAAGAAGACTAAGTAGTAGTAGAAGAAGAAGAAGAAGACAAAGAAGAAGAAGAAGAAGAAGAAGTACAAGAAGAATGAGAAAAAGAAGAAGACGATGAAGAAAAAGAAGATGGACATGAAGAACAGGAACAAGAAGAATAAGAAGAAGAAGAAGAAGACGAAAAAGAATAAGAAGATAAGGAAGAGGAAAAAATGAAGAAGAATATGAAGAAGAATAAGAAGAAAGAAGAAGAAGAAGAAGAAGAGGAAGAAAGAGAAGAAAATGAAGATAAAGAAGAGGAAGAAAGAGAAGAAAATGAAGAAAAAGAAGAGGAAGTAGAAGAAGAAGAATACGAAAAGGAAGGAAAAGACAAAGGAGAAGTAGAGGAAGAAGAAGTAGATGTAGAAGATAAGAAGAAGAAGAAGAATAAAGCGAAGAAGTAGAAGGCGAAGCAGAAGAATAGCAAGATGAAGAAAACGAAGAAGTGAAAGCAAACAAAGAGGAAGAAGAAGAGGAAGATGAAGAAGGGGAAGAAAATGAAGAGGAACAAAAAGAAAAAGAAGTAGAACTAGAAGAAGAAGAAGAAGAAGAAGAAGAAGAGTAGTTGAAGTAGAGGACAAAGAAAATGAAGTAGAAGAAGGGGAAGAAGGAGAAGTAAGAGAAGGAGAAGAAGAAGAAGAAGAAGGAGAAGAAGGAGAAGAAGAATTAAGGGGAGGAAGAATAATAACAATGATAATGAGAATAGTAATAGTAATAATAATACAAAAAAAGAAGAAGAAGAAGAAGGCAAAGAAGAAGAAGAAGAAAAAAAAGAAAAAGAAGAAAAAGAAGAAGAATCAGAACACGACGACGATGAATAAGAAGAAAATGAAGAAAAAGAAGATGTAGAATAAGAAGATAAAGAAGAAGAAGAGGAAGAAGAAAAAGTGAAGAAGAAGCAGAAGGAGAAGAAGAAGATGTTGATGAAGAAGAAGTAGTAGTAGTAGAAGAAGAAGAAGAAGAATGGGAAGAAAAATAAGAAGGAAAGAAGTAGAAGAAGAAGAAGAAGATGAAGAAGAAGTGGACGAAGAAGAAGAGGAAGAAGATGAAGAAGGTTAAGAAGTAGAAGCAGAAGTAGAAGAAGAAGAAGAAGAAGAAGAAGAACAAGAAGAAGAAAGCGACAAAGAAAAAGAAGATGAAGGAGAAGAAGAAGAAAAGGAAGAAGAAGAAGAAGAAGAAGAAGAAGAAGAAGAAGAAAAGGAAGTAGAAGAAGAAGAGTAAGATGATGAAGAAAAAGAAGAAGAACAAGGAGGTGGAAGATGAGGAAGAAGAATAATGATAATAGGAAGATGAATTAGAAGAAGAGGGAGAAGAAGGAAAACAAGAAGAAGAGAAAGAAGCAAAAGAAGATGCAAAAGGTGAAGAAGAAGAAGAAGATGAAGATGATGATGAAGAAGGTGAAGAAGTAGAAGTAGAAGAAGAAAAACAAAAAGAAGAAGAAGATGAAGAACAATAAGGAGGAGAAGAAGGAGAAGAAAGAGAAGAAGAAGAAGAAGAAGAAAAAGAATAATAATAATAATAATAATAATAATAATAATAATAATAATAATAAGTAGATAAAGAAGAAGTAGAAGACAAAAAAAGAAGCAGAAGATGGCAAATAAAAGAAGAAGAAGAAGAAAAAAAATAAGAAGAAAACGAAGAAGAAGAAGATGAAAAGGAAAACGAAGATGAAGAATTCTTCTTCTTTATCTTCTTCTTCTTCTCCTCCTCCTCCTCCCTAAATTCCTTCTTCTACTACTTCTTCTCCTTCTTCTTCGTCTTCTTATTTATGTTGTTGTTCTTCTTCTTCTAATTCTTCTTCTTCTTCTTCTTCTTCCACTCTTTCTTCTTTTTCTCTATCATCTTCTTTTTGATCTTCTTCTTCTTCTTCTTTTTCTTTTAGTTCTTTTTTGACTACTTTTTCTTCTTCATCTTCTTCTTCGTCTTCTTCTCCTTCTTCTTCATCCTCTTCTTCTTCTTCTTCTCTCCCTTCCTTTTTTTTCTTCTTCTTTTCTTCTTCTTCTTCTACTTCTGTTCTTCATCTTCTTCTGTTTTTAATTCTTCTTCTTTTTCTTCTGATACTTCTTTTTCTTATTCTTCTTATTCTTCTTTTTCATCTTCATCATCATCATCTTCTTCTTCTTCTTTATCTTCTTCTTCTTCCCCCTTCTTCTTCTACATCTTCTTCTTATTATTATTATTCTTCTATGCCTTCTTCTTTTTCATCTTCTTCGTCTTGTTTAGTTTATTACTATTTTTCTTCTTCATCTTCCACATTTTCTTATTCTTCTTATTCTTCTTCATCTTCTTCTTCCTTTTATTAGTTATGATTATTATTCTTCTTCTCCTTCTTCTTTGTCTTCTTCTTCATCTTCTTCATCTTTCTCTTCTTCATTTTCACTTCTTCGTCATCATCTTCTTCTTCTTCTTCTTCTTCTTCTTCTTCTTCTTTTCTTCTGTTTTCTTCTTCTTCTTCTTCTTCTTTATCTTCTTCTTCTTCATCTTCATCTTCTTCTTCATCATCATCATCTTCTTCTCCCCCTTCTTCATCTACATCTTCTTCTTCTTCTTCTTCTTCTTCTACTTCTACTTGTTTTACTTCTTGTTCTTCTACACCTTCTTCTTCTTGTTGTTCTTCATCTTCATCTTCATCTTCTTGTTCTTCTCCTTCTTCTTCTTCTTCTTTATCTTCGTCCTCTTGTTCTTCTTCTTCTTCTTCTTCGTCTTCTTCTACTTTTTCCCCTTCTTCTTCTTCTTCTTCTTCTTCTTCTTTTTGTTCTTCTTCTTCTACTACTTCTTTGCATTCTTCTTCTTATTCTTTTTTTCCTTCTTCTTCCTCTTCTTTATCTACTTCTTCTATATTTGCTTCTTCTTCTTCTTTGTCTTCTTCTTTTTCTTCTTCTTCTAGTTCCTCTTCTTCATCTTCTTCTTCTTTGACTTCTTCTTCTTCTTCTACTTGTGCTTATACTTGTTGTTGTTCTTCTTCTTCTTCATCATCTTCTTCTTCGTCTAATTTTTCTTCTACTTCTATTTCTTGATCTTCATCCTCTTCTTCTTCTTCTCATTCATCTTCTTCTTTTTTGTTGTCTTCAAATTCTTTTTTGTCTTCTTCTTCTTCTTTTTCTTGTTCAATTTCTTGTTCTTCTTCTCCTTCTTCTTCTTCCCCTTCTTCTTCTTCATGTTCTTCTTCTTCTTCATCTTCTCCATCTTCTACTTCTTCTTCATCTTCTTCTTTTTCTTCTTCTTCTTGTTCTTTTACTTCTTCATCTTCTTCTTCCTTTTCTTCTTTTTCATCTTGTTCGTCTTCTTCTTGGTCGTCTTCTTCTTTTTTTTTCCTCTTTTTCTTCTTCTTCTTCTTCTCCTTCCTTTTTTTCATCTTCTTCTTCTTCCTCTTCTTCCTTTCTCCTTCCTCTCCTTCTATTTCTTCTTCTTCTTCTTCTTCTTCTTCTTCTAATTCTTCTTCTTCCTCGTCTTCATCTTATTCTTCTCCTTCTTCTAATTCTTCTTCTTCTCTATCTTCTCCTTCTTAATATTCTTTCTTCTTCTTCTTCTTCTTCTTGTTCCTTGTCTGCTTTTTGTTCTTCTTCTTCCCCTTTTTCTTCGTCTTATACTTCTTTTCTTCTTCTTGTTCTTCTTTTATTACTTCTTCTTCATCTTCATCTCCATCTTCTTTATCTTCTTCTTTTCCTTCTTCTTCTTCTTTTTTTCAACCTCTTCTCCCTCTTCTTTTCTTTCTTCTTCTTCTTCTTTTTCGTTGTCATCTTCTTTTTGTTCTTTGTTTTCTTCTTCTTCTTCTTCTTCTTCTTTTGCTTCTTCTGATTTTTATTTTTTTCTTCCTCATATTCTTCTTCATCTTCATGTTGTACTTCTTCTTCTTCTTCTTCTTTGCCTTCTTCTTCTCCTTCTCTTCTTCATCATGATCTACCTCCTCTTAGTCTTCTTCTATTTATTCCTCTTTTCTTGTTTTCTTTCTTCCTCTTTTCTTTATCATCATCAACTTCTTCTTCTTCTTCTTCATCATCTTCTTCTTCTTCTGCTTCCTCTCCTTCTTCTTCTTCTTCTTCTTCTTCTTCTACTTCTTCTCCATCAAATTCTTCTTCTTCATCTTCTTTTTCTTCTTCTTCTTCTTCTTCTTGATCTTCTTCAACTACTTCTTCTTCTTCTTCTTCTTCTTCCACTCCTTCTTCATCTATTACTTGTTTATCTTCCTCTTCTTCTTCTCCACTTCCTCCTTCTATTCCTTCTTCTTCTTTCTCTTCTTCTTGTTCTTCTTCTTCTTCTTCTTTTCTTCTTCTTCTTCTTCTTCTTCTTCCTCTTCTTCATGCTCTACTTCTTTTTCTTGTCTTCTTATTCTTGTTGTTGCCATTGTTTTTCTTCTTCTTTTTCTTCTTCTTATTCTTCTTATTTTTGTCATCTTCATTTACTTCATGTTCTTCTACTTCTTCTACCTTTTCTTATTCTTCTTCTTCTTCTTCTTCTTTGTCTTCATCTTCTTCTACTTCTTCCTTTTCTACGTCTTCGTCCTCTATTTCGTCTTCTTCTCCTTCTTCTTCTTCTTCTTCTTCCTCTTCTTAATCGTCTTCTTCTTTTTCTTCTTCTTCTTCTTCTTCTTCTTCTTCTTTGTCTTCATTTTTTTCCTCTTCTTTGCTTTCTTCTTCTTTGACATCTTCTTCTTCTTCTTTTTCTTCTTCTTCTTCTTCTTCTTCTTCTTCTTCTTCGACTTCTTCTTCCTCTTCTTATTCATCTCCTTCATCTTCATCTTCTTCTTCTTGAATTCGTTCTTCTTCTTCTTTTTCTTTTTCTTCTCCTCCTTCTTTTTCTTGTTCTTGTTCTTCCTCTTCTTCTTCTTCTTCCTCTTCTTCTTCTTCTTCCTCTTCTTCTTCTTCTTCCTCTTTGTCTTCTTCTTTGTCATCTTTTTGTTGTTGTTGTTGTTCTTCTTCTTCTTCTTCTTCTTCTTCTTCATCATCATCATCATCTTCTTCTTCCTGTTCTGCTTTATCGTCTTCTTCTGCTATTTCTTCTTTTTCTTCTTCTTCCTCTTCTTCGTCTTCTTCATCATGTTTGCATTCTTCTTCTTCTTCTTCTTCATCTTCTTCTTCTTCTTCTTCTTCGACTTCTTCTTCTTCTTCTTCTCCTCCTTCTCCTTCTACTTCTCCTTATTCCTCTTCTACTTCTTCTTCTTCTTCTTTTCCTTCTCCTTCTTTTTCTTTTCCTTCTTCTTGTTCTTCTTCTTCTCATCCTTCTTCAACTTCTTCTTCTTCTCCTTCTTCAACTTCTTCTTCTTCTTCTTCTTCTTCATCTTCATCTTCTTGTTCTTTGTGTTCTTCTTCTTCTTTTCCCTCTTCTCCTTCCTCTTCTTCTTTTTCTTCTTCTTCTTCTTTAACTTCTTCTTCTTCCTCTTCTTCTTCATCATCATCTTCTTCTTCTTCTTCTTCTTCTGCTTGTTCTTCTTCTTCTTCTTCTTCTTCTTCTTCTTCTTCGTCTTTTTCGCATTTCTCATGTCCATCTTCCTTGTTTATGTCTTCTTCTTCTTCTTCTCGGTCTTCTTCTTCTTGTTCTTCTTCTTCTTTTTCATTGTTTTCTTCTTCATCTTCTTTTTCTTCTTCTTCTTCTTCTTCTACTTCTTCTTTTTCTTCTTCTTCTCTATTATCTTCTTCTTCTTTTTCTTCTTCTTCTTCTTCTTCTTCTTCTTCTTCTTTGCCTTCTCCTTCTTCTTCTTCTTCTTCTTCTTGTACTTCTTCTTCTTCCCCTTCCCATTCTTCCACTTCTTCGTATTCCCCTTCTTTCCTTTCTTCTTTCTTGACTTCTTCTTCGTCTTGTTCTTCTTCTGTTTCTTTTTCTTCTTCTTTTTCTTCTTCTTCTTCTCCTTCTTCTTTGACATCTTCCTCTTTTTCTTCTTCTTTACTTTCTTCTGATTTATCTTCTTTTTCTTCTTCTTCTTCTTTTTCTTCCTCTTCTCCTTCCCCTTCTCCTTCTACATAATAATTTTCTTCTTCATTTTCTTTCTCTCGTTCTTCTTTTTATACTACTACTTCTTGTTCTTATTCTTCTTCTTAAACTTCATCTACTTCTTCTTCTTCTTCTTCTTCTTCTCCTTCCTCTCCCTCTTCTTCTTCTTCTTCTTCTTCTTCTCCTTCCTCTCCCTCTTCTTCTTCGTCTTCTTCTTCTTCTTCTTCTTCTTCTTCTTCCTCTTCTTTTTCTTCTTCATGTTATTCTTCTTCATCTTCTTGTTCATATTCTTCTTCATCTTCTCTTCTTCTTCTTCTTCTTCTTCTTCTTCCTCTTCTTCTTTTTCTTCTTTTACTTCTTCTTCTTCTACTTCTTCTTCTTATTATTATTCTTCTTCTTCCTCCTCTTCTTTGTCTTCCTCTAATTCGATATCTTCTTCATTGCCTTCTTCTTCTTCTTCTTCTTCGTTTTCTTCATCTTCTGCATCTTCTTCTTCTTCTTCTTCTTCGTATTCTTCTTCTTCATCTTCTTCTTATTTATCATCATCATCATCATCTTGTTGTTCTTCTTCTTGTACTTCTTTTTTGTCTCCTTCTTGTTCTTGTCCTTCTTCTTCTTCTTCCTCCTCCTCCTCTACTTCTTCGTCTTCTTCTACTTCTTTTTCTTCCTATTCTTCTTTTTCTTCTTCTTCCTCTTTTTTTCTTCTTCTTATTTATCACTTCTTCATCATCTTCTTCTTCATCGTCTTCATCTTCACCTTCTTCTGCATTGTCTTCTTTTTCATCATCTTCTTCGTCTTCTTCTTATCTTTCTTCTTCTTATTATTCTTATTCTTCTTCTTCTTCTTCATCTTCTTATTCTTGTTCTTCTTCATTATCATCATCTTATTCCTTTTCCTCTTCTTAGCCTTCTTCTTGTTCGTCTTCTTGTTTATCTTCTTCTTCTTCTTCCTTTTTCATGAACTTCTTTATCTTCATCATCTTCTCCTTTTCTTCCTCTTCTTTTTCTTCTTCTACAACTTCTTCTTCTTCTACTGCTTCATTTTCTTTTTCTTCTTCTTCTTCTTCTTCTTCTTCTTCTTCTTCTCGTTCATCTTCTTCTTCTTCAACTTTTTCTTTTTCTTCTTCTTATTATTATTCTTCTTCTTTGTCTTCTTTTTTCCTCTCTTTTTTTTCTTCTTTGATTTCTTTTTCTTCTTCGTTTTCTTCTTCTTCATCATCTTCTTCCCCTTCGTTGTCTTCTTCTTCTTCTTCTTCTTCTTCTTCTTCTTCGTCTTCTTCTTCTTCAATTCCTTCTTCTGCTTTCTTTTTCTTCTTCTTCTTCTTCTTCATCTTTGTAATTTTTTCTTGTTGTTGTTCTTCTTTCTCCTCCTCTTCTTCTTCTTCTTCTTCATTTTCTTCTTCTTTTCTTTCATCTTCTACTTTTTTTCTTCTACTAATACTACTTCTTCTTGTCTTTATTTTTCTTCTCCTTCTTTTTCTTCTTCTTCTTCTTCTTCTTCTTCTTCATCATCTTTTCCTTCATTTTCATTTTCTTCTTCTTTTTTACCATCTTCCTCTACTTACTCTTATTCTTCTACTTCTTGTTTTACTTCTCCTTTGTCTTCTTCTTGATGTTCTTCTTCTTTTTCTTTTCTTCTTCTTCTACTACTTCTTCTTCGTCTTCTTCTTCTTTGTCTTCTTCTTCATCTTCTTCCCCTTCTTCTTCTTCTTCATCTTCTTCTTCTTCTTCTTCACCTTCTTTAACTTCTCCTTCTTCTACCTCTTCTTCTTCTTCATTTCTTCTTCTTATTCTTCTACTTCTTCTTCTCCTTGTTCCTCTTCTTCTTCTTTCTATTCTCCATCTTCCGCTTCTTCGCTTTCTTCTTATATTTCTTCTTCTTCTTCTTCTTTGTTTTCTTCTTCTTCCTCCTTTTCTTCTTCTTTTCCATCTTCTTCTTCTTCTTCTTCTTCTCCGTCTTCTCCTTCTTCTTCATTGTCTTCTTCTTCATCTTCTTTTTCTTCTTCTTCTACTTTTTCTATTTCTTCTTCTTCGTCTTCTTCTTCTTGTTTTTCTTCTCCTTCTTCTTCTCCTTTATCTTCATCTTCTTCTTCATCTTCTTCTTGTTCTTCTTCGTCTTCTTCTTGTTCTTCTTCGTCTTCTTGTTGTTCTTCTCTTCTACTTCTTCTTCTTCGTCTGCTTCTTCTTCTTCTTTGTCCCTTCCTCTTCTTCCTCTTCTTTCTCTTTCCCTTTTTAGTCTTCTTCTACTTTGCCTTCTTCTTCTTTCCCTTCTTCTTCTTCTTCTATTTTTTTTCCTTCTTCTTCTTCTTCTTCTCTTTCTTCCACTTCTTCTTCTTCTTCTTCCAATTCTTGTTCGACCTCTACTTGTTCTTTTGGTTCTTCTTCTTCTACTTCTTCTTCTACCTTTTTTTCTCCTTTTTTGTCTTCTTCTACATCATCTTCTTCTTCTTCGTCTTCTTCTTTTCCTTCTTTTGCTTTGTCTACTTTTTCTCCTTCTTCTTTTTCTTCCTCTTCTCCTTCTCCTTCTTCTTATCATTCTTCTTTTATTTCTTCTTCATTTTCTACATCTTCTTATTATTATTATTCTTCTACTTCTTTTTCTTCTTATCCTTGTTCTTGTACATCATCTTTTTCTACTTCTTCTTCTTCTTCTTCTTCTTCCTCCTCTTTTTCTTCTTCATGTTCTTCTTCTTCATCTTCTTCTTTGGCTTCTTCTTCTTCTTCTTCTTGTTCTTCTTCTTCTTCGTCTTCTTCTTCTTCTTCTTCTTCTTCGTCTTCTTCTTCTTCTTCTTCTTCTTCTTTGTCTTCTTCTTCTAATTGTTCTTCTTCTTCTTCCTCCATCTCTTCTTCATATATGTCTTCTTCTTCTTCCTCTTCTTAATCTTCTCTTCTTCGTTTTATTCTTCTTTCTATTCTTTTTCTTTGTTTTCTTCTTCTTCTGCATCTTGTTCTTCTTCTTTGTCTTCTTAATCTTTATCTTCTTCTTTTAATCATCGTCATCATCATCTTCGTCGTCTTCTTCTTCTTCTTCTACTTTGTCTTCTTGTTGTTGTTGTTGTTCTTCTTCTCCATTATCTTCTACTTCTTCTTTTCTTCTTCTTCTTCTTCTTCCTCTTCTTCTACTTCTTATTTTTCTTCTTCTTCTTCTTCTTCTTCTTCTTCCTCTTCTTCTTCCTCTTCCTCATCTTCCTCTTTTTCTCCTTCTTATTTATCTTCCTCTTCTTCGTCTTCTTCTTCACCATCTTCTACTTTGTCTTCTTTTTCTAATTCTTCTTCTTCTTCCTCCCCTTCTCCTTCTCCTTGTTCTTCTTCTTCTTATTCTTCTTCTTCTACTTCTTCTTTTTCTTCTTCTTCTTCTTCTTTATCATCATCTTACTATTCTTCTTCTTCTTCTTCTTTTTCATCATTATCTTCTTCCTCTTCCTCTTCTTAGTCTTCTTCTTGCTCATCTTTTTCTTTGTCTTCCTCTTATTATTTCTCATCAAATTTTTTTTTTCTTCGTCTTATTCTTTTTCTTCTTCTTCCTCTTCTTCTTCGTTTTCTTCTTCATCGTCTTCTGCTTCTTCTTCTTCTTCATCAACTTCTTCTTCCACTTATTCTTCTTCTTCTTTTTCTTCCACCTCTTCTTCTTCTTCTTCTACTTCTTCCTCTTCTTCTTCTTCATCTTCAACTTCCTCTTCATCTTCATCATCATCATCATCTTCTTCTTCTTCTTCATCAACTTCTTATTGTTCATCCTCTTCCCCTTCTTCTTCTTCTTCTTCTTCTTCTTCTTTTTCTTCTTCTTTGACTTCTTTAGTTTCTTCCTATTATTCTTCTTATTCTTCTTCTTCCTCTTTTTCTTCTTCTTCTCCTTCCTTCTTCTTTGTCTTCTTCTTCTTCTTCTTCTCCTCCTTCTTCTTCTGCTTCTTCTTCTTCTTCACCTTCTTCTTCTTCTTCTTCTATGTTGTCTTCTTCTCCTTTCTCTTCTTCTTCTTTCTCAAATTTGTCTTCTTCTTCTTCATCATCTTCATCTTCTTCTTCTTCATCTTCCTCTTCTTCTTCTTCATCAAATTTTTATTCTTTTTCTTCTTCTTCTTCTTCTCCTTCTTCTTCTTCCTCTTCTTCTTCTTAAACTTCTTTGTCTTCTTCATCTTCTTCTTCTTCTTCTTCTTCTTCGTCTTCTTCTTCTTTCTCTTCTTCATTTTCCTCTTCTTCATCTTAGTCTTCTTCATCTTCTTCTTTTTTATCTTCTTCTTCGTTGTCTTCTTCTTCTTCCTCTTATTCTTCTTCTTCCTCTTCTTTTTTATCGTGATCTTCTACTTCATTTTCATCTTCCTCTTCTTCTTCTTCTTCTTCTACATCTTCTTCTTCTTGTTCTTCTTCTTCTTCTTCTTCTTCGTCTTCTCCTTTCTTTTCTTCATCTTCCTCTTCTTTGCCTTCTTCTTCATCATCTTCTTTTTCTTCTTCTCCTTATTCATCTTCTTCTATGTTCTTCTCTTATTCTTCTTCTTCTTTTTCTTTGTCTTCTTCTTCTTCTTCTTCTTCTTCTACTACTACTACTACTACTTCTTCATTATCATCATCTTGATCTTCTTCATGTTCTTCTTTTTCTTCTTCGTCTTGCTCTTCTCCTACTTCTTATTCTTCTTCTTCTTCTTCTTCTTGTTCTTTTTCTTCTTCTTCATCATCATCTTCAACTTCTTTGTCTACTTTGCTTTCTTTGTTTCCTTCTTGTTCTTCTACGCCTTCTTTTTTTTCTTCTTCTTCTTCGTCAACAACATCATTTTCTTCTTCTTCCTCTTCTTCTTCTTCTTGTTCTTTGTCTTCTTTTTCTTCTTCATCATTATCATCTTCTTCTCCTTCTTCTTCTTCTTCTTCATCTCCGTCTTCTTCTTCTTCCTCTGCTTCTTCAAATTTCTCTTTTTCATCTTCTTCTTCTTCTTCTTTTTATTCGTTTACCTTGCTACTTCTTCTTCTATGTCTTCTTCTTCTTCTTCATCCAATTCTTCTTCTTCTTCTCCTTCTCCTTTTACTTGTTCTTCTTCTACTTTCTCTGTTTCTTCTACATCTTTGGGTTCTTCTTCTTCATCATCTTCTTTGCCTTCTTCTTCTTCATCTTCTTTTTTTCTTCTTCTTCTTCTTGTTATTTGTCTTCTTCTTTGTCTTCTTCTTCTTTTTATCAACTTTTTGATCTTCTTCATCTTCTTCTTTTTCTTCTTCTTCTGCTTCCCCTTCTTCTTCGTCTTCTTTTTTCTTCTTCGTCTTCTTTTTTCTTCTTTATCTTCTTCGTTTTTTCTTTTTCTTCATTGTCTTCCTCTTCTCCTTCTCCTTCTCCTTCTTCTTCTTCTTCTTTATTTTCTTCTCGTTCTTCTATGCCTTCTCCTTCTTCATCTTTCTCTTTTTTGTCTTCTTCTTCAACTTCTTCTTCTGTCTCGTCTTCTTCTTTTCTAGCATCTATTATTCTAATTCTTCTTCTTTTTCTTCTTCTTCTTCTTCGTCTACTTCTTCTTCTTCTTCCTTTTCTTCTACTTCTTTGCCTTCTTCTTGTTATTATTATAATAATTATTATTATTATTATTCTTACTCTTTTTTTTCTTCTTCTTTCTATTCTTTTCTTCGTCTTCTTCTTCGTCTTCTTCTTCATCTTCTTCTCCTCCATCTACTTTTTTTTCTTCTTCTTCTTCTCACTCACCTTGTTCTTCTTATAATTATTATTATTATTATTGTTATTATTATTATTTTTGTTGTGATTATTATTATTATTATTTTTATTCTACTTCTACACTTCTTACACCTCCTCCTCTTCTTCTTCTTCTATCGTATTCATCTTCTTCCTCTTCTTCTTCTTCTTCTTCTTCTTCTTCTTCTTCCTCTTCTTCGTTGTCTTCTTCTTCTTCTTCTTTGTGTTCATCTTGTTCATCTTCTTCTTCTTACTCTTCTTTGTCTCTGTCGTCTTCTTCTTCTTCCTCTTCTTTTTCGATTTATTCTTCTTCTTCTTCTTTTTCTTTTTGTACTTATTTTTCTTTTTGTTTTACTTCCACTTCTTCTACTTCTTCTTCATCTCCTTCTTCTTCTTGGTCTTCTTATTCTTCTTCTTCTTCTTCTTCATTTCTTCTTCCTCTTCCACTTCTTCTTTTTTCTTATTCTTTCTATTCATCTTCTTCTTCTACTACTTCCTCTTCTTCTTCATCTTCTTCGTCTTCCTCTTGTTCGTCTTCTTAATCTTTTTCTTATTCATCTTCTTCATCATCTTCTTCTTCTTCTTCTGCGTCTTCTTCTTCTTCTTCTTTGTCTTCTTCTTTTTCGTCCTCTTCTTCCTATTCATCTTCTTCTTCTTCTTCTTTTTCTTCTTCATTTTCTTCTTCGTCATCTTCTTCTTCTTCGTGTTCTTCTACTTCGTCTTCTTTTTCTTCTTCTTCTTCTTCGTCGTCTTCTTCCTCTCCATCTTCTGCTTCTTATTCATGTTCTTCTACTTCTTCTTCTTCTTCTTCTTCTTCTTCTTATTCATCATCTTCTTTTCATCTACTTCTTCTTCTTATACTTCCTCTTTTTTTCCTTCTTCTTCTTATACTTCTTCTTCATCATCATCTTCTTCTACTACTACTTCTTCTACTACTACTTCTTCTATTTCATCTTTTTCATCATCATCATCATCATCTTCTTCTTCTTCTTCTTCATTTTATTTTTTCCTCTTCTTCATTTTCTTCTTCTTTTACTTCTTCATTTTCTCCTTCTCCTTCTCCTTCTTCTTTGTCTCCTTCTTCTTCGTATTCTTCGTCGCGTTCTCCTGCTTTCTCTTCTGTTCTTCTTTTTCTTCTTTTTCGTCATTTTCTTATACTTCTTGCTCTTCTCCTTCCCCTTTTTCTTATTCAACTTCTTCTTCTTCTTATTCTTATTCTTATTCTTCTTCTTATGCCTCTTCTTTTCTTCCTCTTCATCTTCTTCTTTTACATCTTCTACTTCTTATTCCTCTTTTTCTTCATCATCATCATCTTCTTCTTCTTCTTCTTATTCTTATTCTTCTTCTTCTTTAACTTAGTCTTCTTCTTCCCTTTCTCCACCACCTTCTTGTTCATCTTCTTCTTCTTCTTTCTCATCAACATCTACTTCTTCATCTTCTTCTTCTTTTTCAACATTTTCTTCTTCTTCTTCTTCTTCTTCTTCTTCTTCTTCTTCTTCTTCTTCTTCTTCTTCTTTGCTTCTTCTTATTCTTTCTTCTTCTTCTTCTTCGTCTTTTCTTCTTCATCTTCTTCTTTTACTACTTCTTTTTCTTCTTATTCTTCTTCATCTTGTTCTTCGTCCTCATCTTCTTCTTCTACTTCTTCTATTTGGTCTTCTTCTTATTCTTCTTTATCTTTCCCTTCGTCTTCTTCTTCTTTTTCTTCTTCTTTGACTTCTTTAGTTTATTGCACTTTTTCTTCTTCTTCTTCTTCTTCCTCTTCTTCTTCTTCTTCTTCTTCTTCTTCTTATTCTTCTTCATGTCCTACTCCTTCATCTTCATCTTCTTATTCTTCTTCTTTTTCTTCTTCTCTTTTCTCTTCTTCATCTTCCTCTTCTTCATCTTCTTGTTCTTCATCTTCTTCTTTTAGTTCTTTTTCTTCTCCTATGCTGTCTTCTTTTTCTTCTTCCTCTTCTACTTCTTATTTTATTTTTTTCTTCTTCTACTTCTACTTCTTCTTCCTCTTCTTCTTCTTCTTTGTCTTGTTCTTTTTCTTCTTTGTCTTCCTCTTCTTTTTCTTCTTCTTCTTCTTCTTCTTCTTCTTTACCTTCTTCTTTTTCTTCTTCTTTTTCTTCTTCTTCTTTTTCTTCTTTGTTTTGTGAGTCAAGCATAAATGTTTATATCTCATATGAGCTTGCTCTAAATAAAATTGTTAATATTTAATTAAGTCAAACCATGAATTTTAAATGTCTAAAATAGTTGTCTTCAAGGCTCTTAGAGTCATGGCAAGCTTTAAGGAATTTAAAGACATGCATTAAAATTTTCATACTTGATGATCTTTTCATTTTTCTTTAATTTGATATTCCAAATTTTTAGAAGATGTGACACACTAGTAGTATTAATATTTAAAAATGTTATAAAATTAATAATTACTGAATTTTTATTTTTGGGCCAAGCATTATTGATGCAAAGTATAGACATTGGTATTTGATTTTTTAAAATTATTTAAGAATTATTTTTCATGAATTTTTTTTCATAGTTATTTAGGATACTTATAATACTATGATAATATAAAATTATTTTTGTATACTTATATAAAAAATTTTGGCACAAAAATTCTCACAAGACACCCTAAAATCACGTTGCTCTCGGGAATTTTCATTGTAGTATTTGGTGGGTCCACCTAACCCGACCATTGCCCTGTCTAGGTCCTTAGAAATTCAAAAATATCTAATAATAAAAATTGTTGGATTGACCCAAAAGGGGCACCCATAGTCCAAAGGAATTCAGGCCACAGGCAATGCTAAACGGAACAGAGCGAGATCAAGTCGACCCGAACTAAGTGATGAAATCTTGGTGAAGGATGGAGGGAGCCAACCCCAAAGCGACTTGAGAGTCATACGAACTGAATACCTTATAAAGCGCAATGGCAAAGTTATTTGGGCAATGTGGGAGTAAAGTCCAATCTGATTGTCAAAGAAGGCAGAAGGGCAAGCGAGATCAGACGGCTGAGATTAATCAACATAAAATAACAAGCAGGAGAAACGAACCAAGGCTAAGCAGATATACACCAGGACGCGTAATCTCTGCGATAACTATTTTAATTTGACTAGTTTCTTGACAAATTATTCTAATACATGCAGGACACCTGTGCGTGATCAAAAGGTCCAGATCAAGGCCGCATTGATCTAATGGCAAAGATTAATATTGAACTGTAAAAAAGAGATTCGATCAGAACCGTGCATTTTTTGGCCCCAAATTGGATGGTGACTGCATTTCGTCCTTTACCCAAACGGCTAGTTCATTTTAAGAGCCGTTGGGAGTGATTTTAGAGCTCAAATTTAAGCTCTATAAATAGAGAAGGATGAAGAACTTCTATGGGTTACAATTGCTAAGTTCTCAAAGCTTTCAAATCACAATTTCGAGCAATTTCAAGTGCATAAGGTACTTTTAAATTCAAAAAGAGAAAGTGGCAAGAAGGATTCCCAAATTAGAGGGTTTTGCTTCAACAATTTTCAATTTCTTTTCCTCCTTTTCGATATTGAGTGTGCCTCATTCTTATTTTAAATTGTACTAAGTTTATCCTTTGTTACAAATTTTTGTAATTGTTTCTTTGAGGTAAGGGCATCCCGATATTGTGCAAAAGCATGAGGTTTGAGTTGAGCCTAGAAAAACTCAAGTAGATTTGGGATTAGTCGTAGGTAAAATCTTAAGTAGGTTTGAGGTGAACTGTACAAAAAACCCCGCTTGTAATTTGGTATTTTTGGTATTGTTATTCCCAACAACTGTTGGGAGTGGATGTGGGCTCAATTTTGAGTCAAACCACTTTAAAAATCTTTGAGTTATATCTCTTCTTATTCGCGCTTAAAAGATTTAATTTCTAATTAAAATCGAAAATTGAAAGAAAATTTTATTTACCATAATTCACCCCTTGGGAATTTCTTAAGCACAAAGAACTTCATTCTTATTCTTTTTCTTATTCTGCATCTTCTAATTCTTCCATTCCTTCTTATTCTTTTTCTCCATCTTCTTCCTCTTCTTCTTCTTCTACTTCTTCTTTTTGTACTTCTTCTTCCTCTCCTTTGTCTTGTTGTTCTTCTTCTTCTTATTATTATTATTATTATTACTATTCTTTTTGTTCTTCTTCTTCTTCTTCTTCTTCTTCTTATTCTTCTTCTTGTACTTGACCTTCTTCTTCCTCTTCTTCTTCTTCTTCTTCTTTGTCTTCTTCTTCTTCTTCTTCTTCTTCTTCTTCCTCTTCTTCTTCTTTTACATATTTTTCTTCTTCCACTTCTTTCTCTTCTTCTTCATCTTTTTCTTTTATTTCTTTTTTATCTTCTTCTTCTTCATTTTCTTATTCTTCTTATTGTTCTTCTTCTTCTTCCTTTTCTTCTTCTTGTTCTTCTTCTTCTACTACTTCTTCTCTACTACTACTTTTTCGTCTTCTTATCCTTCCACTTCTCCATCTTCCTCTTCTTCATTTTCTTCTTCTTTGTATTCTACTTTTTCTTCTTTTTCTTCTTCTTTTTCTTCTTCTTTTTCTTCTACGTATTCTTCTTCTTCAACTTTTCTTTTTCATCTTCTTCTTCTTAGTCGTCATCTTCTTCTTCTTCCTCCTCCTCCCCTTCTTCTTCTTCTCCTTTATCTTCATCTTCTTCTAGTTTGTCTTCTTCTTCTTCTTCTTCTTTTTCTTCTTCTTCTTCTTCTTCTTCTTCTTCTTCGTCTTCTTCCTCTTCTTTTTCTTCCATTCTTCTTCTTTCTCTTCTTTGTCTTCCACTTCTTCATTATCTTGTTCTTCACCATCTTCTTCTTCTTCGTCTTCTTCTTCTATGCCCTCTTCTTCTTCTTCTTTTTCTTCCTCTTCTTCTTCATCTTCTTCTTCTTGGTCTTCACCTTCTTCTACTTGTTCTTCTTCTTGGTCTTCTTCTTCTTCTTCTTCTCCACCTCCTTTGTCTTCTACTTGTTCTTTGTCATCTTCTTCTTCTACTTCTTTTCATTCTTCTTCTTCTCCTCCTTCTTCTTCTTCATCTTCTTCTTCTTATTTATTTTTTGCTTCTTCTTCTTGTTTGTCTTGTTCATCTACTTTTTCTTCTTCTTCTTCTTCTTCTTCCCATTTTCTTCCTCCTCTTCTTCGTCTTCCTCTTTTCATCTTCTTCTTCATTTCATACTTCTTCTTTGTCTTCTTCTTCTTCTTCTATGCCTTCTTCTCCTTCTTCTTCTTCTTCTTCTTCTTCTTCTTCTTCTCCTTCTCCTTCTTCATCTTCTTCTTCTTCTTCTTCTTTTTCTCCTTCTTCTTTGTCTCCTTCTTCTTCGATTTCTTCGTCGCCTTCTTCTGGTTTGTCTTCTTTTTCTTTTTCCTCTTTTTCTTATTCTTCTTGCTCTTCTCCTTCTCCTTCTTCTTTTTCTTACTCTTATTATTATTATTATTATTCTTAATCTTATTCTTCTTCTTATACTTCTTCTTCCTCCTCCTCTTCTTCTTTTTCTACATCTTCGACTTCTTCTTCTTTTTCATCATCATCATCATCATCTTCTTCTTCTTCTTCTTATTCTTATTCTTTTTCTTCTTCTTCTTTCTCTTTATCATCTTCTTGTTCTTCTTTCTCGTCATCATCATCTTCTTCTTCTTAATCTTCTTTTTCTTCTTCTTCATTTTCTTCTCCTTCTTCTTCTTGTTCATCTTTTCATTTTATTCTTCTTTTTTTCTTCTTCTTCTTCTTATTCTTCTACTACTACTACTTCCTCTTCTTCTTCTTCTTCTTCCTCCTCCTCGTCTTCTTCTTCAACTTCTTTTGTTTTGTCTTCTTCTTATTCTTCTTTATCTTCTTCTTCATCTTCTTTTTCTTCTTTTTTTTCTTCTTCTTCTTCCTCTTCTTCTTCCTCT
>JAIUJO010001340.1:7500-10000 GCA_023846275.1 Vanilla planifolia | reverse complement strand
GATCTCTCGAGACATTCCTCAAAAAATCTGATTCGTGCAGGATCAGAAAAAAATTGGTCCAAATCTACTGCGGGAATGATTTGGGATGGTAACTCGCAGTTATATTTATGAATATGAATAATGAATAAAAAAAAAGGTTGACCTATTGCTCATGCAATTTGGAACCCTCATATGTAGTGCCAAGCGGTTCCCCTTTCTCGTTCCGAGAAGTGCATTGTTGGAACTGGGCTGGACTTGATGTCATCCTCACCTTCCTCCGGCTTATCATCGGGTTGTTAATACCCCGTAGGCTGAGGAGCAAAAGGAGGAATGCACATGGAAATTAGTGATATTAATGGAAATTAGTGCTCGTATTTTATCTTCGTTACCTTTTCATAATAATAATAGGTTGCCTTGGACCAATCAATCGAATATTTATTAAGACGTAATCGATCGAACACTACTTGCACTACTTCCTCTCAAGCCTCTCCGACTGATTCGGGAATCTCTAGATCTATGCTGATTTTCAGTAGAAGAAGAAGAAAAAAAAAACATGACGAACAAGAAGAAAAAGACGACGAAGAAGAAGAAGAAGAAAAAGAAGAATACAAAGAAGAAGAAGAAGAAGAAGAAATGGAAGTAGAATAAGAAGAAGAAGAGGGGGAAGAAGAAAAAGGAGAAGATGAAGAAGAAGAAGAAGAAGAAAAAGAAGAAGAAGACGAAGGAGAAGAACAAGAAGAAGAAAAAGAAGAATGACAAGAAGAAGGAGAAGAAGTGGTAGAAGAAGAAGAAGAAGAAGAAAAACATGAAGAAGGAGACGAAGAAGAAGAAGAAGAATAAGAAGTTGAAGAAGATGAAAAAGAAGAATAAGAAGAAGAAGAAGAAGAAGAAGAAGAAGACGTAGAAGAAGAAGAAAAAGAAGAAGAAGAAGAAGAAGGCAAAGAAGTGGGGGATGAGGACGATGTAAAAGAAAAAAAAGAAGATGAAGAAGTTGAAGAAGAAGAAGAGGAAGAATGAGAGGAAGAAGAAGAAGATGAAGAAGAAGAAGAAGAAGAAGAAGTAGAAGAACAAGAAGAAGAAGAAGAAGAAGTGCAAGAAGAATAAGAAGAAGTGGAAGAAGAATAAGAAGAAGAAGAAGAAGATGATGATGATGAATAAGAATAAGAAGGTGAAGAAGAAAAAGAAGAAGGTGATGAAGAGGAAGAAGAAATAGAAGAAGAATATGAGAGGTAGAAGAAGAAGAAGAAGAAGAGGAAGATGAACAAGAAGAAGAAAAAGAAGAAGCAAAAGAAGACAAAGAATGAAAAGAAGAAGAAGAAGAAGAAGATGATGATGATGAACAAGAAGAAGAAGAAGAGGAAGAAGAAGTAGAGGAAGAATAAGAATAAGAAAAAGAAGAACAAGAAGAAGAATAAGAAGAAGAAGAAGAAGATTAAAAAGAATAAAATGAAGAAGTAAAAAAAAGAAAATAAGAAAAAGAAGAAGCAGAAGAAGTAGAGGAAGAAGAATAATGTGAAGAAGAGAAAGATGAAGATGAGGAGGAGGAAGATGAAGAAGAAGAAGAAGCAAAAGAAGAAGATGAAGAAGAAGAAGTAGTAGTAGTAGAAGAAGAAGAAGAAGAAGAAGAAAAAGACGATGAGGAAGAAGGGACAAAGAAGAAGAAGACAAAGAAGAAGAAGAAGAATGAGAAGAAGAAGAAGAAGAAGGCAAAGAAGAATAGGAAGAAGAAGAAGCAGAAGATGACAAAGAAGAAGAAGAAGAAGAACAAGATGAAGGAGAAGAAGAAGAAGAAGAGGGCAAAGAAGAATAGGAAGAAGAAGAAGTAGAGGAAGTAGAAGATGACAAAGAGAAGAAGAAGAAGATGAAGATGAAGAAGAAGAAGAAGAAAAAGAAGAAGACGAAGGAGAAGAAGAAGAAGAAGAAAATGAAGAATGACAAGAAGGACAAGAAGTGGTAGAAGAAGATGAGGAAGAAGAAGGTGAAGAAGAAGAGCAATAAGAAGAAGCAAAAAAAGAAGGAGACGAAGAAGAACAAAAAGAAGATGATAGAAGAAGAAGAAGAAGAAGTAAAAAAAGAAGAAGTAAAAAAAGAAGTAGATGGAGAAGAAAGAGAAGAAGGAGAAGGAGAGGAAGAAAAAGATGATGAAGAAGAAGAAGAAGAAGAAGATGATGATGATGAAGACAAAGAAGAAGAAGAAGAAGAAGAAGAAGAAGAAGGTGAAGTCAGAGAAGAAGAAGAGGAAGAAGATAAAGAAGAAGAACAAGAAGAAGAAGAAAAAGAGGTAGAAGGAGAAAAACAAAAAAGAAGAAGAAGAAGAGGAAGAAGAAGAAGCTGAAGAAGAAGAAGACGAAGGAGAACAAGCAGAAGATGGTAGAAGAAGTAGAAAATGAAAAAGAAGAGGAAAAAGAAAAAGTAGATGGAGAGGAAGGTGAAGAAGGAGAAGGAGGGGAAGAAGATAAAGAAGAAGAAGAAGAAGAAGAAGAAGAAAAAGAAGAAGAAGAAGAAGAAGAAGAAGAAGAAG
>JAIUJO010000408.1:126304-338804 GCA_023846275.1 Vanilla planifolia | reverse complement strand
CTTCTTCTTCTTCTTCTTCTCCTTCTTCTTCTTCTTCTTCTTCTTCTTCTTCACTTCACCTTCTTCTTCTTCATGATCAACTTGTTCATTTTCTTCCTCCTCCTTATCTTCTTCTTCTGCTTCTTTTTCTTCAACTTCTCCTTCTATTTTTTCTTCTTCTCATTCTTCTTCTTATTCTTCTTCTTTTTCTTCTTCTTATTCTTATTCTTCTTCTTCTTGTTCTTCTTCTTTATCTTCGCCGTATTCTTCTTCTTCTTCTTCTTCGCCTTCTTCTTCTTCATCTTCTTCATATTCATATTCTTCGTCTTTGTCTCCTTCTAATTCTTCTTCTGCTTCTTCTCCTAGTTCTTTTTCTTCTTCTTCTTCATCTTCTTCTTCATCTTTTTCTTCTCTCTTCTTCTTCTTCTTCTTCTCCGTCTTCTTCTTCTTCTACTCCATCTTCTTCTTCTTCTTCTTCTTCTTCATCTTTTTCTTCATCTTCTACTTTCTTCTTCTTCGTCTTATTTTTCTTTATTTTCTTCTTCCACTTCTATTTCTACTTCCTCTTCTTCTTCTTCTTCTTCTTCTTCCTATTCTTCTTCTTGTTCTTGCTCTTCTTCTTCTTCTTTCTCTTCTTGTCCTTCTTGTCCTCCTCCCCCATCTTCTTCTTCTTCCTTTTCATCGACTTCTTTTTTCTGCTCTTCTCGTTCTTCTTCTCGTCTTCTTCTCCTTCTTCTTCTTCTTCTTCTTGTACTTCGTCTTCTTTCTACTTCTTCTTTTTCTTATGCTTCATCTTCTTGTTCTTCTCTTTCCACTTTTTCTTCTTCTTCTTCTTTGCCTTCTTTTTTCTTCATCATCATCATCATCATCATCTTTTTCTCCTACTATATTACTTCTTTTTCTTTTACTTCTTCTTCATCATCAATTCCTACTTCTACATCTTCTTCTTCTTCTTCTTCTTCACTTCTTTTTATTTTTCTCCTTCTTCATCATCATCATCTTCTTCTTCTTCTTTGTCTTTTTCTTCTTCTTCTCCTTCTTCTTCTTTTTCCTCCCCTTCATCTAGCTCCTCTCCTTACTTTTCTTCATCATCTTCTTATTCTTTTTTTTCCACCATTTCATCATCATCATCATCTTCTTCTTCTTCTACATCTTCTTCTTCTTCTTTTTCTTCTTCTTCTTCTTCTTCTTCTTCTTCTTCTTCTTCTTTTTCTTCTTCGTCTTCTTCATCTTCTTCATCAGTTTCTTGTTGTTGTTCGACTTCTCCTAATACATCTTCTTTAGCTTCTTCATCTTCTTCTTCTTCTTCTTCTTCTTCTCCTTCTCCTTCTCCTTCTTCTTCTTATTCTCTTCATCTTCTTCATTCTTCTTCATCAGCTTCTTGTTGTTGTTCATCTTCTCCTAATACATCTTTTTTAGCTTCTTCATCTTCTTCTTCAAATTCTTCTACTTTTTCTTTTTCTTCTTCTTCTTCTTCTTCTACTTTTTCTTCTTCATCTACTTCTTCTTCCTCTTCTTCTTCTACTTCTTCTTCTTCTTCTTCTTCTTCTTCTTCCTATTCCTCCTCCTCCACTTCTGCTTCCTTTTCTTCTTTTTCTTCTTCTTCAACTTCTCTTCTTCTTCTTCTTCTTCTTCTTTCTGTTCTTCTTCCTCTTCTTCTTCTTCTACTACTCCTTTTTCTTGTCGTTCTTCTTCTTCTACAACTTCTTCTTCTTCTTCTTCTTCTTTGTCTTCTTTTTCTTCCTTTTCTTCTTCTACTTCATTTTCTACATCCTCTTCTTCTTCTTCTTCCTCTTCTTCTTCTTCTACTACTTCTTCTTCATGCTCTTTTTCTTCTTCTTCTTCCTATTCATTGACTTCCTTTTTCTCTTCTTCTCCTTCTTCTTCTTCTACATCTCCTTCTTCTTTCCTTTCTTCCTTTTCTTCTTCTTCTTCTTCTTCCTCTTCTTCTTCCACTTGTTCTTCCTTTTCTTCGCCTTCTTCAACTTAATCTTCCACTTCTTGTTCTTCTACTTCTTCTTCTTCTTCTTCTAATTCTTCTTCCCCTTCTTCTTCATCTTCTTCTACATCTTCTACTTTTCATCTTCTTCTTCATTTTCTTCTTCTTCCTAGTCTTCTTCATTTTTTCTTCAACATCATTATCATCATCATCTTTTTCTTCTAAGATAATAATTTCTTCTTCTCCTTCTTCTTCTTCATCATCTTCATCTACTACTACTACTACTTCTTCTTCTTCTTCCTCTCCTACTTTTTATTCTTCTTCTTCTTCTTCTACTTCTTCTTCATCTTTTTCTTCTTCTTCTAATTATTATTTCTTCATCTTCTTCTAATTTCTCTTTTTCTTGTTCCTCTTCTTATTCTTCTTCATCATCTTCTTATTCTTCTTCTTCCTCCATTTCATCTTCTTCTTCTTATTATTCTTATTCTTATTCTACTTCTACTTCTTCTTCTTCTTCTTCTTTTTCTTCTTCTTCTTCTTCTACTTCTACTTCTTCTTCCTCCTCTTCTTCTTCTTTCTCTGTGACTAACTTTTCTTCTTTTTCTTCTACTCCTTATTCTTTATCTCATTCTTCTTCTTCTTCTTCTTTTTCTTCTACTGACTACTTCTTCAACTCCCTCTTCTTCTTCTTCTAATTCTCCTTCTTCTTCTTTTTTTTTTCTTCTTCTTCTTCCTCGTCTTCTTCTTCTTCTTCTTCTTCTTATTCTTCATCTTCTTCTTCTTGTTCTTCTTCTGCGTCTACTTCTTCCTCTTCCTCTTCTTCTTCTTCTTTCCCTTCTTCTTCTTCTTTTTCTTCTTCTTCTTCTTCTTCTTCATCTTCATCTTCATCTTCTTCTTATTCTTCTCCTTCCCCTCGTCCTCAAATTCCTTCTTCTTCTTTTTCTTTTTCGTCTTCTTCTTCTTTACTACTTCTTCATCTTCTTCTTCTTCTTCGTCCTCTTCCTCTTCTCCATATTCTTCATCTTCTTATTCTTTTTCTTCTTCCTCTTTTGTCCTACTTGTACTACCTCCTCTAATTCTTCTTTTCACTTCTACTACTACTTTTTCTTGTGATCTCTTTCTTTCCTTCTTAATCTTCTTCTTCTTCCTCTTTTCTTCTACTTCTTCTTCTTCGTATTGTTCTCTTCTACTACTTCTTCTTGTTCTTCTTCTTCTTTTTCTACTTCTTCTACTTCTCCTTGTTCCTTTTGTTGTTGTTGTTCTTCTTCTTCTTTTTCTTCTTCTTCTTATTCCTCCTCTCCTTCAACAACTTTTTCTTCTTCTTCCTCTTCTTTTTCTTCTACATCTTTTTCTTCCTTCTCTTTTTCTTCTTCTTCTTCTTCTTTTTCTTCTTCTTCTCCTCCTTCTCTTCTTCTTCTTCTTCTTCCTCTTCTCCTTCTTCCTATTCTTCTTATTCTTCTTCTACTTCTTCTCCTTCTTTTTCTTATTCTTCCTCTGCCTCCTCTTCTCCCCTTCCTCTTTCTTTTTGTTCATCTACTTCTTCTTCTTCTCCTTCTTCTTCTTCTTTTTTTTTTCTTCTTCTTCTTCTTCTTCTTCTTCTTCCTTTTCTACCTCTTCCTCTTCATCATCTTCTTCCTCTTTCTCTTCTCCCTCTCCTTCTACTTCTTCTTCGTAATCAACTTCTTCTTCCCCTTCTTATTCCTCTTCTTCTTCTTCTTCTTCTTCCTCTTCTTCTTCTTCTTCTCCTTCTTCTTCTTTACTTGTTCTTTTTCTTCTTCTTCTTCTAGTTGGTCTTCTTCCCCTCCTCCTTTTATTCATCATCATCATCTTCTTCTTCTTCTTCTTATCCAACCTCTTCTTCTTCTTCTTGTTAATCTTCTTCTTCTTCCACTTCTTTTTCTTCTTCTTCTTCTTCCTCACCTCCTCTTCACCCCTTCTTCCACCTTCTTCTTCTTCATCTTCTTGTTCTACAACTTCTTCTTCTTCTTCTTCCTTCTCTACTCTTTGACATCTTCTTCTTCTTGTTCATCTTGTTCTTCTTCTTCTTCTTCATCTTCTTCAACTATTTTATATCCTTTTCCTCCTTTTCTCGAACTTCTTCTATTTGTTTTCACAGCCATCATCATCATCATCATCTTGTTCTTTTTCATCTACTTTATCATCTACTTCGTCCTTCTTACTTCTTCTTCTTCTTCTTCTTCCTCTTCTTCTTCTTCTCCTTCTTCTTCTTCTTTTTCTTCTTCGTCTTCATCTTTTTCATCTTCTTCTTCTTTTCTTCTTCCTCTTTTTCTATTACTATTACTACTACTACTTTTTCTTCCAATACAACTTGTTGTTGTTCTTCTTGTCTCCTTCTTTTTCTTCTTCTTCTTCGTCTTCTTGTCAATCTCCTCCGTCTTATTCTTCTTCTTCTTCTTCCTCCTCCTCTTCTTCTTCTTCTTCTTCTTCTTCTTCCTATTCTTCCCCTTTTACTTCTTCTTTTTCTTCTTCCTCATCATCATGATCATCTTCTTCTTCTTCTTCTTCTTCTTCTTCTTCTTCTTCTTTTTCATCTTCTTCCTCTTCTTCTTCTTATTCAACTTCTTCTTCTTCTTCTTCGTTATCTTCTTTTTCTTCTTGTTCTTCTTCTTCTTCGTCTTTTACTACTTTTTATTCTACTTCTTCTTCTTCTTCTTCTTCTTCTACTACTACCACATTACTACTACTACTTTTTCTTCTTCTTCTCTTGCTTTTTTTCTTCTTCTCCTTTTACTTCTTCTAATACTTCTTCTTCTTCGTCTTCCCCGTCTTCTTTTTTTCTTTTTCTACTTTGTCTTTTTGTTCCTCCACTTTTACTTGTTCATCTTCTTCTTCCTCTTCTTATTCTTCTTGTTGTTCATCTCCTCTTCTACTTATTCTACTACTTTCTCTTCTTCTTCTTCTTTTTCATCTTCTTCTTCTTTTTCCTCTTCTTCTTCTTCTTCCTCTTGTACTTCCTCTTCTTCTTCTATTTCTTCTTCTTCTTTTTCTTCTTCCCTTTCTTCTTCTCCTTCTTTGTCTTCTTTTACTTATCCTCTTCTTCTTCGTGTTCTTGTTCTTCTTTTGCTTCTTCTTTTTCTTTTTCTTCTTCTTCTTCTTCAACATCTTCTTCTTCTTCTACTTATTCTTCTTCTCCTTCTTCATCTTCTTTTTCTTCATCTTCTTCTGCTTCTTCTCTACTTTTTCTTGTTCTTCTTCGTCGCCTTCTTGTTCTTTTTCATTTTCATCTTCATCATCATCATCATCAAGATCTTCTTCTTATTGTTCTTCTCCTTCTACATCTTCTCTTCTTCTTCTTCTGCTTCTTTTCTTCTTCTTCCTCCACTTCTTTTTCCTTCTACTTTTACTGCTTGTTTAACTTCTTCTTTTCTTGTTTGTCATCATCTTATTCTTCTTCTTCTTCTTCTTCTTCCTTTTCTTCCTCTTCTTCTACTTCTTTTTCTTCTTCTTTGACTTCTTATTGTACTTCTTCTTTTTTTTCCCACTTCTTCTTTTTCTTCTTCTTCTTCTTCTTCTTCTTCTACTTCTTCTTCTTCTTCTTCTTCTGCTCTTTCTTCTTCTTCTTCTACATCTTGTTTTTCTTCATCGTCTTCTTCTTCTTCCTCTACTTCATCTTCTTTCATCAACATCTTCTTCCACTTCTTCTCCTTCTTCTTCTTTTTCTTTTTCTTTTCCTCATGTTCTTCTTCTTCTTCTTCTTCTCCTTCTTCATGTTCTTCTTCTTCTTTTTTGTCTTCTTCTGCTTCTTCTTCTTCTACATCTTCTTCTTCATCTTCTTCTAGTTCTCCTTCTTCTGCTTCTACATGTTCTTATTGGACATCTTCTTCATCTTCTTCTTCTTCTTCATCATCTTCTTCTTCCACTTCTTTTTATTCTTCTTCTTCCACTTCTTCTTTTTTTCATCTTCTTCATCATCATCATCATCATCTTGTTCTTCTTCTACTTTTTATTCTTCTTCCTCTTCTTCTCCTCCTTTTGTTAAAATCAATTTGTTCAATCAAACAGTACTTTATAACGCTTTCAGTTTAGAAAGAAGCATTGAAATTGTCATATTTTTGAGGAATTGTTTGTAAATGTAATGCCATATCACCTAATTTCTTTTTGAAACCAAAACATTTTTTACTAGATATCCTCCTAATGTTATTTATTGTGGTTCATTTTTTTTCTAAAACAATAGTTTCGTTATTTTTTGCTAGATCATTAGTTTAAGAGGTTAGTTTAAGAGGTATAAAAAATGATTAAATACCTAAAATGTTTTTCTTTTGTACTCAAGAACATACATAATATTTGTGGCCATATTGTATGAGATCATGACATAAGACAATTTTGGGATACCAAAACCTTTACACCTTTGCTTCAAGCAATTATCAAAATATTCTTTTTATAAGTTCTAGACAGAAGTCCTTGGGGCTTGATTGAAATTGATCAAAAAAGAGCGACACAAAAAGCTATGTCAGGTGTTCTAATAGTCACGTAAAGAATGTGTCATTTCTCGGTATACCTTGAAATCTAATTATTTTCCTTTCTCATGTTTTTTCAATAGTAAGGTGGGGACTCTTGAAAGTAGAAATGCATTTGATGTTCTCATGTTCACACCATTTTAACACGTTATTTTTATGCTTGATTTTGGATACAAGGTTACCTTTCTTATCCTCCTTAGCTTTCAATCCAAAGAAATATGTAACCTCATCCATTATGTTCAAGTTGAATCAAACACCTTTATGCTCACTAAATCATTCACATAAGCCCAAGTTGGTTGAACCAAATATGATATTTTTTATATAATCCTCGATTAAAAGAAGTTCATTAGCATAGTTCATGATGAACAAAGTCCTATCTACATTCCAATCCTAAAATAATGTTTGATTAGAAAACTTCTAAGCATGTTCATAACAGGATCTTTGTTCTTGTTACAATTCATATGATTCTTTCATTAGCTTATGCACATAATTTTGATGAAGAAAATGTTGAATGTAGTCCCATTATCCTACATACACTTTCTCCTAAATAACTACATTTAAGAAAGTGCTCTTAACATCTGTTTGATATAGTTTAAATGACTTGTATGAAGAAAAAGGTAAAAATGACCATGTTGCCTTCAACCTTACCATTGGTTCAAGTATTCCTTCTAAGTTTAGTCCTACTTATTATAACCCTTTACCACTAGCCTTTCCTTATTTTGAATGGTAACCACACTGTTATTTACATTTTATTTTTGAGTGCCCACTTTTTGCCATAATAATGTGACCACTTGGAATGTCTATTGATTCCAAAACATTCACTCTCAACAAAAAGTTGAAACCATCCAACATGACCAAATAAAAAAATTCTTTCCTCTTGGCTTCACTTGTATTTTCAGGTACAAATTTAGAAATAGATGCACCATATATGATTTCTTTTTAAAGAGAGGCATTAATTGTACTCCAAAAGAGAAGTCACTTAAGATTACATCTCTAAAGTGATTTTCATTCTATGCTAACACCTTTGGTTCAACTATTTTCTTTATTTTTTTATTTTAACATCTAATTTATATGATTTATTGAATATCAAGGATACTTTTCTTGTCCTAGTTAATTTGCATTCAATAAAATAAGAAACCTCACATATTATGTTCATCTCAATTTTGACACCAACATGCTTAACAATTAATTCACATAAGTCACAATTTGTTGTTCCAAATATGGCATCGTCCAAGTATTGTTGGACTAGCAAAAGCGAATCAACACAATCCTTATTGAACAAAATTCTATCTATATTCCCAACCTAAAATATTATTTGAGTAGAAATCCATAAAGTTTGTCATTCCATGATCTTTGTTTTTCTACCAATTTTACTTTTCCAAAGGCTTTTATGTCTTGCAAATCTACCTCTTTGTTTCGATGCATAATTTCATCAAACACTACGTGAGTAGATTCCATTACAACTATGTTTCCTTATTAAATAGGTTATGGGTTTATCTATTTGAAGAATATTAAGAAGAAATAGCCTCCATTTCTTTGTTTCTAATCTCCAATTCCTATCTACTTATTGATGTAACTCTACTATCAAAATATGCATAAGTTTTCATATTTTGGTTTCTTGTTATTGAAAATTACATATAATTTGTTATTCATAATTAGTTTCATAATAAATCTATTTAGACATTCTGATTATTAGAGTGGCTTAATTATTATGGCATTCTGATTTTTAGTTCGTATATCACCAAAGAAAAAGTAAAAGGAGCTACTAATGTTTTAACAAGGAGATAAAAAACTTTTAGATATATAAAATAAAGAAAGCTTACTATAATTTAATGATATTTGCTATATCCATATCAAATAGAAATAACTTTACTACATTTGTCGTTATGGCATATTGATAGTAAGAAGTTATTATCTTAAGCTAGCTTGTCGATATGAGGAAGATTAAAAGCAAAATGTTTTTGGGTAGAGGCATTAAATTAAAATTAATTGAAAATGAGGTTTTCTATAATAAAGATTAATATTTTACCTATTAATAGAACATTTTTTCCAAAAACAAATAGGTCAAATATGTAGACAACATAGTAGGGCTCATGTGGAAAGGCAAGAACTATTATATTACATAAGGATTCCAAACTTACATCATACTTTTTTAGAAGGTTGTACGAAGCATATTATAAGAAACTAATGTTTAACACAACATTTTTTAATAAAATAGAAGTCAATGAAAGAGAATATTTAAAACAATTAAGAAAATGTTTAGTCCATAAAAATTAGGTTTCTTTTGTAATTAGGATAAGTATTTGACTTTTAATCAATTTGCTTACAATAAAAATTGTTATCCAGCATAGATATGACACCTTATAATGTTTTACATAATATATTATGATATTATCATTATGCTGATATTAACAATTTAATAGTACCCTTCTTGATATAGATATCATTTTAGAAACTATTAAGAAGATGGTTCACTCCATTGAACTTTTGATAAGAAAATAAAAAAGAAGATTGTTAGGAAGAGGATCATGTATTGTTATAGGAAAGCCCAATAAAATTCATTGTAATGTTTGGAAAATGAGGATAAATAAAGAAAAGGAATTTTGTTCTTTTACAAATTATTGAAATAAATTGTTACATTACTTACAATATAGTTTTGTCATTATCATTAGTCAGGGAGCATACTATTTTTTTCTTTTTGTTTAGTAAAATTTATTGCTAATACTACTTATATATTTAAACATGATCAAAGTAGCATGATGGTGCATCCTTGATTATTTTATGAGGAAAGGCCAATGGGGTTCATAACATTGGAATTCAAAAAAGGATAAGTTATAGTAACTAGTAGGTACTTGGGAAGTAGATGAAGAGTTTGTTCAGAGGCATCCCAATATTGTTTGAACTTGAATGATTAAATTCTTATATGAAGGGAAGTTTACAAAACATTCAATACACTTCAAACTTTTTTTATATTTGTTGAATAAATATATTTTTTTAATAATATCACAAAGACTACTATTTGAAAGAACTAACATTATAAATGAGAAGTCAAATATGACAAAACAAATGAAAATGAACACTAAATAATAATTTTTCTTCAAATTGAAATCGATATGCCATTAGAAATACCAAAACTTTTTTAAAAAATATTAATTTATTTCTAAGGGAATTTTTAAGGACAAAATAATAAAAGTGCCAAATGATTTTAGAAATATATGAATTATTTACTTAAATAAACAACACTTGGAGTAGTATTTTTATGGAATTTGTTGAAAAACTTTTAGAAGTCATTTTCAATGGAATGTGTAGGAATTTGTAATCTTTATAAGGTTTTAGTCACAATGGATATCTAATATAATAAAAATTATGTACTAAATGAAGAGAATTATGAAAGGAAAGCTACTAATGACAAAGATATTATTGTTACGACTGAAATGAAAAACATTATAAAGGCTAGAAAGAGGGAGACAAATTAGATAACAATGAAGGTGCTTTAAGGAAGGAAAAGGAACAAGTTTTATGATTATATGATGCTTTTTGATGAAGTAACCAAAAGTGTTATAGAAGGGAAACTATAACTATCAAATGATAGTTGATGGTTTTATGATAATTCATAAAGTATTTGATGGTTCAATGTATTATGTTATTGACCCCTTGTCATGGTACTATATTTTATAATAAAAAATCCCAAGAATTATTAATGAATTTCTTAAAGAAAATTTGTAAATTTAAGAAAACTATTGCTTGTGTTCGTAGGAGAATTTAAAAAAGAAGAGGACTTATGGTTTGAATTTAACAATGGGATTTATTTTAAATTTAGTTTTAGCTATTCTAATTTTATTTTGAATAGATATTAAGCTTTATTTAAATCACTCATACAAGGTAAAAAAATTTGTCCTATTTAAATTAATCATCTTAAAAATATATTAGGATTCTAAAATCTTGATCTTATCTTTATCATCCAAGAATCATTTATTCTTATTGTACCTTTGAAAATTCTCTTTCCAAAACTTGTTGCAAAAAACGTATTTTAATTATAAAAATAAATTTGTAAAAAAATAATGATGTAATTAAAACCACAAAAAATTCATATTACTGAAAAGAGCAAAAAGTCTTGGTTAGAACACAGTGCTTGAATACAGCTAATAACATTTATCATGTCAATAATAAAATTCTCAAACCTATCAAACAATTTTGATTCACTCATAACTCAAGAATCCAAACATAACTTACATCTAGAGCATAGTAAGGGGTAGACAAACAAAAGAAATGCAAAATGTTCAATGTAAGAAAGATCTAATAAAGCCCTAACAATAAATCATTTATTCAATGTAAGACTAAAAAAACTTAATCCATTTATGGTTGTATAGAAAATTTTTTGAGTGCTTTTGCTATCCAATCACAATCATGTGATAGAATGATTCTAATATCGTCCACTTTCAAAAAACTTATTTATATCCTCATACACAATCACATAAATTTGAGATCTCGCAATCCATGTTTTATCTGCAAGGAAGAGCTAAATCTAATAGTCAAATCATGTTTTAAATTTATCGGTTCAAATGAAATCATAATTTCTAAATATTTCTTTTAATCTTATCCATCCAATTGAGAAGTTTTCAAAATCAAATGGTCTAAGAGCCTTCTGATCAAGTGCTTCTATTTAGTGAGTCTTTTTCGTTGTTTAGATTTTTGTAATTTCTTAATTAAAACTATGGTGGATATTTCAATTTAAATAATAATGAGTAGTTAGTTAACTTTGCAAGTGCTTTTAGTTATTAAAATTGTTTATAGATAAGTGAATTCTTGAACAAGATAGAATGGTAAAAGTTTTACAAAATCTGAAGATAACTTTTAAAGTCTTGATATTCAAACAATTAGTTTTCATTGCTTATTGACATTTTCTTATGGCACATGCTTCAATTAAAAATTAATAATCTCTACCTAATTCTCAAATAAGCTAAGTTCTCAATTTTCTTTAATTATAATTGATTTAATTAAAACACTTCTTCCTCTATAAGCTTTTATCAAGCATAAGATTTTTTTTATTAATTTACATTTTGTGTTATCGAGTTATTTTATTCTATTACCATGTTTATTATGGTGTATGATCATAGTTGTGTTTGTCTATTTTTTGTTATGAGGATTTAGATCTTTTGGAATCATGTTTTATATGAATAAGAATAGTATCTTAATTACATCTAAATGTGTTGGAGCAAAAATGGTTTTTGTTCCCAAATCTAATACTTAAAATAAAATATTATGTATTGTGACATTGATCAATTAAATCTAACTAAAATAATACACATAGACACACACACACACACACACACATGCACGCACACACATACACACACACAGATATATATATATATATATATTACAAATAAGGTTTGAAAAATTATGTTTAGAAATTAAAAAATAAAAATAAATAAATAAAAAAGTCAAAAAATCCTAAATCTTTAGGTTTTTGTAATGACCTTCCAAACAAAAAAGTTGCAGATGAATTATGATTGGTGTTACACCTTAACCTTTCATAACCATACTCCTTTGTAACAAATATTTAGTCATGCATTATACAAGATAGCATAAACAACAAATTTTGGTAATAGCTAGAAAGAAAGAATTAAATATATTTGAAAGAAATTATGCAAGTCTTAGATCAATAGAAGTAGGTATAATTTGAACATGATAGACTTAAATAAATTGATTAGTTGGTTGATAATTTCAAAAAATTATAAATTTGTGAACAATTTATAAATATAGATTAACTCTTTTTAAGTGATGACATAGTGGGGGAGAATAGAAAGTGAAAGATTAAAATGAGCATAAATTATAGGTGAAGATTAATCTAGTTTGGTGTACAAGTAAAGGAGCTTATCTTTAATAGTTGTGCATTTTATTTTTAAAAATAATTTATACTTTAATGAATTTTATTAAAAGTTATGTTTTCATCAGGAAAGAGAGGTTGTTGTCTTGGCCCATTACCTTGATGTTTTGTTTGATGATCATAAAATCTAAGTACTACAAATGAATTTTTTTAAATAAATTTTAAATTTTAGATAGATGATACCTTTATTCAAGGTAAACATTGAAAAGAAAGAAGAGCAAAGGTTACATTTTGTGATGATCATTTTCATTTGATTAACAAATAACTAAGAAATATTTTGAATTTAATTTTAGATATTATAATTTTATTTTTTTTAGAATGTTAAGCTTAATTAAAATCACTCTTTCAAGGGCCAATAACAAAATTTTTATTAAATTAATCATTTTAGAAACAATAGTAGGATTTTAAAATCTTTATCAAAAGTCAACCATTTAAAGAATTATTTTATTCTTAATAAAATAATTAGATTTTTTATATCAATAACTTATTTAAAAAAGTGTATTATAACAATAATAATTTATTAGTTAAAAATAAAAAATATAATTAAAATAATAAAAAAGAAAAACCTATTATTAATAATAATCAAAAGTGTTCGATTAGAGCATAGCTTCTAAATATGTGTAGCTGGGTTTATCAGATTAATGAAATAACACCAAAACTCATCAAAAAATTTTTGTTCAATACATAACTCAAAAATCCAAATTTAATATAGTATGAGGGTATTAGCAATAAGGAAAATCAGTTCAAAGTGAACTATGGGTTTACTAAGCCCAAAAAATGCACTTATCATGTGGGATAAGAAAATTCTTATAAAGTAATAACAATCCAATCTTCGAGTGAAATGTGTAACAAATGATCATAATCTTATTTGCCTTTTAAGAACACCAAATTAGATTCATTGTTCAATAATGCAATTTCATAGTCGAACACCTCTCATTTTATCGCTACATAAGAGAAAAAATCTTGTCATTATATCATAATTTAGATCAACTAATCAAAATCAAATAGTGCTTTTTTAATCCAAGCCATTTGATCATGTTTTTTTCACGATCAAATAATCTAGGACCCTTTAGATCGAGCGGTTCTTGTGTTATGGCTCATTTAGACATTATTTGAAGACATTTGGATTTTCAAAATTTTCATAATTTATCCATAATGATTAATTGATAAGTTTGGTAAGCACTTTTTGTAATTAAAAATTTTTTATAAATAAGTCAATTCTTGAATAAAATTTATTGGTGAATTTCTTAAAAAATTTAAAGAAAAATTTTCAAGTGATGACATTTAAGCCATTAGCACCCAGTGCTCATAATCACATCCATATGCTTTGTCGTTCACATATCAAACTAGTAATCTTCACTTTCTTCTCAAATGAGTGAAGTTTTTAATTTTTTTAATTAATTCATTTGAAATACTTGCACCTCATTCTATATTTATAAGTATAAATTTTTTTGTATTAATTTTTGTTTTGCAATGCTAAATTATTTTTTATTTCAAGTTTGTTTGGTTGTGAGGCCTTAGTAGTCCATTTCAATTATTTTGTTATTGTCAAGTTTTAACCTACCAATCATTAGACAAAAGAGTTATATTAGTTATTTTTTTTGTTATATTTTGGTGGGGGTAGATAATGGCTTCATTTTAAGCTAAATCACTTGAAAATAATTTGCCAATCATTTTTAATTTATACAAATTTTTTTTAACTTTTTTTAAAAATTTATTATTAAAAGAAAATCAACATATTTTAAAATAAAGTAATTTTTCTAAAAAATAAATTTAATTAATAAAACTCATTTTTAAAGACATACTTATTTTTATTAAAAAAATATATTATAGAATTCTTTTAAATATTTTAAAAGAAAGACAAATTTTTATTCTAAACAATTCACCCCTTCCTTTTTAAATAATGCTTCATAAAGACATATGATGTAGTTTAGGTCTATACGAAGGGGATGAATTGTTGTGAAAAAAAATTTAAGTTTCTTACAAAAATACTCAAATAATTTTTTTAAAAGTATTTTATAAAAGTTTAAGTTTATATTAAAATATTAGTTTTTTAATAAGAATAATTTATATGAAAAAAGATGAAATAGGAAAATTAATAATAACTAAAATGTACAACAATGATATTTAGGTGATTCTACTTAAACAACTACATCTAATTCCATCAAAATCTATGAAAAAAAATTTATAAGAACCTTTTAGCAAAAGCTTTATTGGCTAGACCCACATAAAAGAAACAATTTATGACAGCTTTACAGCAAAATCAAAAGACAATAGGGGAAAAACATTTTGTGACATAGAATGAAAATCAGTACAACAAAAATTCTATGGTTAATGAAATGATTAAAGAGGCACAACTATCTTAAATAAATCAATTAGAAATAGAGAAAATTAACAACTTAACTGATTTATGAAGAATGCTATAATTAAGAATGTCACGACTAAAAGAAGTAGCTTCAGTAGTGACAATTATCATGGGCTACTAATGGCTTAAAAATATTTTTCTTACTACATAAACATTCATCAAACCATTTTGTTCAAAACTTCTCTTATTTATAGACTTTTCTAATCGCTAAAAGCATTTATTAAATAAGAAAAAGAAGCATTATTGTATTTTCTATTTTTTTAGTTGAAAAATTATTGTTTAAATAAAATATTCTAAAGGCTTAAAAAATAAGAAGGGATGCTGCACATGAGTCGCTTAATGAGAAGAACTAAGACTATTTGTTCAAGAAAACTGCATGTTGAACGAATGAGATTTGATGAGAGTGTTTAGAAAAAGAATTTCATCAGAACTGTTAAATTTATCTTGGTCTATTGCCTACATTTCTTAGACTTTATAAAAAAGATGGAAGTGATCATGATCGTTTGATAGTAAAATTGCATGATTAGAAAGTTCTACTTAGTCTTGTAATTTGGAAGCATGTTGTGTAAAAACAAGGCTTAACCTTAGTCCCATATTATGAAAGTGAATAAAGATGTTTTGTGTAGAAAGTTTACATGTTTCTTAGTGTCAGCTTATTTTGCGTTAACTGCCCCCTTGTTTGCTCGAAAGGTCATTACTCATACCGTTAACGATGATTTACAAAATGTATATGTGGATAAGAGAGTATTGACCCATTCTAAGACTATAAAAAATATTTGTAGTTGTACTTTCTATCACAATTGATCGACGAGTTCTGTAAAGTCCTGTTGTTCTTTCATTAGTAATTAGTATTATTTTAATTAACATTTATTTTTTAATTTTTTATTATAATCCAATTGCACATTTTACAAAAGTTATTTAATAAATAGTAAAATATAAAGAAAGATAAAATGAATTCAAGATAACAAAAAAAGAATTAAATTTTAAAGTACTAAAGATTTTTTAAAATATTAATTTTAATAAAATTTAACTTTTGTGACTTGTGATAAATATTTCAATCAAGCTTAACCTTTTAATCAAAGTAAAATTAAAGTCCCTAAAATTTAATTCAAAGAGTATCTTTTTATAGTTTGTTACTCAAACTAAAATGGTTTTCATAGGATTTTGCTTATGCTACCCTTCTTCAAGTTTTCCCATTAATACAAACATTATCTATCTAAAATTTAAAACTTAACTTCAAAAATTTATTAAAAGTACTTAGTGTTTATTATCAATAAAAAAATACCATGACAAGAGGTCAAAAACGCAATAGCATTTCTATTTTGATGAAAATATTTAATAAAATTAACAAAAACATAAATTATTTATAAAAGGAATATACAAAAAGTTAATGATGAACTTCTCTTTCATGTATATCATTACTTGATTAATGCTCTCCCTTAATTTATGATTATTTCTTTAGAATTATTTCAATTTCTATTCTTTTTTATCTTTTACTATCACATAAAGTTACTTAATCTAAATTTTATAAATTATTAATAACTCTTAAATTTTAAGAAATTTCTAAGAAATTGTTGATGTAGTTTATTTTTTAAAGAAAACCTCTTTGCTCCAATTACACTTCATTGAATAGTCTAGCTTACACAATTCTTTTCAAATCAATTTAGTTTATTTTTTTTAGCAATTATAGAAAAAAATTATTTATGGTATATTGTATCTGATTGATTCAAAATTTCTAAAAAAGATTAATTATTATAATTGTTGGCATACTATTGTGTTTGATAAATAAAACAATAAATGTTTAACATTTTGTTCTAACATGCATATTCACATTGAAACAAGTTCACGTGTAAAGAACAATTGATTCATTTTTTTAGTGTTTTGCATGCTTCAACAATTGAAGACATGGGCAATAGTTTTGTTAAGATTTTTTTACTATAAAATAGAATGTTAGCTTATTTATTTTAGGACAATTTTTTAGTATTAATTTCAAATTATATTTAGGCATCCAAATTATTCAAACATCTTCTTGATTTAGCAAATAAATAAGAATCAATTTTTTAATCTCTCAAAGTTTTTATTAGTTTAAATCTTAAACTATTCATTTATTTAAGAAACATGATTCATATTTTCAATAATTTTTTCCTATGTTAAAATCACACTTTTTTATTTTTATAAAATTCTTTTATGTTTATTATTAAAAATAAAAGAATGAACTCAATGATGTAACTCAATAACACGTCAAGTTCACATAACAACAATATATCATTTGAATGAGGATATGGTGTGCAAGAGACTTAATAATGTCAGCACGTAGAAATGCAGTGTAAATAGACTCAAGTTCTGATCTACGAGAGTCAAACTCTTCAATTTTCTTCCATTTCTATTGTAAAGAATCTTCTACTTCTTTCCACTCCAAACACAATTTGTTCAAGCATTGAACCTTAGATGTCAACGTAATAATTCTACCTTTTAGTCTAGCAAGATATTTGGTGTGATTATAGAAAATGAAATATAAAATTTGCAGTTTATTTTTTATTTCTCCTGGTAACGCAATAAAGTTTTTCATCGTCTTCTACCTTAGGGTTTTTGCTTCAAAACCATAACAATTGGTATCAGAGCGTGGTTTCGTTTTTTTAATTGCTATTTTGACATCTACTCTAGAAGGAAGAAGCAGAGGAGCTAGGCCACGATAGAAGGAACAAGCAGAGGAGCCAGGCCATGGTAGAAGGAAGAAGCAAAGAAACGAAGTGGATCTTTAAGTCTCTCGTGCAAAGAGAGACAAACAATGGCTGCGTCTACGTAAACATAAACGTGGGCAAGGAGGAGTTACTGTCAACACTGTTAATGGAACCAGCATCAACGTCAGCCACGACAGTGTCAGCGTGAATGTAAAACCAAAGGAAGATGAAGCAGTTTGAGAAGGCTGTGAGCAAATACCTGAGGAGAACGACGAGGTCTGACAGCAAGAGGTTGTCGAATCCTGCAGAGAAAGAGCTGGCGGGAATGAAACCAAGAGCGAATGGCAACGATTGAAGGACACTTCGACGCACGGGGAAAGTGATTGCCGTAGAAGAAAGAATGAAAAAGTTTGCAAGAAGGGAAAGATTTCTAAAACATGAAGGCGGGCAGCGCAAAATAATTTACAAGAAGGGAGAGATTTAGAGGACACGAAGGTAGGCATTTCGTACAGCAATTCTGGCAAGGCTCAAGGAAGGCATTGAGGGAGATAGGGTGGAAGAGCTGTAGAGAACTCCCATTACAATGCAAAAAGGATGGGTAGAAAAGAGAAGGCTGGAGATGCTGCTCATCCTCTAGATTTTGTCGGTTCGAGAAGTCTTGTAGAGCTGAGAGGAGCAAGAGCTGATGCAACAAAGAATATTGTTTCTATCTCCTCCCCAGAGCCTGAGAGCATGAAGTCCTTGAAGGAAGCAGAGCTTCCAGGTTATGATGTTTCGGTTTTGTTTGAAGGTCCTAAGACACTTAGTGTTCTGAAGTGAAAAAAGGGTGCTGGACCTAAAAATGGAGTAATCTTGGTTGCTAGCAACAACAGAAAAGAAGAGAATGAAGTGAAATTACATTCAAGGAGGGATGCACACAAAGGAAAGCATTCAAGGATGGATGCACACAAAGGAAATTTCGAAAACTATGAACAGATTGGAGTTGATCAACCAAAGGTCGAAACATGTGCTAAAAGAGGAAGCTTTGAATCATGTAGATGGTGACAGAATAACTCCTGGGCAGCATGCCATTGGAGATGAAATAGAAGCTGTTGCAAAAGATGAAGAACCTCGGTATTCTAATCTGACAGACGGTGGATGCGAGGCTGAGGCGTGTGTCGATTACAAGAGAAAGCATGACATCACAGGATGCATGGATGTCGACCCCATTGAACATTATGGAGAAGGTGATTTCGCAAAAAGGATTGGCCTCATTAACTCTTACGATTCAACTTGTGCTAAGATTCTAGGAGCTCAGTTAGGATTAGCTTATTGGGACTGAAGATCATACAGTAGATGTTTTGACTAAAGTTAGGTGCACTGAAGTTAGAATCAAGGGAGAGTATTAGAGTTTGATTCAAAGCAGATTTGCATTATTTCAGTTGGGTAGTGGGTTAGTAGGTTGGCATATTTAGTGGGTTAATAGGTTAGTCGGTTGGTGTATTCAGTGGTATAGTGGACCTGTTTGTTAGTCTATGTCTAGGCTATTTAAGTGTGTAATTTGGTGTGATTAATGAAAATGAAAAATTCGAAGTTTTTCTTTTCCCTGGTAAAGCAAACCAGTATCTCCCTCGTCTTCTTCCTTGTGCTGTTTTTGCTAAGGAAAGCATAAGTGCCCCCGGTCCCAGACCAGGCGATAAATTGATTGAGGTGTGGAGTGATCCTAGCCCAAGTCATAGAGCAACCCAACTCTCATTCTCTGTGCTCACTCTACTTGCTATGGAAAGCATGCGAACTAAGCCCCTCTTGAGTTTGCCAAATGGGGCCCCTTCTTGGGATCATTAGCATACACTTTCCTTACCTATTATGTGTTTAGCATAAGGACACTAACTTCAATGGATTGAAAAAATAAAAAACAAACCAAAAAGCATACGAGGTCACAAAGGTACTCGTGCACCTCGTTCTATTTGACTATTTATTAGAATAGAATCTTCTATTTATATTATTGATATTATATTATAATATAGGAAAGAAGTTCCCAAAAATCAATACCGCAGAAGGGGGACCCCATGCCGACTCGCTTGGTTTGTTTTGTTGAACACATTGGGCTGTGGAGATAGAGTAATCTTCATCGAATCAGTGCAAAATTCTTTTTCGCTACATTTCAGCCCATGGATGATGGAGCCTTCTTGAAGCATGACATAGCAGTTGAATGTGCTTTCTTTTAGCATACTGATGAATAAGCTAATTTTGAAGGCATCTTCATGGGCTATATCCTCCCTATGAAAATATACTCGAGGAATACATAGAATATATGACATCCACTGATGTACTTCATTGCAACGACGTATACGTATTCTTTGAATTCATATGAATCCTATGTGGCACTCTCGCGTCATATGGCTCCATTCTTTGTAGTAAGTACTTCCTGATTCCACAAGATGGTAATTTATGTAATACATGATATCCTACCACTCGCCATCCTTCTCTCCTTCGAGAAGAGAAGGGGAACTTCACTTAACAATTGAGGGGAGCCAGGTTTGAGGATTACACTTGGGGGTCCCCACTCGTTAACTAGACAGGATTCTGGGAATCTTTTTTGGAGAACTTTTGAATCAGGTTAGGCTCTCAAAGTGTTTAATCAGATCAACCAGTGAGACTTTTACAGAATAAGGAGTTCAACAAGGGCCAGAAGATTGATAGAAGGACCTAGTCGAAGTCATTGTTGTGTTCAACATCGTAGGTTGACTTGTTGGAAGGGATTTCTTTCTGTCGTCTGTCTTTCCTTGCCCGAGGTCATGTCACATGTGGGCCTTCATGTAATTGCACTTCAGGACAATTTCAAAGGGCATTCACATTAAGCATCATGGTATTATGCAAGTCGAGTTGTTAGGGTGAAGTTGATCATAGCTAATTTGATGGCCAGAAGTTCTTAGTGGTCGACTAGAAATACCTTAGCTTTTTGTACCCTAGTTTCAAGTGGCTGTGAAATTTGTTGATTAGACATGCTTATAGAGAATCTAACCTTCTAATCTATGATACTAGACCTTCTAGCTATGTCAAAAGGTAGGTTTAGTGAATCCAAAAAAGTGAGGCTTTACTTGACAAGTGCACCTTAGTGACCCGATTATTCAGACCTGCAAAAAGCTGAGTTTCCTTGCTTTCTTTCATCACAGTAGTTGGAAAAATTTAATGTCAAAGTAGCAGAATAGTAGTGCCATTATCCACCTTTAGAGACATTTTAGAAGAGGGTTCCCATTCACACATCTTGATCGAGCACGGAATAAGTGCTTTGTTGATTGAAGGTGGTCTCTTCTCTACTCATAGACATAGGATAGAGGATCACTTTGCATCCATAGTCTTCTTTGCATTTCATGCATTTTTTTTCTTGTCTCTCAGATTCAGGGAGTCGAGGAGCAAGAGTTCTCCCTCAAAAGTGGCTTTCTGGGAGGGAAGTGGGCTTCATTCAATGGAATGCTTTGTTGGTTTAGCTCAAGGTGTCCGGTTTCTCGATCTAGTGTGGAGGTAGGCGCTCTTTGTTGAGGGGACATGTTGTTATGTGAAGCTGGCAATACTTGCTTGAGTCAATGATCAATGCTTGAAAATAGGGCTTGGGTGCTTGCTTCAATGTTTCTCCTCCTCGTATATCTATTAACGGGTTTTCTCCTCGTTAGCTCTCCAACTTCCAAAAGAAACTCCCCTTCCTTTCCATGCACCCAATCAGACTCAGAAGAATAAGCATAAAGGCTTAAAGACTTTTCACAATCAATGGACAAATAGGCTTTCTTCTCAATCTCTGTCGACCTAAGTTCCCTTCTTCTTATGTTCACGAGAAACAGGAATCAAAATGGACTACTGAAAAATTGAAAATGGATTCAAAGAAAAGAAGAAAGATGGAATTGGAGCTTCTTAGTACCTCTACTCTCATCCACCAAGTCTTATTCTGCTTTTCTATTCGATTAGACTATGGAAAGAGTGAACTCTGCGATTGGCACTTTCATGAGGATAGGTTTGGGTTGGAGTAGTTCATTCAAGTCAAGCTTTTATCTACAAAACTTCCTTCTTTTCTTCCTTTGACAATAGATGATATGGAGATCTGCTTTGCTTGTCAATTATTGGTGTCATACCCCACTTGTCACCAGCATGTCCACATGAATCAGACCAATATATGGAGAGAGTTTTCTTCTCTAATCATGGCAAAAAAACTCTTTCACATCCATATCTAAAAACTATTCTCAAAAGTCCCCCTCAACCCCTTGACCTGGCTAAACTAATTAAGCTGAGACTGACTTAGCCGTATCAACACTTTTCTTGCGAATCAACTTCCTGTCTGATTATGAATTTGTAGTAGAGTAATAATAGTAGTTGATCACTCTAAGTTATGGGTAGGGGGAGTGAGTGGAGGCTTCATTCAATGGAGGATACTATAGATAAGTATTCGATTAAGCCTTAGAAACTGTTAGGTATCTTGGGTGGAGGGAAGAACACCTACCTTGACTTCGATCTATAATTTGTTATCCAGTCAATCTGCCTTAAGGAGAGAGTCTATGCCCCTACCTTATGAACTTAATTGCCTTATGTGGAATAGTTCTTTAGTCTGAAAGTAGAATTCCTCAAAAAGGGAGAGAATTTCTTGTTGCCTGGATTGAATGATTCCATTCCACTACTGATGAAGGTTTCCCTATGCTACAAAACCTTTGGGACAAAGAATCATACTAGTTCATCTCTTTTGTAAGTTAGGACCTTCAGGGGCCACCATAGGGGACCTTTTGACTGTGACTTAGTAGCTAGTCGAAGATTTCCCCTGCAAAGCCTATCTATGGATCAATTGCATCCCTGAGCCTTATAGTAATAGCCTACTTTTGTTAGGCACTCGATAAGGGGCAGGGTTGGGAGGGGCCTTTGAGGATCTGTTGACTTGAGCTTAAGCATGGTGCTTGTCTTCTTGATAGACTTATTCTTTTTCTTTGAAAAACTTGGCTTGTTCGCTTAAAAGGTCCTGGTCGCTACTAGTTAGTTTCACTATACTTGGATAATCTTCATATATATATTCCATATAGATTATCTGTTTTCTTAATTGGTGCTATTTCCAAATGAATTGGTAGAAATTTCAGTAGTTGCAAGATTTAGTGGTGGAGTTAGCCAGAGAGTCCCCGGTTAAACAAGTTAAGGCAAAGAGTTTCCTACAACCAGGCCTACTTTGGTGGTTTAGACTTTCTTAGCATATCATTGGGACCTATCAATATTCCAGTGAGGAGAATACCAGTTAAAACTTGTAGTAAAGGGAGGTACGTATTCTCAGAAAAGGGATCCGATTCTAGATTATGCTTGCAAAACTAAATTGGGATTGCCTCACTCCACTTTTCTTTAGGTGCGATACATATTACATATGACTAACGAGAAGAGGGCCCGACCTGATGCGAAGTTGGAGCGATTGACTTCTTCGATGAGTTAGCTATTCCCACCTATGAAAGCTGAAGGCTACAGCCCTTGGTTGTTCGAGAAGATAAAGAGGAGGGCAGAACCGTGACATCCAGCAATAGCCCCTACATGTCGATGAAAAAATGTGATTTGAGAGGAACACCTATAGTTGATAAGAAAGTTTTGGATTGGAAAGAGTTGCTGGTCAAACCGGTTTGGATGAATGGAGTAAGAATAAGGGGTTGATTGTAAGTGATAGGAAGCTTATGGGTGAAGTCAAGGGAACAAATGGAGGGGTGGTTTGAAAGTACTAGGATAAAGAAAATGATGGTAAGGTTGTGGAAGGGTCGATCTCAGTTTCATGTAGTTGTGAAGGTCATTTGAGCAAGCTAAACTCTTACAAAGATCGCAAAGTAAGTAGATTACTTATTTCAAGAGCAATAGTCAATCAAAAAACCTCAATTGTTATCCTTCAAAGTTTAGGTGAAAGATTAAAGAAGAATTCTTCACTCCAAAAAAACCACAAGTAGAACAATAAAATCTTTTCACCCAAGAAGTTTGAAAAACCATATTCAAATGGATTCAAATATTCTAAAGTAGGGTAGTCAGATTGTGGCAGCATTTCAACTTTTCTCATAGTTCAAGCACAAAATAAAAGAGAAGCATATATAAACAAAAGGGGGGTTGGGCCGAGGCCTGGTCGATTTTCTTATCATTATTATGAATAGTAATTCCTCTACTACTTTTTTATGTGATCCTATAGATTCCAATGGTTTGTGCCAACCCGGTAGGGGAATAGCAAACAGAATTTGGATATCAAACCTGTGTCGATCAAATGAGAGGAAACAATCAAGCTGGATGGCGATGTTACTATTGCTGAAGGTTCACGAGGGAATTTTAATCAAAGTTTCTTATTCCTAGGCTCAGTATCCTGGACTATGTCTTTGTTGGCTCGTTTGGGTTTCTTTGGGGTGAATTTGACCTTATCCTACCAGAAGTGAAAGGACAGGTTCTTTTCTTTTGAGCTAAATATTAGCTAGAAACACTAATATTCCATGAAATGTAGAATCACTAGGACTTTCCAATCTACTTCTAAAGAGCTAGGCACACCACAAAGAGAGCTAAGCAATGAAAGTAGAAGAAGGAGACCGCAAACCTCAACTCAATCAAACAACTCGGTCGGGTAGGTGGGTCAACTTGAATCCACGGGGCTAATAGCTAAAAGGAACCAAATAGGGCCTAGGGTTTGGGCACAATATAGGGAACTTCTTTTTGAGGAGGTGCCCTAGTGCTTTCAAATTGATAAAAGAGTCAGGTTTTGGGATGTACCTCACTCTGGATTGGGGCACATTGACTATGAAAATCAACAAAGATGACGTTGTGATTCTTGCTTAAAAAAACTAATCGAACAAACGATCTGTATGAGAAGTCGAAGAAGAAAGCCCACATATATATACCAGGGTTTGGCTAAGCTAGTGCCTTAGGCAAATATAGAACTTGATACAAGATAAGGCCTATAATACAGAATATGAAGTCACTAGCCAAAAGTCGATTCCATAAGCATCAAAATCGAGGGTTGGGTCCCTTCATGGGAAACCTAAGGGCCCCCTTCTAAGGAACTATGATAGGAAAAAGAAAAAAGGTGGAAGACACGGGATTTGGAGTATGTCACTATGTAATCGAGGTCTAAGGAATCCCTTTCTTCTCAACCAAAGATCCCACTGGGATTCATCTTATCATCAAAGGATGAACATCCTAACCGCTCAAAGATAACCAGCGACAAAGTCTTGCAAGGTTTATAAATAGGAGCTTCAAAGTGCGGACAACTACCTCTACCCATGGAGGCAGGAAGGATGAGATGCCAAGGGAAAAACTCAAGGAGGCCCTTTGGAAACAAGGGAAGCCCTGAAGTGGATCTATTTCAAAAAGCATAGGGTATTAGCGTGGAGGGCTCCATCACGAATTATGTTGAAGTTGAGTTAAGGCGCGATGAGTTACCTCCAACAGGTACCCTAACTAAGGAAATCCTAGGTTCACCATGGAGGTGAAGTCCCCAGAGGATTTTGACAGGTGGAGACGGTTCGCCATCGACCGAGACGAATAGGGTGGTCAAAAGAGCCCCTGACTCGACGAGTTCTCGAGAGCATGGAGAAGTGAGAGAAAAAGAAAAAACTTCTTCAACCCTTCGTGGGTTTGCAGTTCGGGAGGTAGTCAGAGGCGATGTCATCCATCATCGACCTTAGGCTTCTTCTCGGGCCATGATGGGTCTGTGACCTTTTGGTTGATACAGATCAGTTAGCCAACTAAAGAGAATGAGTTAAGAAGTTCCCGCAAAAAGATCCCAAAAGGTCTTTTCCCCGAAGGAGGCCCTACCCCCAATCTTCAATAGTACCCCTACGAAGGCCCCACTTGAGAAGGCTGAAAGCTAACCTTGAAGTTCAAAGTCTATAAGCAGTTCTCGTCCTTATCAAACTTCTATTTGTTCTTTCCTTCAAATGTTTCAAAGACAAAGGGTGTATAGCACCATTTCCTACACTCTATCTTTTTAATCGTAGATTTTTTAGGGTATCGTGATGTCTTTCTAAGGGATTGCAGGTCTATTCATTAGTTCTGATTTGTGGTGTACAATTGCTTGGAATGTAGGTAGTGGTCATGACCTATTTGATAGAATAAATCGTTGCATCTTCCTTTGTTTCTTTCTAAAAGATATTCAATCAATCAAAATTGAGATCAATAGCCCAGAAACTATTCCCTTCAATTGTACTGATGATAATTGGTGGTGCTGATGATAATTGGACACCGCTATAAACGAAAGTTGATAAATTGGCCTGTTTCTTGCACGTACCAATTGAATGGTATAAAGAAGTAAATTAAAGTTAAATGAATTGAAGAATCAATCTAAGAAAGTGGGAAAAAACATCTGAATTGCATTTTTCAGACAACTGAAGATTCTTCAAAAAGTGGAGGGTACTTTTTAAACTATTCATTTCAGCAAAAGATGCTTAGGCTATATTCTATTTCGTTTCAATGAAGACTCGAACAATCCATTTGAAGTAATGAATCTTGTTCGGATTTCAAGATGAACACTATCAAACCCTTCCAATTTGTTGTTTTTTTTTCTTTCTATATATGTGAAGCAAATTTGGAATGAATTTGTTTCTGTTGTTTATTCTATCTAAATCTAAGATTTCTATACAAGTTCTAGAACAAGAGGTTATAATTCGAAGCAGAACAAGGTATCAAAATTTCCTATTTTTGTTTTTGTGTCAGAATTGAGTCTTTGAATCTAGAATAAAACCATAAAAGAATGCACATTTTCCAATGAAAAAAAAAAGAACGCATCAGCTTTTTTCCCATATCTTGTGCCTATACTCTTCTAGCCCTGGTTGATTTCTCTCTCACTTAATAATGCTCTACAAACTTGGATCCTTCGTTGGTGGAATACCAGGAAATTTGAAATCCTTTTACATGATATTGAAGAGGAAAATGTTCTAGAAAAATGGATGGAATTGGAAGAACTCTTCTTGTTGAATGAGACGATAAAGGACAACTTAGAGATAGATATACAAAGGCTTCGTATAGAAATGCACAATGAAATGGTACAATTGGTTGAAAGACACAATGAATCCCATTTACATATCATTTTGAATATTTTTACGTATCTAATCTATTTCAATATTTTCACAGGAATTTCCATATAACTTTAATGACACAATCAAAGCTTTTTGAATTCTTTTCATTGTTGATTTATGTTTTGGATTTCACTCGATCCATGGTTGGGATCTAATGATTCATTCAATCTGCAATTATTTTTTATTTACTCAAAACTAGCAAATAATATCTCTTCTGGTTTCCATTTTTTGAGTTATTATATATGTAATTGAGAAATATGGGATCTTCCATTTTGGAAATTGTTTATCTCCATCGCTTATCAAAATTTATCATTCCATGAATGAATGAAGAATTCATCAGATCTTTCCATATCAATTAAATTAGATTCTTTTTTTCATTTATAAAGAAATCATTTTTCATCTAACTTATTCTTTATACTTCTTATACTTCTACCTTTTCGATTCAGGGTCTTCATGCTGTGTTACAATTATAGTCAAACTCCAACTATTTTTAGTAGAATATACAATGGCCAATAGGGAATTCTACCAGTACCTATCCAATTTCTTGTAGAAATTTTTTGATCAATGATTGGACCATGAAAAAATGAAAGGCTTTTTCTTGTGTAAACGATTAGATTACTCAATCCATTTCTGTATTGATCATTATATATGTAATAACTTGAGCATCTATTTCAAATGCATATCTAATTTTTGCACAAAAGGGTTACAAAAATCCCCGAGAAGCAACTGGTTGAATTGTATGTGCCAATTCCCATTTAGCTAATAAGCTAGTGGATATTGAAGTTCCACAAGCTCTACTTCTTGATACTATATTTGAAGAAATTTTTTGTATTCCTTATGATATGCAATTGAAAAAAAACTTTCTAATGGTAAAAAAGGTTCTTTGATTGTAGGCGCTACCCTTATTATACCCGAGCGATTCAAATTAGCCCCTACCCCCGTCCCCCGAGAAGCAACTGGTTGAATTGTATGCGCCAATTGCCATTTAGCTAATAACCTAGTGGTTATTGAAGTTCCACAAGTTGTACTTCTTGATATTGTATTTGAAGAGATTTTTCAAATTCCTTATGATATGCAATTCAAAAAAACTTGCTAATGGTAAAAAAGGATCTTTGAATGTAGGAGCTATCCTTATTATACCCGAGTGATTCGAATTAGCCACTTACCCCCCACCTCCCCCCCAGATCGTATTTCTCTGAAATGAAAGAAAAGATGGTCTATCTTTCTTTTCAGTTTTATCATCCTAATCACCAAAATCTTCTTGTGATACGTCCTGTTCCTAGTAAGAAGTATAGTGAAATTGTCTTCGCCATTCTTTTGCCTGACCATACTACGAAAGAAGATGCTCACATATGAAAATATCCCATATATGTAGGCGGGAACAGTGGAAGGGATCATATTTATCTTGATGGTAGCAAGAGTAATAATACAGTTTCTAATGTTACATTGGCTGATATACTGAGTCGAATAGTATGTCCAAAAAAAGGAGGATATGAAATAACCGTAGTGGATGCAGAAAAAGGGCGTTAGGTGGTATATGTTGGTACAAGTGAAAAGTGCTGAATTCTTGTCAATCGATAGAATTATGTATGATTCCAAACAGCCAAAAACTACGAAAAATTCAGTAATCCTTGTGTCGAATTCTTGTCGATCGGTAAATGCAGTGTTACATGTAGAAAAACAGTCGATCAAGATAATTGCAGGGATCATGTTCATGAGTGAGAGTAGGCAGATTAGCCGCGAGGCTACGATGAAGTTCATATTACTAAATCATGTTTACAAAAGAGCGAGGATTCACACCCTAATAGAATTTGACTTTGTTTGAAGTGTTTGGCTAGCAAGGGAGGAGCACTGTAGAAAGCTGATTAGTTATAAGACCTTCACTTGGAAGAAGTTCCCTAAAGGTCTTTCCCTATAGGGGCCCCTCCCCTTCCAAAAGTCACTCATGAATTGGACATATCTCTCAAACACTATGGTCTTCGGTAAGCCATGATGCTTCACTATTCTATTATCTCATTCAAGAAATTAGTAGCGATAAGAGAAGCATCACTTACTTTCTGACATGCAGTCAGATGGACCATCTTCGTAAATCTATCAACAACAACCATTATATTACCGATTCCCTTGGCCATGCAGGGTAAGCCTAACACAAAGTCAATATTGACATCTTTCAACGTCTTCAGGGGAATCGGTAGAGGTGTGTACATGCCGGTGTTTTTCTTTCCTATCCTCCCTTCGTCGTTTGATAACCAGACATCTCCCTACTTCTTTTCTTTCGCTACATCTCTCTTGATACAAGGCCAACAGAAATGGTTTTCACCATGGTAATCGGTCTAAAGAAAGAAGCAATCCATAGGATTTTCCAAATCCATCGTTCAAAGAATGTGAAATCAATGTTTCCCCAGATAGAATGGGATGTTGGTTCCAATCCAAATCATATTCGTTGTGAGCACATTACTTAGAGTACGAAACATCGACGTAAAAGATTGAGGGATAAGTGATCCTAGGTATGTCTTCCATACTTTTCGGTGTGATTGCTTACTATTCTGGTGTGCCATATTCTTTTCAAGTGCTTGGGCTATGGTACATGAAAAAGTCACCCCAGGAGGGGAGGCCCCAGCCCCCTTTGTTCTTTTCATGTATCAAAGATCAGTCGGACCAACGGGAATTGACTCAACAACTAATCGTCAGATCACCCGTTAGACCTTGACTACTCTCCTATAGGATTGAACAAGAGACTAACAAAGACATGCTTGAGCAGCAGCTACATGATAGCAAGCTGATTCCAAGTTTGTAACTTGAGTATGCATTGATGATGAAAAGTTGACATTGTGAGGATCCATCTCACCAGGTAAATGATCCGAGGAACGAAGAAAGAAGTGAAGAGAAAAGTTCAAAAGTGGACTGCCCACTCAAGAAATTCATGCTTCAATGTCCAAAGCATAGATATAGATCTAATATATCCCACTTCATCTCCAAAGCATAACTTGCTACTCTGAAAGCTCCACTGAGGTCGTGTACAATAAATTGAACCACACAAGTAGGTGTGCATTGTCTACAATAATAAACTGAGAAGAGAGTGTTGCTGATTTTCCCATTACTAGTAGAAGTTGTGGTTCTTTGGGCCTCTTTTTTGCCTTTCCCTACTTTTGGATCAGGCTTTGCTTTGGCTTGATTTCATCTAGAATTTCCCAAGCCCATTAAAAGGACTTCTATCAAATAGGATTGATCGTTGGGATGACTTTTTCACATGTCACAAGAGGGAAAAGTAACCACAGAAAAAAGAGGGGCCCCTTCCTATTTGTATCAAAAAGATATCTCAATTTCATATACATATCTTGTTGTAGCCTTTCCAGAGCTTTACTCCCAGGATCAATGAATAGCTAGGTTGTGTTACATGCTCATATACACATTGCAAAGTGATCATGCTAATCCAATCTAATTCTAATCTAATCAAAATGAAATATGGACATACAAAAACTAGAAAGCATTGGTAGCATCCTTTTGACTTCATTAAGCCCATTCATCACATCAGGAGAAAGAAATGACACAAGTGAACGCCTAGGAGGCTTGTCTCATTGATATCATTTTGTATTGTAATTTTTCCAATTCAAAGATGGAAGTTAGAAAATAGATAGAGGATAAAAACAAACTTATAAGGTAGTTCTATTATGTTTCTTTATAGCTCTTAGATTGCATATTAGCCAAGGCCCAGGAAAGGTTCCCAAGAAACCTTTTTGAGATTCAGAGATGCTCAAGTTCTAACTGCCAATATATTTCCAATTGACCAGAACCCCTCATTTCAGATTTGGGGTAACCACTTCCCGATCATCATCATGCTCATGGAGATCAGAGTCCTCCTGTCTAGATTTTGATCTGGGCTATTGATGGCTACCAACCCCCACTCTCTTTCTTCTGAATCATCAGAGGTGTCCCAATCTTTGGAGTCCAGAGGATTAATCTCTTTGGCAAGTATGGGGGAGGTTGGTTGTCATTCTCCAAATTTTATATGCACTATGTTGGTAGTGATTTGTCTTTTGAGAATCTCGATCTATATTGTTGGCCTATTTGATTTAAGTTGATGGCGTAGCACCAAAAAAGGTTGATCAAAGCAAGAAAATAGTTATCTAGCTTCTACAATCAAAAAATCCAGGTTAGCTTGCTTGCTAAGGCTCTCCGAGCACTCTGTAGGACATGGATCGATCATGAATGAGAATGAACTTCTCTGTAATGTCGTACATAATATATAGGAGTCACAGTCCCTCTTTTCGACCAGACGAAGGGAATGTGAACTCCATTCTAGTGCTTGGCTTGATCTGAGGCCCACTATGGGAAAATACTTCTAGTGTGATTCAAAATTAATAAGGATAGGTAACATAGAGAGAGTATGTTTTCATGGCACTCAAACTGAAAGAAGCATGGGAAGAACATAGCTCCCAGGCATACGAATGAAAATTATCAGAATGATGGGAGAGTGCTTCGCTTATTCAATCTTATGAGTGACTAGGAGGTTGGGGAGATTATATTGACTCATGTACTAGAGAGGAAACCAAGCCAAGAGGAAGTTTGCCTATGTAGACAAGGATGTTGAAGTGACAAGACCACTTTCTATGCCAAAAAGAATCCACTCATTTATGTAATAAGGAGCATACAGGGTTGGAAGGGAATCCCATTTTGATTGACTCAAGTCATAGGGGTGGGGATCCTAAGTGGAGTGGCAAAGCAGGTTTAAAGCTTGAACCAGTTAATGTCAAAATGCTTTCGACCCTATAGCTTTCTCTTTTGCTAATAAATAACCAGCTGATGAGTGTCGATTCACTGATTGAGAATTGGGATCAAAAAGGTTGAACATGGATCTATATGGGGAGAAGAAAATCTTGGCTTTCTTGATTAGACAACTCATAATTTGTGGAAGGGATAAGCCAGCTTTCAAAGGAATAAATCGCTCTATTTGACCTGTTCATAAGTTCCTCCCTTTTGTCCTTGAGACGTTCCCCCAAAGGCCCTGATGAGAAGTGGGATCTGGGTAGAAGGGCTCGATCAAATACTAGTCTTTAGTGGAGTGTAGCTATTAGCAATAACAATGCACCAACCTTTCCATAAGGCCAAACTAAAAAAATCAACAACCATAAGTGCCCTTGTCCCAGAACAGACAATAAATTGATTGAGGTGCATAGCGATCCTAGCCCGAGTGATAGAGCAACCCATCTCTCATTCTCTGTGCTCACTTTACTTGCTAAGGAAAGCATGCAAACTAAGCCCCTCTTGAGTTTGCCAATTGGGGCCCCCTCTGGGATCATTAGCATACACTTTCCTTACCTATTATGTGTTTAGCATGAGGAAACTATCTTCAATGGATTGAAAAAATAAAAAACAAACAAACCAAAAAGAGTACGAGGTGACAAAGGTACTCGTGCACCTCGTCTTATTTGACTATTTCTTAGAATTGAATCTTCTATTTATATTACTAATATTATATTATAGTATTGTAAAGAAGTTCCCAAAAACCAATACCCTAGAGGGGGACACCATGCCGACTTTCTTGGTTTGTTTTGTTGAACACATTGGGCTGTGGAGAAAGAGTAATCTTCATCGAATCAGTGCAAAATTCTTTTTCGCTCCATTTCATCCAATGGTTGATGGAGCCTTCTTGAAGCACGACATAGCAGTTGAATGCGCTTTCTTTTAGCATACTGATGAACAAGTTGATTTTGAAGGCATCTTCATGGGCTATATCCACCCTATTAAAACATACCAGAGGAATACAAAGAATATATGACATCTGTTGATGTACTTCATCGCCGCGACGTATACTTTTTCCTTGAATTCATATGAATCTTATGTAGCACTCTCGCGTCATATGGATCCATTCTTTGTAGCGAGAACTTCCTGAATCAGTAGGTTGACAATTCATGTAATACATGATATCCTACAACTCGCCATCCTTCCCTTCTTCTAGAAGAGAAGGGGAACTTCACTTGATAATTGAGGGGAGCTGGTTTTGAGGATTACACCTGGGGGTCCACACTGGTTAACTTGAAAGGATTCTGGGAATCTTTTTTGGAGAACTTTTGAATCAGGTTGGTCTCTCATAGGGTTCAATCAGATCAACCAGTGAGAGGTTTATAGAATAAGGAGTTTAGTAAGGGCCAGAAGATTGATAGAAGAACCTGGTCGAAGTCACTGGATTGTTCAACTCTGTAGGCTGATTTGTTGGAAGGGATTGCTTTCTATTGTCTATTTTTTCTAGCTCGAGGTCGTGTCACATGTGGGTGTTCGTGCAATTGCAGCTCAGGACAATTTTGAAGGGCATTCACATTAAGCACCATGGTATTATGCATGTCGAGTATTTAGGGTGATGTTGTTCACAACTAATCTGATGGCCAGAAGTTCTTAGTGGTGGACTAGAAGTACCTTAGCTTTTTGTACCCTTGTTTCAAGTGGCTGTGAAATTCATTGATTAGACATGCTTATAGAGAATCTAACCTTCTAATCTATGATACTAGACCTTCTAGCGATGTCAAAATGTAGGTTTAGTGAATCTGAAAAGGTGAGGCTTTGCTTGACGAGTGGACCATAGTGACCCGATTATTCGGACCTACAAATAGCTGAGTTTCCTTACTTTCTTTCATCATAGTAGTTGAAAAAATTTAAAGTCAAAGTAGTAGAATAGTAGTTCCATTATCCACCTTTAGAGACATTTTGGAAAAGGGTTCCCTTTCACAACTCTTGGCCGAACAAGAAATAAGTGCTTTGTTGATTGAAGGTGGTGTCTTCTCTACTCCTAGACCTAGGATTGAGGATCACTTCGCATCCATAGTCTTCATTGCATTTTATGCATCTTCTGTCACGTCTCTCGAATTCAGGGAGCCAAGGAGCAAGTGTTCTCCCTCGAAAGTGGCTTTCTAGTAGGGAAGTGGGCTTCATTAATTGGAATGCTTTGTTGGTTCGGCTCAAGGGGTCCAGTTTCTTGATGAAGAAACAGGAGCTAATCCCTTATTCAGTAGGGTCATATTAGGATTCAGAGTTTGATAGATAGAACACAACTCTTGAAGCTATAACCATAAAGCTGATGCACTGTCCAACATAGCAGCAGCTATAGCCCTCAGCCCATTTGAGACCATGTACAATTGCATTGAAGGATAAAGGCTTCTACCATCTTTATCAAAAGGTAATCCTATTTACACAAAACACAACAATAAAGACAAAGAGATGAAGATCATCATTTTCAGCTAAGCTCAAGTGGCACTGAAGCCTTAAAAGTGACTGCAGAAAAGGATTGGTGACAACAATTGCTTGAATATCTAAGATAGGGTAGGGTATTCTATATAAGAATGTGCCCACTCGAAACCATATTAGCCGTCGAGCTGTACAAGACACTTGTGAGAACAGAGTCCTTTATAGGAGTGCCTTCTATGGATTCCTCTTAAGATGCTTATCAAAGCAAGAACCTAAAGAAGCTTTGGAGGAAGCTTATGCTGGTGTTCGTGGTGCATACCAATCAGAGACAAAGTTCTACCATCGTTAAGGTGATAAGGGTAATACTAGTCCACCATGTCAAAAGGCTCCATTAATTTCTCCAAGAGATGCCACGTTTGTAAGATACATGTAGTCTTCATTCGACAACCATCAGAACCTTGACACCTAACGGTAATATCTTGTCTAAGGTTTGGGGCCATATATGTGATTGGTCACATCCAGCCTCCCGCATCTAAGTGGAATATGGATATTCTGGCTACCACAGATTCTTTTTCAAGTGGGCAGAGGCCACGCCATTGAAATGAGTAAAGGGAAATCATGTGGATGAAAAATCATCTAATCTATCGGTTCGAAGTCCCACTCACCTGATCTCCAATAATGGAATGGAACACCATTGAAAAATCAACAAATAGATCAACTTTGTAGAAAGTTTCAGATGCAACATTGTTTCTCCACACATTTCAAAGCTACGGCTAATTAGCATGAAGAGGCCGTCAGTTAATAAGACACTGTGTAAGCTTCTCATTCCAATCACCCTTATTCTTAGAAACAATCTTCATGAGAAACTTCTCGAAGGATCAAGGGCGTACCATATGCCTTATGCCTTGAAATTGGTTGAAAAGCTGTCCTCCCACTGCAAGTCCAAATCCCCACCTTTAGAGTGGCAATTTAGGAAGGCTTTATAGAGGACCAGAGAGTGCAACTTATACTCCAAGAGCTAGGTGCATTGGTGAAGAAATGACTAAGTTCTTGACAAAGGCTTGAAATCTACTTGGCAAGTGTATCAAGATCCTTCGATCAAATGATTCCGAGATGATCTTTCAAGTTGGGAGACTTAGTGCTAGTCGTAATCAGGCTTACGAATGTGACCCAGATGCAACACATTCAAACATTAGTGGGAAGGACCTTTTCTGCTTGAGGAGGAGCCTTCTACTCAAGGCAAAGAAGTGTCCCCTGAATGCAACTATGTTCTCGCACAAACTCATGCTCATTATTAGAAGAGGTATTACTCAATTTGAGGACAGTCCCATCCTGCTACTCATATTTCATTATATGGGAAGGAAATCCATTTCATTACTTTCTTGACACAGGTAGCAAACCCTGGCCTTAGAGCCAAGAGTGAATCCCATGACCTATTCAAGTTTGGTGGAGTAAACTCTCATCAGCATTTTCAGACTGGGGGCAGGCAACACACCAATCTCATCAACTCAAGAAACTACTTTCATCACCAACTTCAAGTTCCTTATCCACCAATCATTTTTGAGAGGCTATTGTAGGCTACTTCAAGAGCTTGAAGTCAGGGGGACCCCTCTGGGAACTATATTAATATCAACAATTGCTGCATCGTAGGTACTCTTCATAGAAATTGAATGGGTAGAAACATGTAAAGTGTTGTATAAATTCATAGTTGAAAATAAAAAATATGCAAATATGTTAGTAATTATCAAAGCCTACACAATTCCTACTAAAAAAGAAATAGAGGTTACCAACATTATGGACCTCAGAAATAATAGGATGATGACACAGCTTGGCCAAGATATTCTGACTCCCAATGTCATCACCGCCATAACTATGACTCCACAATTATGCAAGGCAATGTGAAGATCTAATGCAGAGGTAGCTGTCCTAACAAGGTCTTCTCTAGAAGCTGTCCTCTTGGCCTCTAATGATTCAACACAAAGGCATGCCTCTGCAAGCTCGTGCTCTACCAACATAAACTCTCACTCAATTATGTTCATTATCTCCACACAATATGACACTCTGAACAACATGCTGTTTGGAGCTCCTCCTTAGCATGTGTCACAAACCTATAGTGGGCTACCTTACCAATGTTGCATCAACCTCTCCATGTAGTTAGTTAGGTCACCAAGCTCATCAGATAGGTCACCCAGTAATGTGGGCACTTGGATGATGGTCCTCCTAGCCTTGGTCATGAAAGCAAGAACATGTAGGGGGGACAACGAGTCACTATTGCTTATGAGCTTGTCTACTATAGACTGTAGGACCTGAGAGACAATAGACAAGCATTGGGTAAAAACTCAGAGATGCGAGTCTCCACTATGATTCTTGCTCAATGTTATTAAACGAAATAAGATAAGAAAATAAGGTACTACTTAATAGGTTAATCTAGAACTACAGCTTTCAGGGAGGAAGCAATCTAACAATAAGGATGGCTACCTACCTAGAAGTTGTTTGGTGCTCAAAAGTTAAAACCCCCATCCCTTCCATCCCTATCATGGAACATTAAAAATCTAATTGGTTGGAAAGAATTGGACGGTTGAATGATGGGAATTGAAGCTATGCATGGTTGATTCACAATCCACTTTTTTATCCACTTGGCTAAATTCGTTCCTACCCCCACGCACTAGTTTCAGTCTCTATCTATGAATGGACATTTTTTGAACCCTATGTCTATTAAAATGAAAATATCTCTTTGAGATGGGTCTAATGATATTTGTTATATTTTGATTAGGCGTTGTATAGGATTATTGCAAATTATCAAGAAGAATAAGCATATATATTTACAAAATATTATTTCAATTTTAAATAAATATATATTAAAGCTAAGATGAGATAAAATAAAACAATGCAATATAACCAAATCAACACAAGATAGACCTCACACAAAAAAAGATTATAGTTTGATACAAACATAACAAAAAAAGAAAAAAATTTAAATGTATAAGAAAGTTGCATTCAAAAACCTAAGGAGATAGTGTAATATATGTGATCATCAAATAAGATATGAATAGAAATGTTTCATAAAGCATGCCAAGCTATTAAAAATAAATGATTCAAAAACACATAAATGAAATTTTAATTAGGCAAAGCTTGTTTAAATGACTCCAATGGCTTTTGCAATAAAAAAAGAAAATAATAAATAATAATAAAAATAAAACTTTTCAATATCAAGAAAAAATATATTAAAGTAGAAAATAGATAAATCAAATCAACATAATCTAAACAAATCAAAGCGATGTAATCCTCATAGGAGAGGTGACTTAAGGTTATATAGTAATATAACTAAATCAAAACAAACAATTTGAAGAAATAAGATAATTGTATAAGAAAATTACATTCTAAGATACCAACGTGATAAGGTATGGTATCCTCGATTATCAAGTCATGTATAAATAAAAAAATATTTTAAAACATCCAAAAATCGTAGAAAAAATATTTAAAAGTATAAAAAAAAAATTTAAATAAAGAGAGCTCAGTGAGATGAGACTAACATTGTTTTTTAATCTTAATCAAGCCTTATTTAGTATTACTACAAATTATCAATATAAATAATCACAAATGATAATCTTTTATTATTTAAATATTCAATGAAGATATATTAAAGCAAAGATGATATAAATAAAAGTTATGTAACAAAACCAAATCTAAATGATATATATGCCACATGATTGGAAATTTCGAGTTGCATAACAATATAGCCAAATCAATGTGAAACATTTGTAGAAATGAGATTAATTTTACGAGAAAGTTGTGTTCAATAATATAATAAAATATTTTTTTATGAAATGAGATAAACTATTTCGAAAAAGTTGCATTCAAAAATACTATGGAGGATGTGTGCAACAACCTTGTAAGAATCAAAATATCTTATAAGAGTGCAAAAACAAAGGATAATAAAATATTTACATTTATAAAACTTTTTAAACTAGAAAGGTGATGATGTTTGCTTTGTCTCAATTAGATCTTTTTTGGATTTATTATAAAATATCAATTTAAATAAGTGTAAATAATAATAAATTAGAATTTTTAATATTTGATTAATAAATAATAAAGCTAAAATAAGATAAACTAAAAGAATTTATAATATCTAAATAAAAACTATGTAAATGTCACACCATAGAAGAGTTAGAGTTTCATAATAATATATCCAAACTGAAGAAAATTTTGTTCAAATGAGCTAAATTATTTAGAAAAACTTGTATGGTAAAGTTATCCTCCAGGGTAATAAGGAGATCAAGTATAACATCCTCAATGATGGAATCAAGTATGAGTAAAAATATCTTATAAAGTAAGAAAAAATATTATAAAAGATATATAAAAATATTAAAATAAATATTTAATTAGATAGAGCATATTGAGACAAATAAAACAAACTTTTTTTTCATCTCATTCAATACATATTTTATAGAAAGTGTGAATTACAAAAAAAAATAAGCATAAATAATAATAAAGTATCATCTTAATAACAATTAAAATATATATTATAATTTCAATGAGTTAACTTAAAATAATGTATTACAATTAATAAAAGTGATTAAAAGGTCACATTGGAGGAGATGTAAAGTTAATAAATAATATAACCAAATCAAATAAATTTTTTTTTGCAAAAGTGATAAATTATATAGAAAAATTGTGATCCAAGATTCTAAGAAGATCTAATGTAATATCGTTGACTATCACATGAGGTTTGGATTGAAATGACTGCAAAGCATAATAACACTTTTGAAAATATTTTTTTAGATTATAAGAAAAGAAATTTTAATTGACTGGAACTCTATAAGATGACAATAATGGTATTTGTTTCATCTCCATTGAAACTTGTTTATAATTTTTTAAAATTACCAAATTAATAAAATTAAAAATAATAATAAATTGTTATTTTAATATTATGTAAATATATGTTAAAGCAAAAGTCAGATAAATTAAAATAATGTAATACAAAAAGACTACAGTGATGTAAGGTTACAAGAGAGAAGATTTAGAGCTTCATAGAAATATAAGAAAATCAAAGCAAACAATTTAAAGAATTGAGATAAATTGTATAGGAACATTTAATTTCAAGTTGAATGTGTGGTTGGTGTAACATTGTCAATCGTCAAATTTGGAAGAAAATAAAATACCTAATAAAGAGTGCCAAAATGATTGACAAAAAATATTTAAAAATAATAAAAAAAGAATTTTTAATTAGATGGTGCCCATAAAGTCGAGTTTAATGACTTTTTTTCATCTTAATCAGACCTCATATTTTATTTTAAGAAATATCAAAATAAAAGAGCAAAAATAATCATAAGATATTATTTTATTATTAAGTAAATAATTATTATACTTATAATGATACAAATAAAAGCAACATAAAATAAGAAAATCAAGAACATATGACTATAGCATGAGAGATAATGTTTACCATATTGTTGCATTCCAATATACTCAAGAGAATGAGTGTAACTTTCATGACTATCAAATTAGGTAAGAATTATAATATTTTTATTATGAATACCAAAATATTAAGTAAAAACTATTTTATATTACAAAAATAAATAACTTTTTTAATATATATATGTATATATATATATATGTATATATGTATATATATGTATATATATATATGTGTATATATATATATATGTATATATATATATATATATATATATATTATAAAACCAAATCGATGTGAAGCCCCTACGAGGGTTATTTAGGGTATCGTTATAATACATGCAAATCTAAGTGAAAACTTGGAACAATGATATAAATTGTATGACAAAGATAGTCTCCAAGATAGTTATGACGTCAAGTATAACATACTCAATAGTCGAATCATATATGAATCAAAACATTTGGTAAAGTTTACCAAAATTCTTAAAAAATATTTAAAAATATAAAAATGAATAATTCACTTGATAGAGCTCATGAAGACGAATCCAAAGATGTGTGTTGATTCTTTGATCAAACCTAGTTTAGAAAAACTTTACATTACCAAAGTAAATAAAGATAAATCATAATAAAATAATGTAACCAAATCAATGTGATGTAAATGTCGTATGACATGAGATTTATAGTTACATTATAATATAAAAACATAAAAAAAAACAATTAATGAAATGATATAAACTATATGTGAAAGTTATATTCCATGATACAATGGAGATTAGGTATAATATTCTTGATCAACAAGTTAGATATGAACAAGAGAATCAACAAAATCTTAGTAAAAAATCTTATTGAGTGCAATTATAAAAAACATTAAGTAATAACTTGGGGTCTCCTTGGTCGAGGATCACAAACGAGGACAAGAAAAATCAAGAGAATAAACTAAAATTCCATTTCTCTTTAGAAAAGTGTTTGTTCTTCAAGTTGTCAAATTTATTGCCTTCAATTAAACCCCAAGTGTCACTTCCTATTTGAGTTTGTGCATCTACAAAGAATGACCAAATATTATCTTTCTTCTTTTATTTCCTTGGAGGTTGTGTTGCATGTGGTGACACAAGACATTGTCAAAAGGATAGTTAAACTTTACACTTACCTCCTTTGGTGCCGACATTGCAAGAAGGTTTGTCTTGAGGGCAATGGTGGTTTATGATTAATGCACAAGACATGGGTATGAGATGGATGAATCATGTGCATTATCTCCTTAGGCGATCGCATTGTTACCGAGGACAACCAACTCTTAATTGTCCAACCTCAAGCTGTTGGATCTTAAGAGTCTAACATTAAGTAAAAGAATATCAAGAGTTTGACTTTTATCATAACATTCTCAAACTTTACATCTCTATTATTTATCATATAACTATGTTGTAGACCGATGACAAAAAATTGTGATGCATATTTATACATTTTAAATTTATATAAATTTTATCCATAAAGATGTGTTTATTGATAGATTATTATTTAATAATATTATAATAAAAAAATATTGTTATCAAAATTTAGTAATAATACTCAAATCTTTTAGTTAAGAAAATAAATAAATTTATTTTGATTAAAATATTTTAAAAATTTTAATCCCGCACTAATGCGTAGAGCAATCCTAGTGTCGCCAATCAAATTCAATAAAATAATCCCATCTTTTGTTTAATAAACTTTTAATATATAGTAATTATCTTTTGTATTTAAAAATTTGACATCCCGAAACTTCATAAGCTCCTTAGCTTAGTTCTTCTGAGCTTCCCTTTGACTAGGGTTTTGTTAATTGATCTGTAGAACTGGCGACTGTGGCGAACTTCATCTTACCAGATTCCTTCTCTACATCTAGAAAGGCAGCTGATAGGTTGAGCCTTCCTCTGCTTCAATTCAAGATGAAGCTTGACCCAGAAGGATATGAGGCGGAGATTCTCCTTATCAACGGCTTCTTCGAATCGTCCCTACATCTCTTCCTTTCATCAATCCGCGCTCAGTTCGTCGTCGGACCAGGTGGTCTCGAGGGAATTCGGTGACCTCACAAAGTTCCTGGGACACATGACCCCATACTATCCCTGACGCCTTGTAGAATTTCCTCATTAGTTTCTCATCTCCTTCAATCAAAAGTTCGGACCCTCCCGGCTGCCCTTCGTTCCAATCTAGCACAAGCCATCATCCTCCTGGTCAATAAGAAGGTTCGTTATTTTATTTTATTTTATTTTTGGATGAATCTGTTATAGTGTTCGGTACACTTCAATTTGGACGGCCACCATTATTCAACATATTTCTATTCAGCATTTTAATGGGTGAAAAATACCTTTTGTTTGTACTAGTTAAAGTTAAATTTTGAACTAGGCATTGGAGAAAATGGGAAACTTCCAATTCATTCAGTTTTAAGAGAAGATTATAATTGTTGATAAGTTATTAGACTTGATTAGGCCTTTCTAATTGTTGATCAAGGTAAAAGTTTTATTTCCCTTTGCAAAGAACAAAATAGGCATTGTTTCCCATTATTTCTTAAATATAGAATTTTAATTATTTCTTGTGAAGTTGTATATTTCTTTTACTAGATTCTTATATTAAAAAGGTTTAGGCTGCCAACACTAAATTCATATTCGTTATTATAATTACAAGAATAGTCCTTTAACACATCAATTGAGGTAAGATACATTAATTTTAAGATGTTATTGTTTCTATGAATGATATGAAAGTTCATGGGCTTAAACCAAATGATCTTAAAACAACAAAAATGGAATTTTTTTTCAAAATACTATTTAGTATTGCAAGAGTTATGTTGCTCCAATGATTACACATAAATTAAAGTTCTCTAGCATGTTATTTATTTTTCTTGTTTATATTGAAAGTTTATGCTTTTAAGTATGTTTTGCTTATTTGTATAATGATATTCTTCTGTTTGATGTGTGACTTGAATTATTTATGGACCTTCAGATCGTTGGTGATCGAAACCTCAAAAAATTTGCCTTTTTTTTTGTTGTGCATTGTATTCGGCACATGAACAAAAAACATAGAAATGAAGCAAAAAATAGGAAGCTTCGAAATATTTTTTTCTTATTACTACAGGTGTGTGATGTTATATATACTCTATTTTTGATGAGTTTTCTTAGTTTTGTTGATTAAAATAACTGATGTATGATTTCTTGTTTGAAGGGAGAGGAAGAACTAAGGGTGAGGAGGTCACTTGTTGTACTGTGTGATCTTCATTGACGAAAAGGATGGTTTAATGATCGAACTGCTAATGCTATTTGCAATGCATGCTTTCACAGTTCTTGAAGGTTGATATTTTCTTGATCTCTTCAATTGGTTAAGTCCCATTAGTTATCTTATTATGCCTTTTTTGTTGCTTCTTTTTGTCGAACACAGGGTCATGGTAATGAGCTATTATTCATTGTAATGAGCTGTCTTACTTGAAAAGATTCAAAGCTTTGGTGTTTTAGTTAAAAGCATAAGCATAAGGTAAAAGAATTAAATAGAAGAATCCAATCTCCAAATGTGAGTTTCATGTTTAAAGGAGAGAGAGTAAATGACAAGTCAAAACTTAACAAGTTGAAACAAACGTTTTTTCCCAATGAATGTTATGATCAAAGGGAAAATACTTAGGTACTTAGAAGTTATAAATAAGATTTTCACTTTGCAACAAGATAAGATGAAAAGGAAAAAACTCTCAACCTCCATACAATGGGTTAGTGAGGAAATTAGGAAGGAAAGGAAGAATTATTTTTGCCATTTGTAGCCTTCACATAATGGAACAATAATGATGGAAATAAAAAGAGAAAGTAAGATTTATGCTTCTCAAAGCATGCTTACTATGGAATGGTGATGAAGATCCATGTAATAAAAAGTTCACATAAATGCCTAACTCAATAAAAATTTGATTCAAATGATGTGAACCAAAGAAAGTTGAAATAGTTATTCCAAGTAACGAAAAGGCACTTGCATTTTTATTACTTGAGCATTACTCAAAAACCATTTAATATTAAGAAATGATTAGGACTGATTATGCTAATAACTTTTATTGAGCCTATTCTCATGGGTTATTAACATATGAAATATAACTATCTAAATAAACATCAAAAGAACTAGTCAACTAGCTCTATAATATCTAAATATGGATCTCCCCTTAAACATTTCATGTTTCGAGTTATTGTGACCCACTGGAGGCTTTCAGATGATATATGGTCTAACTAAAAAAGTTTAAGGCCTAGGTTTTAGGTACACTCACATAGATTTGACTAATATTTTCTTTATAGAATTTCATATCTCAAATGATGATTCATACTCGATAAGGTTAGGTTAAGAATCCTAACAATAAATGGATTTGCCATGAGGTTTTAATGTCATAAGAGAATATCAATTATTGAATGATCATCACTAATATTGACTTGTAAGCACGAAATATATTCAACTACAAACTACATGTAATTAACTTAAATAATTGATTTGTCAATGTCAAGTGAGAATAGTTATGTTGATTTTCTACCAAAAGAAATAAAAACCCAAGCAATTTGGAATTTGATAGAGGACATCAAATAACTTTTGATTGATGAATAAGCTCAAGAGATGACTTCTTTTAAGATAAAATTTTTTTATTAGCCCTCAAATAAGTCGGTACTTTTAAAGTACATTTTTATTAGTTCTTAAGATATCTAAATATTATAATTAAACAAAGAGAGTTCACTATGTTTAAGTTAACAAAATCTTTAGAATGTAAAATCATGATGCTAAGTATTAAATTTTATTGATAAATTTATAGAAAGTCAAATAATACCTTTGATAGTTAGCACAAGAAGAAAATCGTGTCACTTTTAGCATGTATAGAGCCTTTTTAAGTGATCCTTACTCTTTGATTGTTGGAGCTCAACATCTTCCCCTTTATGATGTTGCTAGACATTTGGTCCTAGAACAAGCTTGATCAAGTACAATTCTTTCTAGTTTGGAGCAAGCTTACGGAGGCTTTATTAGTGTTCAGAGCTATTATATTGTCTAAGACTTAGATTGTCTAAGAACCAAATCATTGACCTTGAAAGTACAATTCTTAATATCTAATATTGTTTTATACTTTACATTTAGTTTCTTTACAATGTCTCTAAGAGACTTTTCCTTCATTAGGTCCAACTTTTGATGTGCTAGTTTCGAGTTCAAGCTTTTGAACTTGCTAAGTGATTGACATCGATAGTGATTATAGCTTTGAATCCTTGGAAAAACTTGACGTGTTGCAGAATGTGTAGTTCAATATGCTCACAATATGTCGAGCAGTTCACCTACCCACCCACCTTTTTTATCATCAAGATGAGGCTTTAGAATTTTTAAGATGTCTTTGTTCATTGCTTTTGCTTGTGCATATATGTGAGGATGAGAAGTTGAGGCATACTTAAAAAACAACCAGACATTTTGCATAAATCTAGAAATTCTTTAGATTGGAACATTATTGTGTCAATTGTTACAATTGCTATGGAAATATTAAACCTATTAGAAATGTTTGTCTAGAGAAAACTTTAAATCTTATTAATAGTCTTGCCAATTAGAGGCCTCACTTTGATCTATTTTTAAAGGTTGTTAACCACCATGAGAAGGAACCTCCTTCCATTTCTAGCAATTGGAAATAAAAAATAGAATTCGTACCATAGTCTGACAAGAACCAAAAAATAATTATTTCTTCCTTCTTTGTGAATAATTAGTACGAAAGGGGAGCATGAACTTGACACCCTTTGCACCTTTTGGTAAATAAAGCAATATTTTTTAATTATTGGTAAAAAAAATCCTTGATACATAATCTTCATGGCAATTTTATAGCTAGAGGCACATCCATCACACTCACTTGAATGGATCAACTTGATCATATATTTAACTTCTAAAGGATTATGTGATGGCCTTAGTTTCTTAAAAAATTTTTCCTCTTCTTTGTTCATTATGGCTTAATTCTTATTATTAATTATTTATTTCTACCAAAGATAATTATATATATATATATGACAAAAAATTATTTTGTTGACCAAATGACGAGTTTACAATTAAAAAGATACATAAGCACTCAAATTTCTTTGAAAACTCTTTTTCTCACCACTTTTGATCCATACTCTTTGGGACCAGTGGTGTCCTTAATATATAAATATGAAAATAATAAATTATCCTTTATAGAAAATATTGAATAATAAGAGGCAAGTCTTCCATAGACTTATTATGTTAAAAATAATAAGTTCATGCCAATAATTCACGTTATCTAAACATTTTATAATTAATCTTTTAATTGATATAACTTTAATTATTCATGTTAATGTAACATTCAAAGAAGCTAAGAATGTGTAAGATATCAGCCAAAGACACTTCGTATAAATCAATAAAAAATATTCATATAATCATAACAATTAGTACAATAAAAAAATATCATATTACGAGAATGTTAGCAAAGCAAGTGCATGAGACTTGATAATAACAATTAAGAATGAGAGAAAACCATCCAATTATGGGGACATCATGCTTCATATAAACTATAAGAATGTTATCAAGTATCACATTATTATATCAAGTATCACAATAAAAATTTCTTGTTATTAAAATGTCCCATACAATTTATTGTAGATTTTTGTGATCTTTTTTAATGGGCTTATTACTTCGTAACTATCCTTTTAATTGTAAACTTGATTATGATGAAAACTCTTATTTTATCATGTCTTTTAAGCTTACATGTGAAAATCAATATATGCAACAAAGATACACCTAGAATGATAACTAGTATGAGGGGTTTTCCCTACTCATTTGTTACAAATAATATTAATACGTGGTGCTTAACTAAATTGTTTTGCATTATGTTGTTGTCCCAAATTATTAATAGTGCCCAACCAAAATATTTTGTTTGACCTGATTGTCACAAATATCAATGCACTAATTAAAGAGTTTTTCTCTACTTGATTGTCACAAATATCTCATTCATCTTATTAAAATAATATCAATCAATTGGTCTCATTGCTGGATTTTGATTTCTATTGCACTTGATTATAATCAAAACTTTGGTTTTATCTTTCAATTTTCAATACATGAAACTAAGAAGTATAATAATATAACCATTCTTAAAAAAGTGTTACAAATATTTTTAATATAATTTCATTAATTTTGTCTAGCTTATTCTCACAACATTATCGATTACAAAATATCTAATATCTCATATTAATTGACATATGTCCAACATCATAAATGCATCATCACATTTCATTATCATGTGCTCATGACATCTTATGTATATTATTTTACGTTATATTCGTATCTTTTGTTCATCATATACTTAGTTCCAGCACAACTCTTTATACTTATTTAGAGTTTGACATGATTGGCATTTAATTTACTCAAATAATATCATCTAATGGCATCATGATTCTTCAAAATAAGCTATGTTCCATAAAATTTGTGCATGAAACCAAATTATGGAACTAAGTATCACAAATATGATTAAATATGAGTAAAATGAATTTTATTAAACTTAATAGTAAACTTTATTAGTCACTTATCTCAAGAGACAATTTTTATTGATCAACTTGGTGTCAAATTAAGCATTGGTCAATTTGGGTTGGTTGTTCATTTGGGTTAACTTGAGTAGTTGGTTAATTTTATATGCTAATGTAGGCTTTGGGTCACAAGTGACACCTACATTCTAGAATATTTAGTAGTTAGCTAAGACTTTATTTTGGGATAATTTTTTCTAATCAATATTATAAGAACCAGCTTAGTTGAATTCACCAAAATTATTAATAATATTGTCATGATGTTTTTCTTCCAAACACTTTCTTTCCTCCATTATCATCATCTCCCTCATCTTCATTTGTCATGAAAAAATAAGTTTTGGATTTACTTCATTTTTTTAATGATATGCTCTTCTGATTAGAATTGGCTTTGTGAAAGCTCTTTTAGCTCCTAAGTGTCCTCTCACGGCACTCTCCCTTTCTCAAATTTCTCTCTCTATCTCTCTTGTCTTTTTTATTAAAAATAATCACAACTTTGCTCTCTCTCCTCAAGATCATCCTCTATCTATTTATAAGAGAGTTTATGCAAGAAATGGGTTAGCCAAGCTTGTCCTTATTATTATTATTGTTATTATTATTATTATTATTACTATTATTTCACCTTGGTGGTAGCACTACAAAAAGCTATAAGGCATCATAGTGATGGGTAATTAGCTCATCATTTTCGATCAGACCATGTGTAATGGATGGGCTCTTATAAAGTCAACCAAGAGGGAGTGTGACATGTTAAATTTATGATTAAGGAAGTTCGAAAAAGTTTTAAAAGATTGCATTTTTTTCTTCACTTAGTGAAATCCTCAATATTTTATGCTCTCAAATGAATTCAACTAAGAATTATGTTTTCAAAATAATATAATTATTTTTATAATATGTCAAACTTATCTAAGGTTGTCTTAGTTACTAAGATTTTTTAAAACATAACTATTAGCTTGATATAAAATTTTAAATGTCATAGATGAACACATTCGTGTATGTCTTGAGATAGGATTTTTGATAATATAGTTAATCAACCAAAGTATATTATTGAGCATATCACTTGACCTTTTTTACATCTAACTTTATAAGGGTTAAAATCCCAAACTTTAGATAGTGTCATAGGGATTTATCAGTAAGAAGGCCTTCTAGGTCGAAGAACTAGGCGATTTAGTAACCCAATACTTAACTTTTTAAAATGAGAAAAGTCTTCACTAGAATCTCTATTGTTGGCTAGTATATCCACTTCTTGATTTTGTTCTTAATGAATAAAAATTAGATCTATAGTTTCATTCTTTTGGAGAAGAGGCCAAGCTACTATTCATAGGATTTTAATGTAAATCTTTACTTTTTAATAAGACACTACTTATTAGTTAGTTGGAAACTACTAAAGATTTTTAAGTGCTTCATTTGTAACACTCAAGCAAACTAGTGACTTGCAATCAAGGCTTCATGCTTAGTCTGTTTGTTGGTGATAATGAAAGCAATTACGATAGCACCTGTAAGCTTTACTTACTAAGAGCTAAGAAGGATTGAACTAATGTTAGAAGACTCACACATGAAAGCTCTATCAAAAAAGGTTGTTAAAAGTTTATAAGGGTCTTTGGTTTTGAATCAAAAGAGTTTTTCTCCATTAGAAAACCTTTAAGAACTTGAGATTTCATAAATGAATAGGAAATGAAGTTAACTTCAAACTCATTATGCTTAATTACCCACTTTTGCAACCTATTTATATCATCTATTGGTTGAAGGATGCACCTCAAATGTTTATTGGTTGTTACATCTATGATGTGAATATTGGTATAACTGATAGGTTGACATAAGTAAAGCTAGGGTTAGATGCTCTATAAGACAGTATCTTAGCTCTACATCTTTCTGAGTGAGAGTAACATAATAGATTAGTTGTTTAAATCCATTATTCTCTTGAATTAAAGTAGAGTTAATTATCAAACTTGAAGCAATTAGATCTATACATGAAGACTCCCTAAGGACTAGATTGCTCAAGAATGGAGGCTGAGATAAGTAACAATTAAGCTCTAGAAAAGCCTTTTAACTATCTTCGATTTAGTATTGTCTAAACGTATTGTAGAGTAGCTTGATGAATTGTTGAAGTTTTTCTCAATGCTTGAAAATAAAAAGGGCGAACCTGATAATTTTTTTAGCTAGATATTGAGCATCTCGATGAGCTTTTTGGGAGGGCATCTTTATCAAATCCTTTACCATGTCTAGATTTACTTAGAATCCTTTTTTTTAGGCCATGAAGTTAAGAAACTTTCTCAATAAAGTGCTAAAATTATTTTCAAAATATTTAGTCCCATGGTACACTTTTTACATGTCTTCAAAGATCTAATTTTTATTAAAGATTGTTTACATAACGTTCTAAATTTTTGCATCTCTAACTTTAGAAGATAAATTCAATGATCATTTAACAAATAGCTCTAGCATTATTTAAATCAAATGAAATTCCTTAAAATGTCACAAAGTAATTATGGCTCATGTCATTTCTTTCTCTATCTTTTTATTTTGAAAACACGTTTTTTTAAATAAAAAACCATTAGCATCATCATTTTTTAAAATCATTGTAAAACTAATATAATTTTTATATTTTAAAAATTATAACAAAATAAATATAAAAAATTTAACATTCTTTCAAAAGGTAAGTTCTTGAATCACTACAAAAATACAAAAAACTAACACTTAATAGGAACGAAGCAAACTACTAAATAAGATAGAGCATGATCTATCGTTGCCGTTGATTGTAACATCCATAATGTCAGGGCAATTATTTGAATAATATTTTGATATTTTAAATTATCATGTGCTTAAATTAATAAAAAAATCATAATCATAGGTTTGGCTTATGATCTTAAGGAGAGAAGATTTATAATATCCAAAATATAAAGAAAATTGAATTTTGTTATTTTGAATTATTTTAAATTTTAAAGAATTTTTTAAATTTTAAAGTATCATTTCATATTATTCAAAATTTGTATACCACTAAGGGAGCAACCCCTAAAATGCAAGAGACAAAATAAGAAATAAAACGCATAAACTATTTGAATATAATGATAATTTGTTGACAAAAAAATCTTTTGATTATTAAAATAGAAGATCAAAGATTTATAAGGATTAACTTATGTGTTTGAAAAAATTTTTAAAATAATTAAAAATATTACATAAACTCACAAAATTATGAAATTTTACTAAGGCATAGAATTTACAAGTATAAGAATAGTAAAAATTTTGTGTCTAAATAATCGGCATGATAGTTATTGAACCAAAAGTTAATGAGGATTTAAAAAACTTTTAGGTTTGGTTAAATTATTAAAAATGTTAAATATCATTAAAATATATTAAATTTGTCAAACAGGTGGAGTTGGTCAAGAAGAATCATACAAAATTAACCACTAAACTTTTGAATTTCAAATTATTTAAAAAACATGAAATCTTAGAATTTCCTAATTTTGATTAAATCTTATTTTTTATTTTTCCTAACCTTATTGTACTGACAAAATTGACATAATAGTAACCTAAGTTTTTTTAAAACTATTAAATTCCAAGCAATATGATGGCAAGAAGTCACTAAACTGAAGAGGTCTAATTGTTGAAGGGAAATGAAGCATCAATATTTTGTATATTAGAGGATGACCATGGATGATGAGGGTGTTTTGAATAAAATTCAAACATTTTGATCATGGTTGACAGCTTAAAGAGAAGAGGAGGGAGAGAAGTAGTGTTGTTGAATTATTGGAAAGAGTTTAACCAGTCAAGTAAGGAAATGAGAAATAATCTTGGAAATTAGGAAAGATATATTGTAGTAATTGTAAAATACTTAAACTAAAGGAAATATGGATCATATAAAGGCACATAATTTGATATCTATTTTAAGGGAAGACCTTCACAAGAGGAATTGCGATAACAAGCTTATACATCTATATATACTTAGTATTATATAATGCTTGGCAACTATAATAAGTAATGAATTGAAATCTATCAAATTGAAAGATGATTAACATTCATGCTTGTATTTCTTGTGTTTGCTTATATTTTACTAAGCATCATATGATCATGATTTTATTGTAGATGTGTAAAACATGTTATAATAATATGAATGATGATAATGGCCATTAAACAAAGATGAAAAAAAGGCAATGATTATTCTTAATATATTTAGAAAAGAGAAAAAAGGAAAAGAAATTAAGAACAAAGGTTGCTAAAAGGTAAGGTATGATTCTATAAGTTCAATGATGTTAGTTTTCAAAAATTTTCTTTATCATTCAAAGAGCTTAAATTATGACACAAAACTAATATGTTGTTTATTCTATTTGGTTGTGTGTCTAGAAGATCAATTCTTTTGACTATTTACTTGCTAAGGGGTTTGATGAAGAAATCTAGAAGGGAAATGATAGAAGTCCAATAATAGTGTTTTAAAAGGCCTTGTGATAGGGAAAAGCATAGCATTAGATATATTAAAGTTATGAAAGCATGCATATAAAAGTAATAATGCATATGTGCATTCAAGTGTTGTTGAATAAAGGTTTCTCAATTGTAATTTTTGGCATTGGTTCTATATTCACAATAGTGCATTCTTATTTTTAGTTTTGATGATGCTTTTGTTGATAGCACTAAGAAAGAGGTTATTTTATTATGTTTAACTGAACATGGAATTCATTTTTAACAAAACCAAGAAGAGTACAATTGCTAAGGATTACTGTTATATCATACTAAAATATAAAAAAATGAGAGATTTCATTATCTCTAATATAAATTTAAACAAAATAGAAAAATTTATAGGATTGTTATAATCTAATTCAAACATGTTGCAGGAATTGAGGAATGCTTTTGTTATATTGTGTGATCAAAATATCTTACTCATGTTTACATATAAATTTTTTAAAACCAAGTGGAATAAACAATATTATACGATTTTAAATATTGTCTTGTGAATTCAAGTATACAAATAGAACATGTGGTAGATATACTCAAGATGATATGATTATAATTAATCAAAAGCAAAAATATGTTATTGCCAAGAGTGTTTTTTTTTATGATTTGAACATGTTAATTTTGGATCAATTAATTTGTTTAGAGCGAAGAGTTATCATAATTCTCTCATTCAATGGTGGAAGAGGAAGAGCAAAAAGTGGTGAGAACAAATTAATATAAGGGACTTGACATTTTTGAATCTTAATATCTAGTCAATATGGTGCAATGGTGTCGTAGAATTCATGTAATGGTCTTGGATAAATGGGATCATAATGCAATGCACACTCAAAGGTTTGGGGTAGTGTCTAGTTGCAATCTTTGGGATTTTATCTCCAATACCAAACTATAAGGACTTATGAAATGTGTTAGAAATTTAGAGTAAAGAAATGCTAATGCAAATGTGGTAATAAAAATGAGAACAAAAAATGCATGCAATAAATTTTTGAAGACATGTGTTTTGTACCTAATTGCACCTACGACTTATGTAAGTTATGATTTGATGAGGCATGACGACCAGTTTAAAATAATAACTCAAATAATTAAAACCTTCTCTATTGCAAATTAGACAAATTAACCAAGTTCTTGAAAGGCAACTATCCTTTGTCTAACAATTTGTTGGTACATTCCAGTAAAAGTAGTTAATGAAATTAACTTTGAGCATGCCATTAAACTCATGCAAGTAAATTTAAATATAATAGGAAATCTGAATTTAAATTTTTGTGGTGCAATGAAGAAGAAAGTGACAACACAATGAATTCATATTGATTGAAACTATATTTTTATAGCAACTTTTATAGGACCAACAAAACTAACATGAGAAAGATGTAAAATCATGTTTTTCTTACTTTAACAGTTATATAGATACACAAAGAAATAGCAAGAAAGAAGTGTTCAAGGAAGTACAAAAAAAAAGGGCTGACAAGATATACCAAGGGAAAGACTTGAGAGGTCCCTCTATACGTACTCATGATGTGACCACCACCATTGGTTTTTTAATCTTTGGTCATCCTGGGCTCAACAACAATGATTTCTTCTCTAAAAATGTCATAAAAAAATAATATTGAAAAGAGAAACGTTTCATAATGGGATTTGGCTCTTATAAAGTTTTATATTGTGTCATTTCGTCTAGCCCATTATTTTTCTGTGTGTTCATGTATCTACAGATATTTAATACATCTTATACATGCATTAATTTTTGTTAGACATTTTTTTATGGTCAACAGATGCATTGTTTTCATTTATGCATGATTGTACATAATGATTTTTGTTCTCATATAACCATGTTTGTATGTACATAATGTAATTTGTGAACGCATTAACTTCTTTTTGTAAACATGACTATACTCATAATCAAAAACATATATTAGACATTGTCTACGCTTGTATAGAAATAACTATTGTGGAGTGAATATTTTTATGTGCATTTCTACTTTTGTGCACATAGAATTTTTGATGCATTGCTTTATTTGTGCATATGTAGTTGGGAGGCAAGCATCTATATGTGCACTTTGCATCAATAGATAAATCTAGTTTGCCTAAGTTGCTTTTGAATTTGTTGGAATTGAACATGCCCACAATTGGTGATGTAACTACTCATATGTTTTGAACATTCCCACCCATACAAACTGATCAAATATTAGTTACAACAATGGGTATCTTTTCATAATACCTAGTGACTAAGGCCTACGTAACAAAATAAAACATATTTTTCTTTTAAAATGCATTAAAAATACAAAATATGATCAAATATGTAGAAAATACAACACCACATTTTTTAATATATAATGGATGAGTGTTAAATGGATGAGTGTTAAAAAGTAGTGGGATTGTGTTGCTTTGAATTGAATTTTGCTTGTTGTTGTAAAAAGCATGTAACATATTCTAACTTTCATTTATGTTTTCTCATCTATGCAACGATAATGCTTTTCTAGAATATACATTGTTGTGTATAGAATTGAAGAAAATTTGTTAAATTACTCAAATTACCTATGTTTTTGTCTACATTTTTTTATATTTACATATATGCAAAAGAAGCAAAAATAGTAGATGAGAAAACATGAATTTGGAGTTTACCTTATAATTGAGTTTTAAGATATACTTGAATTTTTTAGTTGGTTTAAGCATAATCTAGTTGGGCCTACCTAAGATGGTTCATCCAGTATGTTTTTGATTTAGCTCAATTTTCATTGTTTAGACGAGGCAATGAGTCAGATACATGCACTTGACTGGTGAAACAACAAGCTTTGTTAATATCTGTAAGATTGCATAGTGCACTTTAGGTTTTATTATATTATAGGTGGTTTATACTTTCTAGTTGATGGTAATAGTAATGATAAAAAAAAAGACTAAAATGTGTCAAAACTATTACTTTAAGAATAGGTTTGGATTAGATTAATGATCAACCTAATAAATGTTAATGAGCATGACCATGTTGACTTCATAAGTAGTAAAAAAATGTATGAGATAAGGAACATCGAGCATTCATTTGCCTATGTAACATTTACTAAATAGAAGGGCTGTGCAATTTAAAAAACCTTTATGAGAATAACCACAAAATTTTATATGAACATATGAATACACCTATTTGGTTGTCTATTCTAATTATATGAAACACAAAGTAAACAATTTTAATGTAACCTACTAATAAAACAATTTTTTTAAATTGTTGCATTTTATTTGTGACTAGAACTATGCATTATGTGGAGAGAGAACTATGAATATACGCAATTAAGGTTACACACTTATAAAATATCACTTTTATTGCATGTAAACATTTAATTATTAATAAGTATAAAATCATTAACTTTAGCATACAAATATGAATAATAGTTTACTTTTAATTACAAAAAAAGGCAATAAAAAATTTATGCATAAGTGTGAATATTATGCATAAAGATTCTAACCTATAAAGATTAGAGCAAAGTGAATGGTTATTTTTTCTTTAAGAATGTTTGAATGACATCAATCATCATGCATCATTTCTATTTTCCATGAAACACAAATTATTTTGATTCTTGTCAATCATGCACCCTTTTTTAGAGTTAGGAAGAGTGTTAGACACTTGTTAAAAGAATCTGCAATACATCCTAGAATTTTGTGGAGGATATGAGATTGTGCTTTTTGCAAATTTAGATTAGTGATGCAACATGGCACTTCTAATACATAGTCTTAAAGCCCAAGTTTGAGAGTTTGACAGGGATACAATACCTTCATTAAGAGTGTTTGTACTTCATGGAATTTTCCATTTGTCGAGATCTATTTGATTCCTCTTCTAAACTAATTGGATTGTTGAAATGTTTAGGAAAGCTTTAGAAAGGCTTTTGTATTAAATATTTGAGTATAAAAATTAAATTTAATTGGTAATGATGTAAAAAGATTATGGTGGTAATGTTGGAAAAACTTATTGCTACTGGGATATGCTTCAAGTATATTGGATTTATTATACAAATTGTTGGGACATAACTTGAGGCACCATCTTTTGGAGTTAATGCCATGCATTTAAGTTGCAGAAGTTTGCATGATGTTCTTTCTGGTAAGGCTTTGTTAGGACTGGTAGGCAAATTCATATTGCCAGTGTTTGAGTAGTTATGCTACGTGATGCTCATGCTTCGTAATAAAAAAGTTATTGTTGATGAAGGGTGACATAATTGAATATTAGAGTAGGATTGTTTCAACCAAGAAAGAGAGCTAAAAGATGTTAGGGTCAAGATAATAAAACTTTTGATTTTTTTGGTAAAGTTTTTCCTTTGCCAGGTGCTTCAAATAATCATTTGATTTTGGATAGGTGGATTATTTTCTTAATTGATATGTTGATTATGATCTTGAACCAAATAGTGCAAAGTGATATAATTTTGTTCTCTAGTGATAAACAAAATTGTAATTTTTTTACAATTTAAAAATAATTTGAATTATTTTTTAAGAAGATTGATGCTACGCCATAACGTTGAACCGTCCCCCTCTTGAGGACATGGTTAATGTTACTTTGGTAACAACTCATTTGCTTTCAAATTATTTCATCTTGATGTGTCTTGTCTTAAACTTTTTTCAACTTTCTAAAACATAATATCTTTTCAATATTATTATGTTTCACTTGATCACATAAATTAGAATTAAATATTTTATACTTCAAAACCAATATCAACAAATTTTCTATGACTTGTACAAATTTTTAAAGTTTTTTATTGGGTATATTGCATGATGAAGATTCCAGTTAATTAATCCTTTATGTTTCACTGGTTACAATTTTTGCAGGACAGCTTTGTGTGGCCAAAGGTGACCTAGCACAAGCATCAAGCCAATTCAATATTATTTTAGGAGAAGACAAAAATAATTTTGCTGAACTTTTAGATCAGGTACTTTTACTTTGTGAAGTTCGTACTTTGGTTAAATGAGTCCTCTATATCGATGTAGAGCTTGTTACATGTATGGAGGGGAATGTTATAAAATTTAAGGGCAGCTTATTAAGGGATTACAACTAGCTTATGACATTTTAATTAATTATTTTGAATAGAATAATATTGTTTTTTAAGTATTTTCTTTGAGGTATGTACATAATTACTAATTTTTAGACTATTATTAGAATTAATTAAATTTGGGAAGAATGCATATAGGTTTTTGGTGTTCGGGGTTATTCTCAACTAAAGTTTCTTGAGTTTTATAATTGGCCATTTAGGTCTTTTTATGTACCCCATAGTAAAAAGGTAGGTTCATACACCTCAACAATGTTAAAAAGCGAAGTTAATATCAAAATCTTCTTCTTTCTATATTGGCGAAACCTTAAATCCTTTACTAATTTTAAGGTTGTTGAAGTTCATGGAGGTGGAAAGAGAAACAATGATGATGTATTATGGTAAGGGGTGGCAAGGATAATGGAGAATAGTATAGAGGTGTTGTCACTTCTGCTTGCACCTACTATATGCATTTACTAATAGTCTATTATAGAAGCACTATTGAAGATATTAATGTCAAAATAGATGAGGGTGACAAAAAAAATTTATTTGAAACTATAAACATGTATATCTATTCTAACTGAAAGCCAATGATACTATGTCAAGTACAAGACAATAATATACATAATATCATATTCACAATCATCTTACATGTCTTTAGAAACAATCTCTTTGTGAATTTGTGATATGTCTTGTAATATAAATTGAAAAATAAGTTATATAATGTTTAATAAGTAAATATTATATGTAAAAATTAACATGATATGATATAATGATATAAATATAAGTATAGACATGACATCACTATAATACTCAGAGAAGAAATGAGTCGCCAATAGTAATAAATAATATCCTTAGTAATATAAGAGTCCATATTTATATATATATTTTCATATACATATTGTATAACATTTCTTATTAATTTCTCTTTTTATCTTTGTTTTTCTTTTTTGTTAATTTATTATAATTGAACTCATATTTCTTATATTATTATTATCATATATTTATATCATATGTTATCTCATATCTGTATGACATCTAATCACATAATCTCTACACCTTTACTAATAAGCATGTCATAACTAGTTAGTCCTATCAATCACATCATATCATTATAGAACATCAACTTTGCAAAAGGTGCTAGTAGTAGCAATGAGATCTCTAATGCCATTTCATAACTTGATAAAACTAATTCTAATCTTGTTTAGCATATAATGCGTTGAGCTCATCATATATAGTCGAATCATGAAATAAAATATAGAATTTTTTTTTATTCCTTTATTTATTTAGGTTATTTAACCCATTGATAATTTACATCATATTATAAGATACTATTTCATTTATTTATCTTTTTATCTTCTATTGTGTTTCTATTATGTTGTGTTTTAATTACATAAGGTCATAAAAGCATTGATGTATCAGAACATGAATGCAAACATAAGACTTGTATGTCATACTTGAATTCTCAAATAATTATATCTATTATATTGTCATCTATTTGAATTTACATGGATTCAAAAGATATATGTTTTTTCGCTCCTTTCTTTTTGTTTTTCATTTCTTACAAGGAAATTCATTCATAGCTCAAAAGGATCTATGGTTTTAATATCCCAAACTATTTTATTTCAATTTCCTAAAATTCTTAAGAATGTATGTATCAATAATAAAGGAATTGCATTCAGATATTGATCTTACTATTTCTTTTTTTTGTGCTTGCAATAGTTAAAATCACCTCTAAGTCCTTTTATCATAGTTTCTCTCACTATTCTTGCTTTTATTTTTTTGATTTAAGTTGCAACAACAATTTAAACAAAATATTCCTTAGTTGTGGCATCATTCACTTTCCCTTGTTTGTGGGAAGTATAGAAATAGTCTTTCTACATTATAATTATTCAAAATAGTAACACTTTTCTTAATTTTTAACTGAAGTTGAAGCTCATTTTAACTAGAGTTTCCCATTCCCAGTTTGGCAGAATGACTTTTTCCCACTAAGCTTCAGCTTGCTACAACACTAGCCCTTGCTGGATTGTAAAAATTCACGGTAGCCTCTTCCTTTAGGGAAGAAAATAGAAATACAAAGCTGAGCTCTCTTGGCAGAACAAGTATAACCAAAAACTTCTCCCAAATAGGTTTATTGTCAGCTCACCTGCTTTGGCTGCCTTGCTTCATTTAGCATTGTAATTAACTTGTGTTGTTGATTTTGATTTTGTTTCTCTTTTCTTGTTCTACTGCTCTCCTTTCTTCTTCTTTCTACTTTTTCCTATCCCTGATTCCTTTTCTTTTTTAAGGTCTTCTCCCAAGTAGCTAATTCCTTTGCAAAACTTCTCAAGTGAAGGTCACAAAAGTTCTTGAGGTTGACCTGGAAAAAAGTGAATAAGGGAGAAAGAAAAATGCTGTTGTTACCATTACCAAATAAATAATAGAAAGTATTTTTATAATTCAATAACTTCTAAAATTAATTAAAAATAAAGGAGATTTTTAAAAAAATTTCAACAAGGATCATAAGCTACAATTTAAAGATGTAATCAAGGGAGAACATTCATCGAAAACCTTGGTTGCATCTTATTTTTGAATGGAAGTGATTCAAATGAATGCCTTATGGAGGAATTTGAGAAGCTTGGATGAGGAGATTGAAACATGGTTGAGATCATAGAAAATGGTGTCATTGTCGGAGAGGTGGAGTCCTACTATGACAAATGGTATTTTAAGCATCTTATAAATATTTTATGATAATACACTATCCTAACCTGTCCAAACTTGATCAACTTTTTGTTTTAATTAAATCTGTTAAAATTAGACTTGCTTATAATTGGCATACTTATGAACCCACATGTATTATCATAAATCATGAAGGAACTTGTTGAGAATTAGAGCAAAATGCAGACTTATAAGCAATTTATAAAGGGAGAACATTCATTGGGCACCTTAGTTATATCTTGTTTTTAGTAAGGACATTATGAAAGACTTAAAAGGAAGTGATTTAAACAATTTCCTTATGGAGGACTCCAAGGAAGCTTTGATAAGAGATGAAAACATGACTAGGATTGTAGAAAATGACATCATTATTCGAGAGGTGGGGATAGGCAGATGTTGACTAGAATAAAGAGTACTTTAAGAATATTGTAAAGATACTAAGATACTCCACAAGTCTACCATACCCAAACCTTGTGTTTTAATTGAATTTGCTAAGTTTGGACCAATTTATTATTGGAATACTTGTTGACTTGCATGCTTTATTATAAATCTTGAAGGAACCTATTGAGAATTAGATCATAACTAATATTTATATGCAGTTTATTCTCATATTTATGTATAACGTGATACATTAATTTTAGTTAGTATTTTTAAGTAACTAGTTATTTTATAGCAAATCTTCATTTTTTAGTTGCTTAAGTGTTCATTATTGCTAATGAGATGTTTTGTTATTTGATATCGTTGCTGACATTAATAAGTTTTTAAGCAAACATACTGCATAATTTGTCTCTTTCTTAATCTAATCTCCATTATTGAATAAATTAATACACTTAAGCTGGATTAAGTCTAGCTTAGGAGTGGGAGGCACTACCAAATGACCCTTAAGCTTAGCATTGGAATTTAATGCTTGTTTACTCACATGCTTTAATTATTTTTGGAAATTAGAGTACAGTTTTTGTGTAATGATATTTGAATTTCTAGTCTGCTCTTTCTTTTGCCCTGTTATGAATTTTTTGCTTTTTACCTACCTTCAGGCACGAACTTCTCTCTTTCACCATGCATTAACATACATCTATAGTTAAACAATTACTTTTGGTTGGCCTACTTTAGATGGATCAAGCATAGTGCTTGTTTATGGCAAATTCGTTTTGGCACTTTGCATATCTAGTTGGAGTTGTTCAGAATTTTTTTTTATTTGAAATACTTCTATTTAATTATTGTCTTAATTTCTATGAATATTTTATAGAATTTTATATTTCACTTGACCTTTATCTTGAGTACTACTTTCTAGTTGTTACTATGTTTTTTTAACTGCTTTAACTCAATTTTCTATGATTTTGTAGTTTCTTCATAAAGTGTGATCATATTATCAAAAGGAAGGATAATAGAACAAGGAATAAAACTAGATAATTTTTAGGAAAAAAAAGATCCATAGAAACAAGGAAGATTCAATGTTGGAAATCTCTCTTGCATAATAGATAAAAATGCATGGACTTAAACCTTTATGGTTTTGTTTAACTTTTAGATTGTTTATTTGATTTACATAAAATCATTATTTACAAACACTGAATTTTGTTATTGCCACCTTGATTGGAATTTCTTGATTGCTGGCTTGTGTTGAGTTTAATGATGGGGAGAATGAAGATCAGTATCAGAAAGCAGCATAGTCATAAAAGAGAACTTTAGACTATTATAAGGTCTGTTTAAGCACTTCTTATGCCCAAACATATGATAAAAATATTTTTGTGCATTGAGTTTTTTCTTGAAGTTTCCAAATTAAATATTATATAGGAAAAATTAAATACCTTTTAGGGCATGCTTTACTCAATGTTCAGGTTAAGTTTTTTTGTGACTTGGAAGTTGAGTCCTATTCATGAAACCCCTATGTTATGCAAGGTAATGCATGCCTAAAACAGCTTCTTCCTTTATTCAATTTTTGGGTAGCCTATATTATGCCCTTTTATTTGGTATTTTTCTGTTGAAATGTGGCAAGATAAGTCATCCTATGTCCTCTTGAGCATATATTTGGTTTGTTGCATTGTGGCATTTCAAGCATTTAATTACAATTATGGTGTTCATTTCAATGAAACTTGAAAGTGCCAATTTATGTTTGTAATTAGTATATAGTAACATGCATTTGGTACCTTAATGTATCTGTATTAGTTTCCATGTTTATTGTGCTATGCATTACCATGATCTGAATTTTTTTAGTCGGGTAACTCTTTTAACGAACTGATTATGATATTGGCCAGAAAGCGCAAGTGCTTATCCTAGTTGTCTTGGAGCTGCGAGGTTTGGTATAGGTTACTGTAGATACAGACTTAGTCAATTTGACAAGGCTCGACAAGCCTTTCATGGAGTGCTTGATGTAAGTTTGTTTTAATTTATAGTACAAATTTCATGACATGCCCTGTATGTTCTTATATTCCCCTTTTATTTGTTTCCATTGTGTAGTTAGATCTAGAAAATATTGATGTTCTTGTGGCTCTTGGAATTATGGAATTGCAAGCAAATGATGGTGAGATTGTACTTGTCAATCTAGGAGGTAGTGTATGCAGTTCATTTTTTTGTTTGTTTATAATAGTTTGGGATTGGTTCACTAAAATTTTGTTTTTATTGATGGTTAATTCATCTTAGTGTTATTTTTTTTTGTAGTTGATGGTATTCAAAAAGGAATGCTAAAGATGCAAAGAGCTTTTGAAATTTATCCATATTGTTCAATGTGATTAAATCATTTCACAAATCATTTCTTCTTTACTGGTCAGCATTTTATTGTTGAACATTTAACTGAGACAGCACTGTCTGTAATTAATCATGGGTTGATGAGAGCACATTCCTACTACAATTTGGCAAGATCATAGCACAGCAAGGTATGAATAGTCCCTTATCCGTGATGTTTATATTATAAACCATTCTTGTTTATACTCTTAACACCATTCTTGTTTATATTATCAACCATTTTTTTTTGTCTTAAATCTTGTTGTATTTGATTGCTTATTAGGGTGACTTTGAGAAGGCTGGGTGGTATTACATGGCTTCTATCAAAGAAATTAACAAACCTCAGGAGTTTGCTTTGCCATCTTATGATGTCTTCATATATCCGCTCACTGCTTTTTCTCTTCAGCAGTGTTATATTTCTGAAAGAGATGTGTACATGAAAAAATATTGCATGCTATTAACATTGCATTACGATATTGAAAATTTTACGCTTTGTTGCATTGTATTTAACTATTTCTTAACAAAAAAATTTTATCATGGCCTGCTTTGGAGATGAAAATTTCCTATAACAGTTATAAACTAAATTGTTTTTGTTATTCAAATTCTAGTTGTATGTGATTAGGCTTTCTTTGATGTTTCTCACCAGCCATTCTTTTGAAGTGATCACATTGAAATGGCAGGAATAAGAACAATTAGAACCTCTTGGATGCACTCAGGTTTATTTTATTTTTGAGTTCACTGCATACGGTGACGTTTGATCCATCCAAGTTGGTTTGGCATTTTTAAAAGCAATTTACTAAAATTCATTGGTTAACAAATGATAATCATGTGTTATGTTTAGGCGCACATCGGGAGCAAGCTCAGCAAGCAAAGAGAGAGTAGCTCTTGTTCGAGTAGGCAGAGGGGATAGAGAAAAGTATGAGGCTAAAATTGTCGTGATACAAAAAAGGTATATTATAGTTACATTTGCCATTTTTAATTGCAAAAGCATCATATTTTTTTACTTTGTTACGTGATTTTGTTATTTCAAAGCTTATTTTTATTTTGGTCGACGTGAGATAAGTTGTTATTATTGTTTAACCAAACTTGTGGGCTACGCAACAGGCAGAAGCAGCACTTGAAGGCGATGCTGCTGGCTACCAAAAGAGCAAGAGCAGCTCGTTCTCGTCAAAAAAAAAAAAGCGGCAAAGGCAAGGTGGTAAGCAGTTTAGGGGAAGGAAAGCATGGAAGTGAAGCTCAGGAACACCAATCGATTTCAGCAATCTGGGATCACATTTTTTGGTAGGACCTATATCTTTACTTAGCTTCTCTTTTATCATTCTGATTAGTTTCCAAATCGTTAAAGATATATATGCGATGTATGAGGCCAATAATTATTGATTAAGATTTTGAGTTAATTAATATTTTCCCTTTAAAGAGGTGTAAAGGATGTGTAAACCAAGGCCGCCTTGAAACAATGTTCTGAATTTCATTTAACTTTTATATTCAACTTCTAGTATTACAATGATGTGGACTTTTTTAAGTTTCAAAGTCTAGAAATTTTTATGTGAATATGAATAAAGACTTAAGTTAATAGAATAAAGGCCAAGACACTTTTTTAAATCATAATGAAGGATAAATGATAAAACAATTGGTTCATGATATTTGTTTAGTATTTGAACTTTTAGCTTGTGGTTCATTAAGTATTAGATAAGTAGTATAACAACATTATTTTGTATATTTGAGGATGAATGGTATGAATGAGGTGTTTTTAATAAAAAAGTTTTAAACTAAAAGTAATGTATTTGTAGTAGAGGTTAAGAATAAATCTTAGTTGTCATATTAATAGAATGATTATTTGTATTTTGTTAGATTTAAGTTATAAAATAAAAATATTGAATGATATTTTTTTAATTTTTAAAGTTGATTATATTTGTGAAAGATATATTTTTGATAAGCACCAATATTCATCTTTCTTAAGTTTTAGAAAGTTATGTAGTCTAATGAGTTAGTTCATGTTGATTTTTGTAATAAATGAATATTTTATTTCAAAATAAAAATAGATATTATTTATTATTTAATTATGAAGATATTCATATGAGTTGGATATCTTTTGTAGTTTATAAATTAAAGGTATTTTAAAATATAAGGAATTTGAAGATCTTATAAAAATAAAAAATTTGTTTAATATAAAAATTATTTGAACTAACAGAGAAGAAAAATTTTTATCTAAAGAATTTGATTTTTTGCACAAAAACAAAAAATTCATATGCTATTGTTTATTACAAATGTACCAAAATAAAACAAAATTATAAAACAAGAAGAATAGAACAATTGTTGAGATTACTTATATTGAACTAGAAAAAAATTATAAAATAAATTTTGAACAATTAGTACTATTTTTTTATATTTATGCTTTGATAACTTTAAATGAATACAACAACTTGAATATAAAGTGTAAAAAAAATATTTTTTTGTTCTTTCATGAAATATAAGATTTTTTTGTCACTAATATTATTAATTTATTATCATAAAATATTTCTATGTGATTATATTATTCTTTATGAACAAACATCCACATATTATTTTTTTTCAATAAATTATATTTTATTTCTTTTATCTTTCCCATTGAGCAAATGTACAAAAACTATGCTTTGAAATATTGTTTATTTTGGAGTATCGTTATCTTCAATATTGCTATGAGGACCAATTTATGTAGACCAGTTGAAGGAGAATTTGTGATTTTACTGAAGTTGAATCTATGGATACATTATTCACCCTTGTTCACCAGTCGCCATCAAAGCGGACAATTTCTTAAATATAGTTTAATGATGGATGATTGCTTTTTGGATGTGTCCAGTGCATCACTCGTCATGTATCTGTCAATATCCAAAGCATCCACCATTCCCACATGCTTCACAAGTAGCAAAACAAAAGTTAGAATATCACCTCCCCTACTGTGCATGCTCACTCAAGTATTCTTCGCTCCTTGCATCAAAAGCACCAACCATGCCGAAGTGATCACCTACCACCTTTGTCCTCCCCAAGCATAAGAATCAGGTGCGTAAGCACTCGAGCTATCTGAAACAGAGATGGATATGTGATCCATTCTATAGTTTCGGTCAGCATCAGCCTGAATGCCTTCCGCTCAACCTCATCATCGCTATTCACAGTCGACATCAAATCCTCTTCATGCCATTTGATGAACTTTACCATATCATAGCAAGCGTGCGAGGCATTTGCGTGCCTGCATCCTGCACCAAGTGCTCTTCTGTGCTCTTAACCCCTTAGATTGTGGTTGTGTTTCATGAGGATGATGCAACGGGTGCAGATCCTGGGGCTTCCAGTGGTAGCATAGCTGTGTCGCAATGTGCCGCACAAGAACTTGCTGATCAGCTGACAAGCCTTCTATCAAATTAAGGAATGCAGGGACAACCCATACTGGGGCATCGACTTGCCAGAGTGCAGCGAGCCCTACCTTATCGTTGAATTGCCCCCACGATATTTTTAAGCGTTTTTTAGCATGTGCAATGACGAGCTCTAGAAGAAGTTGATTGCCTTTACTGACTTTTGTGAACACGAAGTTTAGGATGAAAATTCACTGGTCTAGCTCGTGAACAATACCGTTGCCTTCTAAAATGCTCTAATGGGTCGTCTAAGCTTGGATTCTATTATGCATGCCAATTTCTCTATCCTCCTATTCTTCGGATTGTCTGGTGATACGTGTTCCTTTGGCTGTACTACTGCATTCTGGAAGTAGTTGGTGATCAAGTTGAGTTATGGCATCTCTGAAGGCCTCCATGATTCATTTGAGTGGAACTTCTTAATGGTTTCTAAAATCATATCTATCTCAAGAAGGGTATTATTAAATTGTTAATATCAGCATAATGATAATATCACAATTTATTATATAAAACATTAAGGTGTCATATCTATGCTAGATAAAAATTATTATTGTAATCAAATTAATTAAAAGTGAAATACTTGTCGTAATTACATAAGAAAACAAATTTTCATGGACTAAATATTTTCTTAATTTTTTTAAATATTCCCGTTCATTGACTTCTATTTTAGCCTAAAATGTTGTGTTGAACATTAGTTTCTTTTTTTATGCTTCGCATAAACTTTTAAAAAGTATGATGTAAGTTTGGAATCCTTAAGTAATATAATAGTTCTTGCCCTACTGCATGAGCCCTACTATTTTGTCAACATATATCTGTCCTATTTTTTTTTACAAAACAAATGTTCTATTAATAGGCAAAATATTAATCTTTGTTATAGAAAACCTCATTTTCAATTAATTCTAATTTAATATCTCTACCCAAAAATATTTTGCTTTTAAACTTCCTCACATCGACAAGCTAGCTTAAGATAATAACTTCTTACTATCAATATGCCATAATAACAAATGTAGTAAAGTTAATACTATTTGATATGGATATAGCAAATATCATTAAATTATACTAAGCTTCCTCTATTTTATATATCTAAAAATTTTTATCTCCTTATTAAAAAATTAGTAGCTACTTTTACTTTTTCTTTGGTGATATACGGACTTGAAAATCAGAATGCCATAATAACTAAGCCACTCTGATAATTAGAATGTCTAAATAGATTTATTATGAAACTAATTATGAATCACATATTATATGTACTTCTCAATAACAAGAAACAAAAATATGAAAACTTTGGCATATTTTGATAGTAGAATTACATCAATAAGTAGATAGGAATTGGAGATTTGAAAGAAAGACAATGGAGGCTATTTCTTCATAATATTCTTCAAATAGATAAAACCCAAAACCTATTTAATAAGGAAACTTAGTTGTAATGGAATCTACTCAAGTATTTTTTGATGAAATTATGCATCGAATCAAAGAGGTAGATCTACAAGGCATAAAAGACTTTGGAAAAGTAAAATTGGTAGAAAAACAAAGATCATGGAATGACAAACTTTATGGATTTCTACTCAAACAATATTTTAGGTTGGGAATATAGATAGAATTTTGTTTAACAAGGATTGTGTTGATTAACTTTTCTAGTCAAACAGTACTTGGACGATGCCATATTTGGAACAACAAATTGTGACTTATGTGAATTAATTGTTAAGCATGTAGGTGTTAGATTTGAGATGAACATAAAAAAGTGAGGTTTCCTATTTTATTGAATGAAAGTTAACTAGGACGAGAAAAGTATCCTTGATATTCAATAAATCATATAAATTAGATGTTAAAACATAAAAAAAATAAGAAAATAGTTGCACCAAAGGTGTTAGCATAGAATGGAAATCACTTTAGAGTTGTAATCTTAAGTGACCTCTCTTTTGGAGTACAAACAAATGTCTCTTTTTAAAAAGAAATTTTATATGGTGCTTCTTGTTATAAATTTGTACCTCAAAATACAAGTGAAGCCTTGAGGAAAGAATTTTTTTATTTTGTCATGTTGGATGGTTTCAACTTTTTTTGATAGTGAATGTTTTGGAATCAATAGACATTCCAAGTGACCACATTATTATGGCAAAAAGTGGGCACTCAAAAATAAAATGTAAATAATAGTGTGGTTAACATTCAAAATAAGGAAAGGCTAGTAGTAAAGGGTCATAATATGTAGGACTAAACTTAGAAGGAATACTTGAACCAATGTTAAGGTTGACAACAACAAGGTCATTTTTACCTTTTTCTTGATTCAAGTCATTTAAACTATACCAAAAGGATGTTAAGAGCACTTTCATAAATGTTGTTATTTAGGAGAAAGTGTATGTAGGATAATGGGACTACATTCAACATTTTCTTCATCAAAATTATGTGCATAAGCTAATGAAAGAATCATATGAATTGCAACAAGAACAAAGATCCTGTTATGAACATGCCTAGAAGTTTTCCAATCAAAAAAACTTTAGGATAGGAATGTAGATAGGACTTTGTTCATCATGAACTATGCTAATGAGCTTCTTCTAATCGAGGATTATATAAAAAATATCATATTTGGTTCAACCAACATGGACTTATGTGATTGTTTTAGTGAGCATAAAGGTGTTTGATTCAACTTGAACATAATGGCTGAGCGAATGAAAGCTAAGGAGGATAAGAAAGGTAACCTTGTATCCAAAATCAAGAATAAAAATAAGGTGTTAAAATTGTGTGAACATGAGAACATCAAATGCATTTATACTTTCAAGAGTCCCCACCTTACTATTGAAAAAACATTAGAAAGGAAAACAATTAGATTTCAAGGTGTACCTAGAAATGACACATTCTTTACTTGACTATTTGAACACCTAACATAGCTTTTAGTGTCGTACTTTTTGATCAATTTAAATCAAGCCCCAAGGACTTCCGTCTAGAAGTTATAAAAAGAATATTTTGATAATTGCTTGAAGCAAAGGTGTTAAGGTTTTGGTATCCCAAAATTGTCGTATGTCTTGATCTCGTACGATATGGCCACAATGATTATATAAGTTCTTGAGTACATAAGAAAAACTTTTTAGGTATTTAATCATTTTTTGTGCCTCTTAAACTAATGATCTAGCAAAAGAATACGAAACTATTGTTTTAGAAAAAAATGAACCACAATATATAGCATTAGGAGGATTTCTAGTAAAAAATGTTTTGGTTTCAAAAAGAAATTAGGTCATATGGCATTACATTTACAAACAATTCCCTAAAAAATGACAATTTGAATGCCTTTTTCTGAACTGGAAGCGTTATAAAGTACTGTTCAATTGAACAAATTTATTTTAAGCAACATTTCATCATGGACTATGTTGATTGAAATATAATTGACATATAATTGTTGCTGACAACATGCAACAAGTTAGCACCATGACAAAGCTTCTTAGTAAAGATTTATTCAATAGAATTAGAAGACTTTTTTATGATGACCAATGGAGGTTATTGTTCCCATGAGCTATTCTTTATGATATTTTGATTTGAAAAACATAATTAAGTAGCAAACTTATTGATTATCTAGCTTTGCTTGTAGATATGATTGGTGAACAACATTAGAAGGACATTAATGTCAAAACCACAGGTCAATTGATTAAATATATGGATATAATAATTTGTGGAATTAGAATGGAAAGGGTTCTAGCATGGTCAGGAAAATAAGTGATTTTTGTTCCAAAATGAATAATAGGAGAGAGTTGAATTGTGTGTTTAACAAGGAAAACAATTGTGAGCCTAAAATAAAGTTTTGTTTTATAAAACTTATAAACAAAATAAAATTTCTTGATAAAAAAAATGCACAAAAGATTTTTGAGTGTTTCGACAAAAACCTGTGCCGATATCCACCCTCGATCCCTTATCAGGCATCTACAAACTGCTCCATTTTTCAAAGCTAGTAGAGTTAAAACAAATATATATTTGTGCTCCATGAGATACTAAAATTTGAGAAATTCATGCTATATGAAAAAATTTTAAAAATTGCTCACAAAAATCTATACACCTTTAAAATTTACAATTCTAGCATGGTCAATTGATTAAATATATGGAAATAAATATTTGTGAAATACCAAAAATATTATGAAGGAAAGTGGGAGAAATGGAGATCGACGAAAATCCATAACTTTTATAATTAGATAGAAATGCATTGCTCATAGTTTGAACTTCAGTTTGACTGTATGAAAATTTTCTTATTTGATTCAATTGTTTTAAGATCTGGTAAATGATCCCTATTTATAAATAAAATAAAAAACTCAAAAAATAACTCACACAATAGCTAAAATCTACTTTTTAGAGAGCCACAATTATAAGAATGAGATGATGGTACAACTATCGTCCAATTAAGCGAATGGAGTGGTAGGCATCAGATCAACTAAGGGTCTAGATTTAATCATGACAAGATAAGATTTAGAGAGTTGGATGGAAAAGTTGGATGATAGTAACGATGATCAGATTACTATTCACATAGGAAAAGAGACTCTAAATCATTCGATCAACTATTCTGGACAAGTAGCTGAAGAATGTTAACTATTCTTTAATACGAGTGTGATCGTGACTGCTTGATCTTGAAAATGCATGATCAGTTAGTATGAAAATCTCAATTTTTTTAATAGCTTTTGTTTGTCTCACATTGAAAAATAATTGAAGTATTTTGTGCTTATAATGGATCAACTATATATTACGATCAGCCTAATGGGTTGGCTACTGCTAGGTGTTCTTAAGAAGTCATGACCCAGGTCATTAGTGGGCATGTATTTGTCTAATGTAACTCAATTTTCCTAAATTTAGTAAAGAATCTGTAATGAGTCTTTCTGCCTAAGCCTATTCATAAGTAATGCCTTCAACAAATAATCCAAGCGACCGCAATAGTAACCTGACTTGATCGATACTTGGGCTTTACTCATTTTAGATTCGATCAGGTTCCTAGCTTGCAGGGGTCCCCAAAGCATTTGCCCCAAGGTGCTACATGCTATTTGACCTTAGAATTTTATGGTTAATGGTTGTGAGTGCTTAGGAAAATGTTTTATTATTATAATAATAATAATTATATATAATAAAATTTTTAATATTTATAAGATCTTTAAGAACTCAAATGCTTTCAATTAAAACATAACTTGAACCAAAGTCAAATATGCATAAAAGATGATAACCCTATTGGCCAAAATTATGAAACAATTAAAAGTTTAACATGTTAACCATAAAAATTTAGAAATGTAGTTTTTTTTATTAGCCACTCTGCAAAGACCATTGTCTTTAGCTCCTATGTTAGTAGATTAAGCCATCAAATTGTATTCAATATTTATGTTATAGTTCTTACTCAAACAAATCGAGACTATTGGAATACTCCATGAGATCTAACTAAAACAATACTAAGTTCAATAAAGTATTGGTAAATACTTAGGCTTTATTTTGTGATCATCAAATTAAAAGGTATAACAATCTCCCTCTTGAGGATTATAAAACTAAAGCTAAATGAAAACATAACATTAATGGACAAATTAAATTATTTAATATTCAACATTATAGTATATAGCTTATATGATAGCCCATATACTCCTCTTCAATTCTAACTTATCATCACCCATAATTCTCATGCTTAGTTCTCTCCTTTTTTTGTAATAATTCAAAGGGGTCAATGACACCTAAGCTTAATCTAAGTTTAATGAATACTTCTATAGTCAATGGCTCAGTACCAATATCAACTAATTATGTACACGATGGCACAAACCACAACTAAATTATTTTTTTATACATGCTCTCTAATAAAGTTATACCATAATTCTATATGTTTTGTCCTTTACCTAGTTGTTTGGTCTTCATGAAAAAAGACCAATTGAGGGGATCTGATTTTGAAAATATGAAAATATCGGACTCGAAAAATATAAAAATATTTGATTCAAAAAATATAAAAATATTTGATTCGGGTTGAACTTAAGTCAATTTAGGATTTGCTTGGAACATTCATCTTGTGTGATGTTGTAGGTGAACACAAAGAGGCCAAAAGAATGTTCTCTCGTTCTTTCAGACGTGTTGAGCTCCACAAATTCCTATACATTTGAAAAAAGGCTTCTTTGTTTCTGCAATCACTTTTTCTTTGAACCATGTCAAAAAGGGGTTCATGTGCAACACATGTCTTGGGAGAGCCTTGCTTTCTTGATTTTTCTAGCCTTCCTTTTGTTTTTTTAAAATTTTCATTTATGGGCTACATTTGGAAAGGGAAACCCGATATGGAAATTCCCAGCACTGCTTATGCGATTGATGATTGTCAGAACTCTATTCACCCAATGAACAATCCTTCTTGACAATGTCCAATCCAATGAGAATCAAAGGATTTCGACTAGAATTGGAATCCAATCAGATAGATTATCTAGTTCCCTAGATTATGCCCCGGTCGGCCCCTCTTAAAGAGAAGAGTCTGATATCATAAAAGCTATGACAGGGAGGTCTTTTGGCACGGGAAAGCTTCTCTCGCAGTAGTCCGAGCATTCTGTACATCAGTGTTGCTCTCGTAGTTCTATGAGAAAAAATCACCGATCACAAAACCTAATATTCTTTGAATTAATATTTTGAGTCTATGGATGAGTGTTATTGGAGTAGTCGGTCTGGCTCTGAGGCCCAACTCGCGTCGTTCAAACAACTGATGAGAGTGAAAGATGAATCCTCCTTGTGTGCGCTTGATGGTACTACAGGCTGGTGGAAGTTGGAGTTGTTGCATTCTATTTTCGGTATAGACCATAGGTTTTAAAGGCACTACTGGGGACCCAAAATTTGGGGGGCCAGGCCACCCTCTTGTTCAAGGCCCCTCATAGTTAAAGAATCAGAGCAGAGGCTTTTCCATTCCATTTTCGACTGCCACGAGATCACCCCGATCGGGAGACCTGGTTGGGGGTCTAGCTCAGGCAAGAAAAGGCCCTAAAAGAGAACTGTAAGAAGGTCCGTCGGATCTGTCCAAATTCAAAGGCTGTATTGTCCCCCCTCTAGAGATTCTTTAGACAAGAGAAAGATTTAGATTGATTACATGTCTTTGCTTCTCTCTAAGTTGTAAAAGTAGATCAATATATCAAATTCGAAAGGTAGATAATATCTATATATCTTTCATTGACATTGTCTTCATAAGGGCCTTCCAAACTAGATCAAGGCCTCCCTCTAGTCCGACTTCCCTAATCTTCTAATGTGAGGGAAGCTCTCATGTACAGTTTGTTTTTTTTGGGGGGGGGGGAAGGAGCCCGTAAGACTTCCCTTAACTTTTCATTTGTTATGAGCCCAAACCATGGATTCGAGCATCAGAGAAAACAAGAGTCGAGAAAACAGGTACTCAACAGAGACTCAGGACTCCGACGCTTCTGCATTCCTGCTGCACATTAATTTGTTGGTATCGTATGGAGATGTCAAATATAGGATTTTCGAAGAAGTGTTCCCATATATTCATAGGCAGGAAGTGATGACACTACTCAGCGGTGTGAGCCGGTTTTAGTTTTCTGTGAGTGAAAGATATTTGGCATAAGCCTCAGAAATGCTTTTTCTCTTTTGAAGATGCTTTCGAAGTAAATCCCAGATTAGAAGGGAACCCATTTCCTCAAGGAAATCCTTTTCGGTGCTGGTCACGTGACCTACAGCTCGGCCAGACTATTCTAGTTCCCTGACTCCGGCTACAGAAGAGTGGGGATTCACACTGTGGTAGAATTCCACATTGTCTCCAGTGTTTGGCTCTTTCTTCTTTCGAAACCCTAGGAGGATTGAAAAAGGAATGAGAGCAACAAGGAAAAACAAGGCTATAAGCTACATACATGGACCAAGAAATGAGACATTGGAAGAATCTTTTGAGTCAAGAACTCTTCCATTGCTGATCGATCGCTAAACATAGGATGCTCTTATATTGAGATCTTGGTTCAATTTGAATTACAATTAGAATTTGCAAAAACAATATTTTCTTAAGAATGAAATTTGTGGGATTATAATTATAAATGCCACTTTGGCATGGTTAGGAGCCTATTTATCATATCTCTTTGATCGAATACACTGTGATGATACCTGGACAATTACTGGCCAGCAAAGTAGGTATTGGGACCAACTTTTATACTCGGCTAAAATGCACGATGCTATAGTTGTGAAGACCCCAAACTCAATCTTTTGCCTCTAGCCATTGGGGCATGGAGGATCATGTACTTCCTAAAGATGGCCCCTATGACGACTCCATTCTGGAAAGAATATTTTGTTCTGTTACAAAAAAGAGATCCCTTACCCCTGCTTGCCAAAATGAGGAATATGAAGTCCGGTAGGCTGCAGGTGTTATGGATCCTCTAACTCTTGCAAAAACCAATATTGGAGTAGTTGGTGGCCAACGCATGTATTCTTTCCTACTCCTTCGTTTGAACCCTGCTGCTGTGTATGTGGGAGTTTTTCCATTGCTTGAAAGTCCCAGTTTTTTGTTTTTCAAATGATTGTGTGGCCCCAATTCTTGACTGGAAGGGTAGAGCTTTTGGGTTATTCATGTTTACAGTTGAACGAACAGGTTTAGCTTACGATGTTTTTAGAAGTCCCGGTTTTTATTTTATGTATCATCCCTGATTCGGAAGTCACCTTTTCTTCTCCTTGTGTAGTGCCTCTTGAGGGGGCACAATATGGGGAACTCATTCCTATTGCACCCCGATCCCCCTTTCTTCCCTGAATCTCCTGTTGTTTCATAGGCATTCTATGAGGCACACCTTGCACCAGCCTCTGTAAGAGTCGAGATATCTGAGAGGAACATCAGATATCAACCTTTGCTTCATGAAGCAAAGAAAGATTCAAACATGCTAAAAGTAGGGTAGTCATATTGTGACAGCATTTTTAGCTTTCCTCATAGTACAAGCACAAAAGAAAAGAGAAGCATCATCAAATTACCTTTCCCAAAACTAAATTGAAATAGAACCATCAATCCCAAAACTATGTATTTCTTTCTTGTCTCCTTCTCTAGTTTGTTCTTCCCTTGAAATAGTCCTTTAAAACCACTCAAGACACCTCGTGTGATTCTGAGGAACTCGAAATCTCAACCTGTTTTGAAGTTGTGAACTTTCGGTTAGAGAAATTATGATCTGATCAAATAGGGGCCCCTTTGGGATAGTTGGAATGTTCTTTTGTACCTGTACCCAAAACCTACAAAAGTGAATCACTAGGATGAGTCTTGGAATTCATTTATCGGTAGTTTTTTTCTTGTTTCAATAAGACTATTTATGAGCATTCTTTCTATCTGTTATATATAGATCAAAACTCGGGGCCCGAGTTGGCCCCCTTTGAAACCGTAGCTAAAATTGAGATCTCATTCAAAGAGAAAGAGCCAATGAAACGGCAGCTATTAAAGCATAAACTACTCGTTTTTCCTTCCTTGGCACAAAATCATCCGTTCTAGGTCTACGTTTGTTCGAATAAAATGTTTAGCTAATTTTAAATTATAAACGAAATCTAAATTTTAGAAAAAAATTCAAAATGAGAAAATAAAATAAAAATAATTAAAAAACGGATTCATTAGTGTGTCAAAAACAATGGATAAGTAGCTAATCCCAAGTCTAATTTCTCAAACACGAGATGCACAAAAATGGATTTGATTTTGGTGTTTTTCCCCAGGAGCCAATCTATGATTGAATTCAACTTCTGACCTGCCCCTGGTAGCACAGTTTTATTGAAACAAGTCATATGGGAGGCTCTTCAAATGAAAAGTGAGACTCTTTAGGCAAGTTGTCCAATATTAGTTTTGAATAAATATTAGAATCTTTTTTTCTTTCTTCACTTTTTCTTTTTTTTTCTTATATTTCTTCTTGTATTTCTTGTAGGCTAATTTTACGTAAATCTATTGAATTCGGAAATAATTGACGATAGATTTCTCAAATATCATTTTCTAAAATAGCATTAAAGTGATCTTTCTAAAATCAACCTCGGAAGGTGGAACATGATGACAATACGATCCCTCTTTCCTTTGGCAGACTAAAATGGAAAGTAGATTGTTGGAGATGTTCTTGGGAATTATTTCTCTTATTTTTATTTTCGGTTTTGAAAATATATTTATATTATTCTATTTATTATTGGAGGCTATCAATGACGGGTTGTTCCCATCATTAATTACACAAACGAAGAGATGACAGAAGAATTTGTTAGTAGCGTAGATGTAGAAGCTCGAATTGAAACTTGCTAGTCCCCACTCGACCGAGGGGCCCCTCTGGGGATCTTGTTTCACTTTATTATACATCTTGCCAGATGAGCCTAGCAATGCTTCATGTCGAACTTGGTAATTCTGTAATCTGAGTGATTACCTGTCTCTGATTTTGGACCAAAAATGGTTAGCAGTAACAATAGCTTGATGGACCAAGAAATCTCCCGATCTTATTTTTAACAAAAGCGAATTACCATTTTCATTCGAAAGTTTCAAATCTTTAAGATGATCACGGCAGCTAAAATGCAAGATTGGTCTCCACTACTGTCTAACGCGAGAAAGCTCCAACAGAACCTTCTAATTGGATTGATCATTGATTTATGAACCAACCCCCAGGCAATCTTAGTTATCAGTGGGGGCTCGGTGTGTTCGCTGGTATTTGTTTAGGGCCTCACCTGGTCGTCCCGATCATTATATTGAACTTTGTGTTCAACTTCAATCGACCAGAGGTTCCTAGAGTCACAGAGTGACGTGAAAATGGAAAAGTCGACTTTCTAAATCAGCATCCAAAACCTACAAATCACCTATATATAAAATAGTAGCATTAATTCTGGGAAGAACCAGGACTCTAGATTGGATATAATGTCATAATTTGATGCTTTTGTTCTCAGTGTCTATCAAGCCTAAGGAACGTCTTCAACAGAAGTCAACTCGAAACGACTTGAATAGAAGCCAACTGGAGACATGATCTGCTTCTACTTCTTGGTCTTGTAACATTCAAAGGAAAACCTTCCTCATGTTAAAAAGAGGGGGTGTACTTTTTTTTGAAGTTTTGTCTTTCTTTTCCTTCATTATGAAATTCTAAAAGAGAGTGGATAAGGATACATTGAAATCGATGATTGAATCATATGATCCTGACTCATCCCTCCCTGTTTTAGCTCAAATCAGGGTGAATGGTCAAAAATGGAAAATTCTATTACGTCTGATTGATCACCAGAGTCGAATGCTTTAAGCATAACCTCCTCAATGACCGACAATAATGTCTAGGAATAAGGAATACAAGAAAAGATTTGAAAAAATTTTATTGAAATTAAAACATATAATTTATTTCTTTTCTTTATATAAATCGAGGCATCAGCAACTGACACACAAAAAGGCTAAAAGCAAACAAAAAAGGATAACTAAACTAATGGCCTCTTTTCGGTCTTTATACCAGGCATTCTTCTTATGTTATGAGGATCTCCTTAGTGATTCTTTCCTTTTCAGACCAACAAAATCTCTTTTTATTTTGTTCTTGTTTTTGTTATGGCAATGAAAGTAGTGAAGAAAGGGATGGAAAGTAGATTTCCTTCGAAGTTGTCTTTTTTTATTTTTTGAGAGTCAAGTGAGTCTCTTTGACCCAATGCTTTACTATTGTCCTCGTTGAGTCAGAATCACTGGGAGAAAAAGTGAAGAGATTAAAGAAAAAAAGAAGAAATTAAAGAAAAAAAAGTGAAGAAAGAAAAAGGAGATTATGATATTTACTCAAGAAGAACCACACATGTGATAATGTATAAAGGTACAGAGGAGAAGTCGCCTATTACACGGCAAAAAAAATCTACCTGGGGTGGGTGGGGATACCTATTCTTCGTCGACAGTACGGCGAGCATAGGAGGCCTGGGTTTGCTGCGTGGACTTCCTATGCATTTCCAAATGGAAACCAGCTCCACTCCATTGAGTATACAAATATATTGAATATTCATATGTTTTGGAATAGATCAAAGTCTAACAAAAAATATAAGAAAAAAAGAAGAAAAAGTGAAGAAAGAAGAACATTTTGATATTTATTCAAGAAAAACCGCCCATGTGATAATGTATAAAGATATTGAGGAAAAGTCGCCTACTACACGGCTCAAAAACTCTACCTAGGGTGGTTGGGGATACCAATTCTTCATCGGTTGTATGGCGAGCGCAGGGGGCCTAGGTTTGCTGCGTGGACTTCCTATGCATTTCCAAATGGAACCCAACTCAACTCTGTCAAGTATGGAGGAAGTGAATCGACAGCTAAGCCATCGTGAGTGAGCACTAAGTTTGATTAGCTGGAGTTTTCGGTTTTTGTGCCTGCTTCAATCAAATCAATCGTCTTTCTTTCCTTTCGTGAGAACGAAAACTTCATCACGGGTTTCTTATTCCACTTTCTGTTTTTATAAAATGGTTTTCTATTGTGACAGTTTTAATTTGAGCTCTGCTCAGGTCCGAGAATCCTCATCAGCATTGTTTTTGTTTTGATTTCGAGGCCTTCTCCAAAGTTTCTTCAAACCAAAAAGATGAAGAAGTAGTTTTTTTTTATGTGGAAACCCATTTCTTTGACATGTTTATGGAAAAAGCAAAAAAGATTGTCACCGCTCTCGCAGTTCTTCTTTTCGAGTGTGATTTCTATGTTATGTATGGCTGTGCAAACAAAACCCAGGGTGGAAGTGCCAGTGGTGCAATAAGCATCACCTACATTTGATTTTCCTACATAGAGTGCGATACGACTAGATGTAAACAAGGAAAGAATGTTGTCAGTAGATCTGTGTCTGGAAACTAGGGATCACTTCGACTCTTACTGCTTTCATGAGTGCCTCTTTTCACCACTTCATTTTCATTGTCGCTGCTAACCTGGTTGCTCAATATTTCTTGCTCTTACTATAGTTAAAGTATCTTCTTCTTTGCAGAGCTTCATCCATGGTTTTCTTTTAGAATATCCCTACATACAAAAGACTCTTCTACAGCAAAACTAAAAAGACCTCTCAAGTACTACGATAACTTCAAAACGACAGACTACACATCTCTCATACGCTTATACTGAAGCATTGTTTAGCTTTCTCCTCTTTACTGCTACACAACTCTGAGAATTTAACCCTGAACAAGCCGTGGTTTCAGCATTAGTGTACCTCAGGCATGTTACAAGCAGAACACCCACAGGAGTTTGTTGTGCCTTGGAAACAAAAGAACACCTCATCTAAACTAGCCGCATGTCTTGTATTACTTCATGGCATTTCATTACTTTATCCTACGTTGAACAAAGGATTTAGAATTCCAAAGCATATCTCATTTGAAATACACAAAATGCAGTAGCTTGCCTTTTCCATGTTGCACAATGGTTCAAGACGTTGTCAATTAAAAGTTTGTTAGCATTACCCAAGACAGCAAGTGCAACAGCAGCAGCCACCTCTAATGGCTTGAATTGTATAAGACAGTTTTCTACATTGATGTTTGCATAAAAGGATTACAAGAGCTCACTTTTGATTTCTAAATGATACCATAAAAACAGAATAAAGCAAACCAACCTCTACACGTATTTAAAATGAGCTCAACTCAATGGTTGATTTCAGATTGTTTTAGGGGACGACCATTACTAAATTATGGACAAAGTTGTCGATAAAGGAGAAAGGTGTCATAAAATGCATTCTCCATTCAAGTGTGCTCAGTACCAAAGGTTCCATCCTTTGAATAGTCTTTGCCTCAAATACATAATTGGCATTGCCGATCTATAAAATTCACTGAGTCAAATGTAGTAATTAGGAGAAAAAATATCATTCAAGAAGAAGGTTTGGCTGTAGATCAAGAGATAAAGGGACTTCAGTTTTCTCCATCTTGGCAACCAAAGATTAGCAGGCAACAGCTAACAATTGGGTCATCCAAGCCTTCCCGTTCTACACAAACAAATTTAAATCACTTTATTATTAACGATTGAAAGAAGATAAATACGAGTTGCATGGAGATATTTGTGCAAGTATTTTGCATATAGATCCCAACAAACTCATATGTCATGGTTTTACTGAGAGCTCATATGCAGAGAGGAAGCGATCAAGATAATTTACAGATAATTAGGCTCTCAGAGGCCCAAAGCTGTAATGGGCATGAACCTTCAAATGTGCATCCCAAATCCATTCAATCAACCATGAAGGAGCCAAAAAATGTGTTGAGAAGGGTAAAAGAAATCCAATAAAGAGAAATGTAGTTACATCTCTTACAAGAAGCAGATTGATGAGAACTGGAAGGTAAATCGTGTGAAAAATATGCTAACAAATACTAACATAGAGGAACTGTAACCATCGAAGAAGACAAAAATAATCGAAAAAGGTGGATAACGAAAAGAAGAATCTACTTTCATAATCCAATCGATGGCATTCTTTCTTATGGATATGTCCAAAGACCGTCTCATCAACCACTGGGCATATTCCATTTGTCAGAGTATACTCAAATTCTTTCTTTAACAAGGCAAACAGGCATTCTTCGTAGTGCGATGAGCAAAGAAAGAAGGAATCCAAAAAAAAATAACTCTTTTGCTAGCATATTTTTCCTAGCCCACTCCATTGAACTTTCCGATGGATGCTCAGCTCCTCGTCCTCATCAAAAACAAGGATGATGCTGTTATCCTCTGCGCATAAAAGGATGGAAGATGCGTTGTCGCAACTAACTCCCATTGTAGCTGGATCAGAGATACAACAGGCATTACTTTCCTTATGAATGGAGATGTGCTCTCTTCTCCTTCTCCCATGGGGACTTCCCCTGTCATAAATGAGCCCAGAGGTAGAGCTTCCACATTGTCTCATCTAGTTGACTAAACAGGTGCTTGAAGCCTATCATATGATTATAACAGCCACTATCAGAATAAAAAATTTTGTTGACGTCAAAATTTTTTCCAGTTCTAGCGATGAACACTTTCTACTGATCCTTCTTTTCTTCTACAAAACTGGCCTGCTCTTCATCTCTTTGCTTCTTGTAACAATCGGCTTGCACGTGCTCATACATGTGACAATAGTGGCATTCGGCATTTTTTTTTGATTCATCTCTCTGCTTTTTATCATATTGGTCCTGCCTGTGACCAAATCTGTGACAATAAAAAGACATGACATTTTTTCGATTGTCCATCAGCCTGCTTTTTATTTTCAGCAAGTCCCAATTTTTTTTGCAGTTGAAAAGGGTTTAATTTTGGTCCAACTAAAGTACCTTTTATTTTTGGTTGACTGACCTTGTCCGTGTTGACTCATACTTCTCCCTCCTCTGCACGCTCTACTGCATGCTCGGCTACTCGAAAACTCTCCTCTCGTGTAGAAAGCTTCCGAGTCTTCCTTCTCTTCGGGTCTATTGAGCCGAGACTCGTGCGTCTACAACGAGCCCATGAGCTCATCAATTGTGTACATCGCAAGGTCCTTTGACTCCTAAATTACAGCCATGACATGATCAAACTTTGGTGTCAAGCTTCGCAGAATTTTCGCCACCGTGGTTTTCTTTCTAATATTCTTTCCATATGCACAAATTTGATTGACAATACGTGACGTTCGTGATAGAAAATCTTGGATTGTTTCACCGTACTTCATGAAGAGAGTTTGAAAATCTCTGTGCAATCCTTGTAGTTTGAATGCAATCACCCGTGAATTCCCTTGAAATGCTATTTTCAGTGTGATCCAAGCTTCATTTGCCGAAATTGCTGTAGCTATTTTAGAAAAAATCGTTTCATGCATTGCTTGCTGAATGATATACAGCACCTTTGCATCCTTTTTCTCTTGCAAGTTCATCTCTGAATCAAGGACACCGTTTTCTACGAAATCCCACAAACTTTGTGATTTAAACTAGATTTTCATTTTTATGCTCTAGAACTCATAATTTTCAGCTTTGAAAACTGGAATTAACGGTGAAGACAAGCTCCTTGTTGCTGCATCTGTCATTGCTTCCTTGCATAGTCAAACTTCTTCGTCAGAACCATGCTGTCATTTTTCTTCTCCCTTCTTCGGAGTCACTGCCTCGGCTTCACTCGAAATTGCCTTGCCATAATTGTTGTTCGCACTATTTGTCTTTCTGTCTTCGTAAAATCCTTCACTCGTTGCCGCCTGTTCTCGATTTCTTTTTCGCTGATGCTCTCTCTGCAGTTCTCGAGGCCCTCTTGCTCTTGGACTTTGTCGTTCTCTTCAGGTTTCTCCTCATAGCATTCTTTAACTACTTCATCTTCCTTCGGTTTTACAGTCACGCTAGCACTATCGTGGCCGACGTTTATGCTGGTCCCTTACTGGTGTTGACTGCAACTCCTTGCAGACGTGTACGTTTACTTAGATGCTGCCACTGCTTGTCTCTCTTTGCATGAGAGACTTGAAGATCCACTTCGTTTCTCTGCTTCTTCCTTCTGTCGTGGCCTGGCTTTGTTAGAAATTGATTCAAACGTGTCAGTCAAACGTGTCAAAAAGTAAAACGTGTCAGTCAAACCGTGTCAAACGGTTTTTGCATTTTTTCCAGCTGCATTAGTAGGTTAGTGAGTTTTTGTGATTAGTGGCATCTTAATGAAGTTTGTTAATCATATTTAACACTATTTAGAGCACGTAAGTAGTCCCTGGTTAATCAATGAAAATGAAATTTGCAGTTATTTTTTCTTTTTCCTGGTAATGCAACCAGGCTTTTCGTCGTCTTCCACCATAAAGTCTTGCTTCCAAACCCTATCAATTGGCATCAGAATGTGGTTTCGTATTTTTAATTGATGTTTTGATATCTGCATTAGAAGGAAGAAGCAGAGGAGCTAGGCCATGACAAAAGGAAGAAGCAAAGAAACGAAGTGTATCTTCAAGTTTCTCGTGCAACGAGAGACAGCTAACGGTTGTTTGTGCGACGACGTAAATGTAAACGTGGGCGAGGGAGAAGTTACTATCAACACTGTAAGGGAACCAGCATCAACGTCAGCCACGGTAGTGTCAGTAGGGACGTAAAGCCAAACGAAAACGAAGCAGTTCGAGAAGGCCGTGAGGGGAAACATGAGGAGAACAACGAGGCCCAAGAGTAAGAGAGCATCGATTCTTGTAGAGAAAGAGCTGGCTGGAAAGAAACCGAGAGCGAACGACAACGAGTGAAGGACTCTTCGAGGCATGGGGAGAGTGATCGTCACAGGAGAAAAAAAAGTTTGCTAGAGGGGAGTTTTTTCAAAGACACGAAGGCGGGCAGCGTGAACAGCAATTCTGGCAAGGCAATTTCGAGCGAAGTAGAGGTAGTGACTCCGAAGAAGGAAGAAGAAAATTGTTAGCGAGTTTCTGACGAAGAAGTTTGACTCTACAATGAACCAACTGCTGATGCAGTGACAAGAAATTTGTCTTCACTGACAATTCTAATCTTCAAAGGCAAAAATTGTGAGTTCTAGAGCATCAAAATGAAAAGCTTGTTTAAATCGCAAGGTCTGTGGGATTTTGTGAAAAACGGTTTCTCTGATTTAGTTATCAATCTACAGGACATTCAGAAAAAGGATGCGAATGCACTGTATATCATCCCGCAAGCAATGCATGAAACGATTTTTTCTTAAAAAGCAGCAGCAAATTCGACAAATGAAGCAAATTCGAGGAAGTTCATAGGTGATTGCAATCAAACTACAAGGATTGCACAAAGACTTCGAAACTCTCTTCATGAAGCATGGTAGAACAATCCATGATTTCTTATCACAAATGTCAAGTATCCTGCTTACAGAGTAAACCGTGGTGGCAAAAATTCTGCGAAGCTTGACACCAAAATTTGATCATAGTATGGCTGCAATTGAGGAGTTGAAGGACATTGCGACATACACATTCGATGAGCTCATACGATCGTTGTAGACGCACGAGTCTTGGCTCAACAGAACCAAAGAGAAGGAAGACTCGAAAGCTTTCTACATGATAGGAGAGTTTTCGGTTGCCGAGCATGCAGCAGTGCATGTGGAAGTGGGAGAAGTATTGGTCAACGCAGAAGGGGTCGGTCAACAGAAAATAAAAGGCATTTCGGTTCGACCGTAATTAAACCTGGTTCAGCCAAAAATAAATCGGGATTTGCTGAAAATAAAAAGCAGTGTGATGGACAATCGAGAAAAAATGTCTAGTGTTTTTACTGTCCCCAATTTTGTCACAGGCAGGCCGAATGTCATAAAAAGCGAAGAGATGAATCAAAGAAAAATGCTGAATGCCACTATTGTCACAAGCACAGAGCATGCAAGCCGATTGTTACAAGAAACAAAGAGATGAAGAGCAGGCTAGCTTTGTAGAAGAAAAAAATGATCAGTAGAAAGTGTTCATGGCTAGAATTGGAAAAACTTTTGACATCAGCAAAATTTTTTTTTTTGACAGTGGCTATTCTAATCATACGACAGACTTCATGCACTTGCTAAGTCAACAAGATGAGACACACAAATTGAAGGTTAAGTTTGGAGATGATAAAGTAATTCAAGTGAAAGGTGAAAGAACAATTGTAGTTCAAACCAGTGAGCACAATACAAGGTTCTTGCATGATGTTTATTTCATTCCCCAACTAACACAGAATTTATTGAGTATTGGACAGTTGATTAGCAGTGGTTATTTTGTTATTTTTGAAGAGAAGAAGTGCATAATTACTATCAAGCCTACACAACAAATCATTGCTGTCAAATTGCCAAACCCGAATGAGATTTGGCATCTCTCGTATGGGCATCTAAATATTAAAGGACTTAAACTACTTAGTCAAAATCATATGGTATTTAGTTTACCAAACATCAAGGAAAACGGTCTCTGTGAAGGCTGTATTTATGGCAAAGAAACCAAACTCTCTTTCCCAACATCATGCAATTAGAGGAACTCAAGTGCTTGAATTAGTTCACACAGATTTATGTGGACCAATGGAGACTACATCTCTTGGAGGTAACAAGTATTTTCCATTGTTTATTGATGATTTCACCCGAATGTCATGGGTGTTCTTTTTGAAAAACAAAAGTGAGACTTTTGAAATGTTCAAAAAGTTTAAAGTCATGACTGAAAGACAAACTAGCAAGAAATTGAAGGTGCTAAGGTCTGATCGAGGGGGAGAGTACCAATCAGGAGAGTTCAAGCAATATTTTGAAAAGGATGGCATTCAACAGAAGCTGACTACACCATATACTCCTGAGCAGAATGGTGTTGTCGAAAGGAAGAATAGAATAGTGGTGGAATTGGTTAGAAGCATGCTCAAATCAAAGGGGCTACCAAATCAATTTTGCGCTGAAGCTGTAGAACCTGTAGTATACATTCTGAATCTATCACCAAACAAAGCAGTGCTAAACCAAACTCCGTTTGAAGCATGGTTTAAGAGGAGACCAAGTGTGGAAATCTTAAAGTCCTTGGTTGCATTGGATACGCCTTGCTCAGTTCACACAACAGAAGCAAACTGGATAGAAAATTAGGAAATTGAATATTTATTGGGTATAATGTACAATCCAAAGGCTACAGGTTATATAACCCAACAAATGGAAAGTTTGTGATAAGTAGAAATGTATTGTTTGATGAGAATGCAAGCTGGATTTGGTCAAAGAAAACACAAGCTGTAATAGTAGAAGTTTCAATTCACAGTGAGTTTGAACTGATGAAGAGGAACCACAAACTTTAGGATCCAACTACAGCTCAGAATCAACACCCAAAATTCGATCTCCTGATTATCCTGCAAGGAAGGTAAGAACAATACTAGAATTATATGAAACAACTCATGTGTTGTATGTTGTAGATCCAACAACATTTGAAGAGGTTGTAGAGAAGAAGGAATGGCAGGAGGCGATGAAGAATGAGCTATTGGCAATAGAGCAGAATAAAACATGGCAGTTAGTTGAACCTCATCAAGGGCAAAACATAATTGGAGTAAAATGGGTGTATATGACAAAGTTTGGAGCTGATGGTAGTGTTCAAAAACATAAAGCTAAGTTAGTTGCAAAGGGTTATTCTCAAAAATATGGAGCTGATTATGAAGAAACATTTTCACCCGTTACAAGGTTTGAGACTGTCTGGTTACTGTTAGCTTTAGCAGCTCAATTAAAGCAATAGATGTACCAATTCAATGTGAAATCTGCATTCCTTAATGGTGATTTAATGGAGGAAATGTATGTTGAACAACCTAAAGGCTTCAAGGTTGAAGGAAAAGAAGATTGGGTATACAAATTGAATAAGGCACTGCATGGCCTAAAAAAGGCTCCAAGGGCTTGGTATAGCAAAATCGATTCTTATTTTCTGAAATCTAGATTTGAAAGAAACAAAAATGAGACGAATTTGTATGTGAAAAGAAAGGGACTTGAAGACTACTAGTGGTGTGCTTGTATGTGGATGACATGATATACATGGGAACTAGTAAGGAGCTGATTCTATAGTTCAGACAGTGCATGTTACAGCAGTTTGAAATGACTAAACTTGGCAAGATGCATTATTTTCTTGGGCTCAAAGTAGAACAAGAGTGAGAGACTATATTCATTTCACAAAGAAAGTATGCAAGTGATCTCTTGAAGAAATTTAGGTTAGATGGTTGTAATTATGTTCCAACACCAATGAACCCAAATGAAAAATTGATGGTAAACGATGGGACTGAAGCAGAAGATCCTACTCAGTTTAGAAGCCTAATTGGAGGTTTGATGTATCTAACTCACACTAGACCTGACATTGCATATCCAGTTGGAGTAGTTTCAAGATTCATGCAAAATTCAACAAAACAACACTTTGGTGTAGCAAAGAGAATCCTTCGATACATTGCTGGTACTTATACCCATGGTCTTTTGTTTACAACATTAGATTCACCATCTTTGGAAGGATACAGTGTTAGTGATTAAGTTGGGTATGTTGAAGATCAAAAAAGCACATATGGGCATTCCTTTATCTTTGGCAACAATGCAATTAGTTAGAGTTCAAAGAAACTGACCACTATTGCATTATCAACATCAGAAGCAGAATACAATGTAGTATGCACAACAGCATGTTAGGGAGTCTGGTTAAGGCCTTTACTAGCCAAAAAAAAATCAAGAACAGAACCAAGCAACTATTGTTTATTGTGATAACCAGTCAACCATTGCAATTACAAAAAGTCCTGTACATCACAACAGAACCAAGTATGTCGACATTCAAATGCACTTTATCTGGGAGCTGATTGAGATGGGTGAAATTGAACTATAATATATTCGGGATTGAAGATCAGACAATAGATGCTCTAACTAAAGCTTTACCAAGAAGTAAATTCGAATATTTTCGAGGCAAGTTGGGTGTAGTGAAGTTTTAATCAAAGGGGAGTGTTAGAAATTGATTCAAAGATGTCAGTTAAACATGTCAAACAATCAAACGTGTCAGTCGACCGTGTCAAATGGTTTTGCGTTTTTCCAGCTGCATAAGTGGGTTAGTGAGTTGGCGTGATTAGTGGCACTTTAATGAAGTTTTGTTAATCGTATTTGGCACTATTTAAAGCATGTAATTATCCCCTGGTTAATCAATGAAAATTTAAGCAGTTTATTTTATTATTTCCACTTTCCGTTGTCTTCCACCTTAGGGTTCGGAACCGAAACCCTAACAGGCTCATCTGCTTCTTCCTTTTGTCGTTGCCTACCGTGGCTTGGCTCCTCTGCTTCTTGCTTCTCCAGTGGCCTGGCCCCTGTGCTTCTTCCTTCTACTGTGGCCTGGCTCCTCTACTTCTTCTTTTTGCTGTGGCTTGGCTCTGATACCAATTGTTAGGGTTTGGAAGCAAAACACTAAGGTGGAAGATGACAAAAAGCCTGGTTGCGTTACCAGGAAAAATAAAAAATAAACTGCAAGTTTCATTAATTAATCACAAGCAAATTACACACTTAAATAGCCTAATGCACGCTTAACAAATGCCTAAAAAACAACACTAAATATGCCAACCCACTAACCCAGTTGAAATACTGCATATTTGTTTTGAATGGTTTGAATGTTTTGAATCAAACTCTAATATACACAAGCTCCTTTGCTGGCCATATCTTTTATAGTGAAGCCTACGAGGCCAACGGTCCCAATCAGTCGAATTCTAGACTTTTTTCCCTAAGTTTTCTTGGCAGAATTTTCTATGGGTCACAAGGTGTCTCATCCTTGACCTTGTTGGTGTGTTCTAAAACTTTCATTTTATGTTACTCTTCTATTCTAACATGAAAGAGAGGTGTCAATAGAGACAAAGAATGTGGCCCAAAAAAACTAACATTAGAGCAACCTAGGACTTTTTTCTTTAAATGAAACACAGTAGAAGTTAGTAACTAAAAAGCTAAGTTAGCACGAAGAACATTAGCACCACTTCTAGTGCAAGAGAGCAGACTGAACTTCTTGCATCAATCAAGGATACACGACAAAAGGAATTGCTCAACCAGAGTAACAAGATGCTCCCTGAGCTTGATGCATGACACTTTCGGTTTGATCATAAAGACTTTTGATGCAAACAAACGAGAGGCTCTGAGTGCTAAGAAAAAAGTTCACCTATGAGGGCCCCTTCCTATCTTGTGAAACCAATAAACTGATCAAAACTAAAACTACAACCAAGATGGTAAAAGTTGACAGTCACCTCTTAACCCCTTTTCTTAATTCCTGATCTTCTAACTTTGAGAATCTGCCACATTATTCTCTTCTCTCTGACGAATTTAATCAATTTCTTTACCATGTCATTGAGACTTTGAGGTTAGCAAATTAGGAGTCCACTCTCCACTCATTGGTCCTCGATAGCCTCAAGGAGATATTCAATCTCAGAGTCAATTATCACGATGCTTGCTTGAGTTGACTCTTGTTAAGGGAAAAAGATTTGATTTCCTTGGTTGTCGGGTGTCAACAATGTAGCTGGGATTTATTGAAATGTGGCAAAAGAAAGGAAAATCCATGGACTGACCCCATTGTCTCCACCCCTATCACTTAGAAGAAAGAAAAAGACTAAACTGGCCGATTAACAAAAGGTTGAATAAAAAAAGGCAATAATGATAGATTTTTTTTTAATTTTATTTATTTTATGGCAAAAAATTCATTCATCTTGAGAAGGGAATGAGCCTCCTTTTCTTCGTTGCCTCAGTTCCTAATCCATTTCTTCCAATGAAGAATTTTTAGGACCAGCTCTTTTCGATCAATAAGGGCTTGGGTGCACTTGATAGCTCAGCTAGAGGGCCTCTCGTTTGGATTCTTCTTCTAAAAAGATCGCACTTTCGACACCTCTTAGTTGCAGATGCCCATGCTTCGACTCGAACACGAGGTCAGAAGTGAAATATGAGACTGACCAATATGCACTTCTCAATACCCCTTCTTCATCCCACAGGAAAGAGAAGGTCAAAGACATTCCATAAGCTAATTACAAGTCTCACTTGATGACAATGTTCAGGTATATTCTTTATCGAGAGGTTTCTGCTTCCTTACTCAGTGCTAAGGATTTCTATGCCATTGCCTTCCTTTGTAATCCATTTTCTTTTGGGTCAAAGATGTTCATTCTTTGCAATTATTGTGATTGTTTTTTCACAAATATCAGAGTTTGAATAGTGTCGTTACTTCAAAGAAATCTATTTATGTTTTTCTGTTGTGCGAAAATAGGATATGCATTTATCTTTTCTTAATGGATGACCTTCAAAACCCTTGCATGATCAAAGTCCAAATCTGGACTCCATGTAGAGGGAATACTGTGGAAGGGATTCACACCTCAAGGTAGTTAGTATAAGGAAAGCCTACTTCATTAGAAGCTGATGAGATACCGCAGCAAAACTGATTCTGTTAAATAGCACGTAGAGCGGAATAAGCAGTCTATAGGAGGCTCGACCAAAGGAAAAAGGCTTTATCCTATGAAAACGATACGTGAAAAATCTCTCAGAATTTTTTTTTCCATTTTGGCAATAAAGAAAAAATCAACTTATTTTTATCTATTGGAAAAAAAAGTATTAATAAAAAAAATTTCCTTTTGCTTTCGGCGACGGGATTCCTTTTGATTTCATATATTCAAGAATATGAACTTGTTTTGGAGATTCAGAGGCAGAAGAGCCTGTCCCTCATGCATAATATTCTTTTTCTTTTTTCCAACATTTTTGTCCTCTTCGTGCTTTTTCTTTCACGTCGAATTTGGACCTGAAGTATTTGAACTGGAAGTGAAAAGTAATTGTCTGCTTCAAACAGATAGTTGGCTGCACGGAAGGCACCTCCACTATCATCCACCAAGTCTTGTTCAGGTACTGGGTTTTTTATGTGGAACCACATTTCTTTGACTGGTTTATGCAAAAGGAAAAGATTGTGACTACTCTCGTAGTTCTCCTTTCTGAGTGTTATTTCTATGTTATGTATGGCTGTGCAAAAGAAACCCAGGGTGGAAGTGCCAGCGGTGCAATAACCATCACCTACATTTGATTTGCTACATAGAGTGTGATACGACTAGATGTTAACAAGAAGCTAGCATTGTCAATAGATCTGTGTATCGAAACTCGGGATCACTTCGGCTCTTACTACTTTCATGAGTGCCTCTTTTCACCGCTTCATTTTCATGGTCACTGCTAACCAGGTTGCTCAATATTTCGTGCTCTTGCTATAGTTAAACATTCTTCTTCTTTGTAGAGCTTCATCCATGGTTTTCTTTAAGAATATCCCTGCATACAAATGACTCTTCTAAATCAAAACTAAAAAGACCTCTCAAGTATTAGGATAACTTCGAAACGGCTGACCACACATCTCTTATACGCTCATACTGAAGGATTGGTTAGCCTTCTCCTCTTTCTACTGCACAACTATCAGAATTTGACCCTGAATAAGCTGTGGTTTCAGCACTAGTGTAGCTTAGGCATGTGTCATCCAGAACACCTACTGGAGTTTGTGGCACCTTGGAAACCAAAGAACTTCGTAGCATTCCATTACTTTGTCCTGCATTGAACAAAGGAATAAAAATTTCAAAGCATGTCATTTGAAATATACAGAATGTAGTAGCTTAGCTTCTCCATGTAGGCACAATGGTTCAAGGCGTTGTCTATTAAGAGTTTGTTAGCATTACCCAAGACAGCAAGTGCAACAGCAACAGCCACCTCTGAAGGGTTGAATTCTATAAGACAATTTTCTTCATTGATGTTTACATAAAAGGATTACAAGAGCTCACTTTTTATTTCCAAATGATTCCATAACAACAGAATAAAGCAAACCAACCTCTACATGTATTTAAAATAAGCTCAATGCAATGGTTGATTTCAGATTTTTTTGGGGGACTACCATTACTAAACTTATGGAAAAAGTAGTCCATAAAGAAGAAAGGTGTTACAAAATGCATTCTCCATTCAAGTGTGCTCAGTACAAAAAGCTCCATCCTTTGATTAGTCTTTGCCTTAAATACATACATGGCTATATAATGCACCGAGTCAAATGTAGCAATTAGGAGAAAAAATAGCATTCAAGAAGAAGGTTTGCCTGTAGATCAAGAGATAAGGGGACTTCAGTTTCCTCCATCTTGATAGCCAAAGATAGGCAGGCAATGGCTAGCGATTGGATCATCCGAGGCTTCCCCTTCTACACAAAAAAATGAAATCACTTTATTATTAACGATTGAAAGAAGATAAATACCAGTTGCATTGAGATATTTGTGCAATTATTCGGCATGTAGATCCCTACAAAATCATATGGCATGGTTCTCACTGAGAGCTCATATGCAGAGAGGAAGTCATCCAGATAATTTACAAATAAGAAGGCACTCAGAGGCCCAAAGCTATAATAGGCATGAACCTACAAATGTGCATCCCAAATCCACTCAATCAACCATAAAGAAGCAAAAAAAAAGTGTTGAGAAGGGTAAAAGAAATAAGATAAAGAGAAATGTAGTTACATATTTTACAAGAAGCAGATTGATGCAAACTGAAAGGTAAATCATGTGCAGAACATGCTAACAAATACTAAGATAGAGGAATTGTAACCGCCAAAGAAGACAAAAATAATCGAAAAAGGGGGATAATGTAAAGAAGAATCCACCTTCATAATCCAATTGACGACATTCTTTCTTAAGTATATGTCCAAAGACCCTCTCATCAACCACTGGGCATGTACCTTTGCTAGAGTATGCTCAGATTCTTTCTTTAGCAAAACAAACATGCATTCTTCGGTGTGCGATGAGCAAAAAAAGAAGTCTTTTGCTCGCATATTTTTCCAAGCCCACTCCATTGAGCTTTCTGATTGATGCCCAGCTCCTCGTCCTCGTCAAAAACAAGGATGTTGTTGTTATCCTCGACGCATAAAAGGATGGAAGATGCGTAGTCGCAACTAACTCCCATTGTAGCTGGATCGGAGATACAACAGGCGTTACTTTCCTTACAGATGGAGATGTGCTCTCTTCTCCTTCTAATGCGGGGACTTCCCCTATCATAGATGAGCCCAGAGGCAGAGCTTCCCCATTGTGTGTAGGCTCTCTGGAGAAAAGATAGAGGGAAAGAGAAGTGGGAAGAACAGTGATGGACAGGATAAATACTGTTGTATATATTCAAGAAGAAGAGTTGTTGAAGTGAACAGGATAAAGACTGCTGCATATATGGAAGAAGAAGAGTTGCTGAAGTGATGGATGTTGAAGCTTTAGGGTAATTGAAGAGGGTGGAAAAGGAGGTGACTTTTGTTAATGGAATATTTAGTTAAGCCTTACAGAAAATGATGAGTTTATTATTTGATTATGGAAATATAATTATGCAAATCATGTAGATTTCAAATAAACTTTATAGTGTTACTATAAAATTCTTCAATATCTAAAACTGGACTATTGTTTTGATAATTTGTGTCACATGAGATTTAATTTAATTAGTCTTTAAAAACAAAGAAATTATCATATATATAATTGTTAGTCTTTATTTCTAACAATTTTATTTTATCATAAAAATGTTTAAATTTATTTTTATTTGACTATGCACAACTTTGACCATTAACCTTTGAACCAAACAAACCTAAAATTTAGTTGGGATTAAATATCAGTTGGTTTAAAACTGTTATCTTTCAATATCATATAATATTATTTAATAATATAAATTATTTTTTCAATTTACTGGAAGTTATAAACTCACATGTAAAACAAAGTAGATGTTACTTAAATTTTAATTTATATAGATGTAAAATATAACGAAGTCAAAAGGTATAACGAAACGTAATTTTGATGACTTTAAGTTCAAAAAAATATAAATAACTTATTTTTTAACTATACGAATATTTTTGGATAATTTTACATAAAATATTTGGTACACTTTTTAAGTTTTTCATATTGATATTTTTTAAATGGAAAGGTATTGAATTATAAACATAAATGGGGAATATAACCCACAAGTTAGATGTTACTTTTTTATGCTTTCAGTTGAGCCAAAAAAAATTATTGTTGAATAAGATTGCAGGAAAAAAATATTTTATTTTTTTAATAGTGGTATTCTTATTTTAATAAAATAAATTATGAAGAATTAAAATCTTGGACTAGTCCTAACCCATAACTAAACTTATAAATTTATGTAGTATATTAGCCCAATCTTGATCCAAAATTATAATGAAATAGGATTTTTATACAATTTTATTTAGTCTAACTAAAATTTCATTATATCAATTTCTTATTGTATTGCAAAAAACACTCCTCATTTATACGTCTTAAATCCAAACAAAAGGTTGTCAACATTTTAGTAATATAGATACATTTATAAAATAAACGAGACATTGGTCCAATAAAATATAATTATGATCTCATCTATAAAGATAACATGTGTAAGCTCAAGATAAGCAAAAGAATATAGCTCTTTATAGGGATAGATAGCTCATAAGTTTTAATATATCATTACCAAAAAAAGAAAGAACATCTTCAATAATATCTTTATGCATATAAGAAGGTGAAAGATAAGGCTCAAAATAATGCTCATTGTCTGGCATTTGATCAATAAGTGTATGTTATATGAGAATATATAATTGCTATAGAAGTTTTGGGATGAGCTTAGAAGATAAAAAAATGATCTTAAAATTAGTAGAGATAATAAGATTAGTTTGGGTAGGAATTAGCTTGGATTGTTGAAAGTAGTGATAATGATAATAGCATTAGGGTATAAGGATGAAGTAAAGTGATGACAAGGCTAGGTTTGAGAAAAACATAGAAGGAGAACTTATTTAGGTTTTAAGAGGTTCAGAAAAAAATATACATGATATTTTTGTAAAAAAATATGAAGTGCAAAATTATAGTTAAAACGCTAATATTGATACCTTGCATAATATATTTATCTTTAATTATGAACTACATAAATATAATGCATGTTTACAATTATAATAAACTCTAACAAATTAATGATCGTAAGAAAGTTATATTAAACATTAATGAATGTAATATACACAAATGTATTGTTGGAAAGTTAGATAATAGACACAATTTTTTAGAAAATCATGTTAATAATTTTATATCACTAATAATAAACCGTCATATGCAAAACTATGATTCTAAATAGTTTATATCACAAACACATTAATGCAATGTATGGATAATGATGTATAAGTAGCTAAGCTCATACAATTTTTATGTCTCATAAAGCTTCGCTTCTTTTTCTTGATTAGTATTTAAGAAAAAAATTGCTCAAAGGTAAATTTAAACCTCATGGAATCATTATTGCTAGGATTATATAAGTATCAGGCAATAGATATAAAAATAAGCACGTAGTAAATGAACAATTAAAATACTGCAATACAAATTAATATAATGTTAACAAAAGTTTCACTGACAATATTGCACGAAGGAATGTCTCTAAACTTTTGAACACATAATGGTTTTGCTATAGAATGCAAAGAATATTAATGTAAATGTACTCCAAAAAGTTCTAAATCTCTATAATAGATGTATGTAGATTAAGATCATTAAGCCCCAATAATCAACCCTTCAAATCAACAAGTAAAATGTCCTCCAAACCAATGTCTGTAAAACAAAATGTCCTCCAAACTCTTTCAAAACACTCTCAAATTAGTATTATAGCATTACTACAACAACAATAGCAATCTCCAATTAATAAAATGTAAGAACAAAGGCAAACACGTAACAAAATGTAGTGGACAAAAAAGCACGATGATCAAGTCAACATTGATTGCAATTTGGAAAATGCAAAGCAAGCAAATCTATGAAATAAATCTATTGTGAAAATGGTTTATAGCATTCTTCCCTCATGGTCAATCATGTTCTTATCCATCATGAATTCTCTCACTTTGTAAAAGTCTAAGAGAAGAATTGTTGCATTGCTTTACATCCCTATTTTTGTGAGGAAGACATTGCACAATGAAAGACAGAGTAAGGACAATGGCATGAGCAAGATGCAAACCATAACATAAATGCATATGGTCTTAGGGATTAAAGGGGGGTTTAGTCGATTAATGTCAAAAGATTAATTTAAAATTGCATTAAGGTTTGAGCGCTCTTGATAATGAATTCTTCAAATAGTTTTTATTTGATAATGATTTTTACAAATAAAGACGAGCTTTTGAAAATATTTTTTTTAAAAAAGATTTTTTTGTTAAATGAGTTTTATGTGACAATAAAAATGAATTATAAAAAGTTATTTAGTAAATTTTTTATATTTTTGAGGCTAAAATGGATGAAGTAACTTCAAGAAATATTTGTCAATAACAAAACTAATGATTTAAGAGTTTTCATTTCAATAAAGAAGTAGCAACAGGGAGTTGTTTGATAATATTTTGCGAAGAAATGAATCAAATTTAAATGTTATTATAGAATATACTAAAGTTCTTAGATTTTTGCAATTTTTAGAGCAATAATATAGTTAGAACATTGTTCATGAAAAGGAAAACAAGAAACCCAAATTATGGGCATATATTGGGGAAAGGACATGCAAAATGAAGACATATTTTGTAGGAGGAAGATGCAAATCATACGGATGACTATCTCTAAATATAGTTATTTTATAGAAATTATTTGAATAAGATTGTTGAGTGTTAACTTGATCCATTCCCTTATCTTTCTTATTTTCTCTAACCCCTTTAAACCATCTCTTTCACAAATCAAACCACTTAAGTTAGTAAAGTTTTGTCCTTAAGCCAAGATGTCTTCTCTGATAAGCTGTCTTCGAGTAAGTTCTCTTCTTTGCCAATTATTTTTAATTCTTTTTCCTTGTTATATGATCTCAAGTTTACTCGATGGGTGAATGCTGGTCAACTTCAAGACAAATATTTAGTTGATTTAATGTTGTTAATTTTACATATAATAGTCATAGATATAACCTAACTACCAAATATTTTTATTTGATGTTGGTTTAGAAAATTCAAGTTAAATTTAGTTCAAATCATAATTTTGCAAAATAATAAAGAAAAAAAGACAATTATGAAGCCATTGGAGGATACGAATTTTGTTGTATTATGATATTTATATTTATATTTAATCTCCATGAACTAGATGACTTCAAAGAATATAGTTTATATTAAGATCAAAAAAATATTATTTAATTTGAGATTTAACGTAGTCTAAATTTTTTTTATTAAAGTATAGTATTTTATTATTAACAATAATTTAATCATGTGTAGTGTAGTTGGTATGCAAACAATGCTCTATAATTTTTTATGATCTTAGGAATTGAATTGAAATCTTTAAATTCAACAATCATATTTTTCTATCAAAGTTAACCAAGTTCATCTTCCCTGCAGTCATACTCTTTTAGCACATGCAATAACAATTTGGTTGGTTCTCACTTCTTGAGTCTTTACCCACACACATTAACAAACTATTCTTATGCAAAAAGCCAATGGATCAAGGAAGCACGATGCAAACTTATGTGGTTACAAAACTTTGATTATTATATATTTTATATATGACTTTAGTAGAAAACATCAAATGAATTCAATGATTCTATTGATAAGATCTTTTTGTGAAGTTAATCTCATCATAGATAATCCAAACAAAATGAGACTAACAAACAACCATTTTAGATCGATGTTCCATAAAATGTCAATATAAATATTAGCTATGTTCCTACTTTTTAATTATTTATCTAAAATTTTTATCACCCTTCTTACAAAGTTTAATTTTTCTAAGATCAAACAACATGAAATATCTATTATATTTAAAATAATCCTCATAATACAAAAAATGTTTTATAAAATTACAAAACATATTTAGAATTAGTACTACATTATACATAAAACATGGCATCATTGGACTCATGCTGGCCTTTAGATTATTAACTACTATTGCTCTAGACAAGAATCCTAAGAACCAGCTCTACGATCTCTTGCCCACTTTTAGAGGCTTTTAAGAACAACTGCTCTACCAAATCCATATTAAATACATAGCCAATATTTCTTTTGTTGTAATTTCAAACCCTTAAACACCTTCCAAGATTTTCTCACTACTACACAGCTGCTTACGACGTAGATCATGGTGCCCTCCTCCCCTGGAGTACCATGGTAAAGGGGGATAAACAAAAAAAATTATATCCTTTTTAATAACAATTTTATACAAAGATTAAACTTATTAAGCATCGTGCACCAGCTCATCTTTCTTTTGATTAGCTATCTGCCATCGAAAACATCATCTTAATAACAAGTTTCGCCATTCTGATCCCTACTATGCCGCTATTTAATCCTTTGGAAAATATCTTCCAGTGATTCCTTGCTTCGATATACGCAGCGAAAAAAATCAATGAAATTCTTGAATAAATTGCCCGAGGCCAATGCATACTTAAAACCTATCTCTCTTAAATGCTATGTACGAATTATTCAACAACTTCTTCATGTCGATTCAAACAAAATCATCCCTAAAGAAAAATCACTAACCAATAAAGGAAAAGATTTTATGCAATCACACCCTCAAAACCTAAATCGAGAAACCGTATCACTACACTGTATCTTCAGATAGAAAGATGCACTAATCTGGGATGAAGCCAATCAACAAGGGAAGGCTTCAAAGATGAAAAGTATTAGAAACGCCATTTTGGGGGAGATTTACCTTTTTTCCTGGTCGTGTAAAATAATCGAAGCATGATCACCCTTGGATGTCAACAAAGAAATCTGAGAAGGATCCATGGAGAATTGCCTCTCGGATTCAGTGAAGGATCTAATGTTGGCGACTACCCGGACTGTCATCCACGAAGTGAACTTGGACCTCGCGAGTTTCCCTGTACACCAACTGGATTCCATGCCTTACAACTGCTGACAGCCGGAACTCGCCTAAGGGATAGTCACAGGGAAATAGAAGCCTTCCATTCCAAACAGTGGAGGGAGAGGAGGGTTAGTGATTGTTGTTGTAGAAGTAAAGGCGGAGTGGCACGTGTTAGGGTTCCTGATTTCCAAATTGTTTAGCCGTCTGAAGTCTCACCCAAAATTTGAATCCAAAATCGTATTGTGGTTTGTGGGATAGACATATTTTATTTGCATAAAAAAGACTTTTTTATTTATTCAAAATAAAAAAATTAAAAAAAGAATATCTTCCTTAGTAACACATAGATGGTGCTGAAAAAGTTTAAGAATAAAATATAGATTGTAGGATAACCACACATTTTCTAAGAAAATGTATCTTTTACTCATAAAATTTCTTGAATCATTGAATTCATTTTTTTATATTTTATTATTTATTTTGATATATTAAATTTATGTTTAACTATAAATATTAGAGTTCATATGATAATTATATGTTTCTTCATGAATCTCCAATAAATTCTAAGAATTTGAATACCATGTTATTACAAAACATAAAATCAAAATTAGTTGCAAGAATTAATGTGAGAAAACATATAAAATTATTGTCATGATGAATGATAAAGTTTATTCATCAATGCATACTATAATAACACTATAATAATTGATATGTTTTTATTAAGATTGTCTCTAAAAGATATGATAGGTCAAAGAAATAAATATATGACTTAGATTGTCATAAAATGTGTAATTTATAAAATAAATTAATTTAAATAACTACTACCACTCAAATAATGGGAAACTTTTGTTTTTGTTCCTAATATTAAATGGAAAGTGAATAAATATTTTATGCAAATAATTAATTATATTTTATCAATCCCAATAATTACAAAATGTACAATAAAAGCCATGTTACTTAAGAGTGTTGTCTAATCTTTTTTTGTGCTATGGAGAAGCATGAAAGTTGGTTGTTCAGATTGTAAAGCTCCTAATCACTTGATTTGAAAGAAATTGTTAGGTTTCATTACAAAAATTTATATTATGAATCATTAAATTTCTTAGCATTTATAATAATGGATCATCTTTTGAAGAAGAATTTCCATGAGAAATGAAAGAGCACCAAAGCCTTCAATATAATATAACACTTAATGTGGGAGATGAGTGAATTGAAAAAGAAATAATTTTTTTTTATTAACAAGTCTCTAAGAATTTAGAAATGAATTGTCTCATATTAATTATTTAAAAAAGATCTTAATATATATATATATAATTATTTTAAATACAATGACATTAAAATATCGAGAAATTTTTGAAAAAAAACACACTTAACTCTTATGAAATTTTTTAGTTTTATATTCTATGATATGATATCGATTATTAGTTATTGCTTTTACATGGTATCGATATTTGCTATTTTTATCTTTTAAGACTTATAATATCTCCTTTAGCTTTTTATTATTAAGTTTAACTAATAAAATATGTGATGATTGATTTAACTTATTTTAGTTTCTATTTTTTGATTTACTAAATCCACACAATATCTATTGTAAACAAATAAGTACTTATGAAATATCTTTTATCATTAAATTATATAATGATAATTTACTTTTTGTGAAAAATAATACTATTTTTTTAAATGAAATGTTTCTTTTTTTGTTTTCAAAGTGTGGGGTTAAAATTATTCTGCACAGGTATTGTTCACTAGATATATTTATTTTAGTGTGGGGTTAAAATTACTCTTGAATTCTTTTTAATGATGATAATCTCATTTTATATTGTTCATTAGATGTATTTTAATCTGAAAGTTCATTTATTCTTGATTCTACAACACATTTATTTTATAAATTAAATTGTTTAGTTATTACTTGATAAAGTTTCAAAAAATATCATAATATTTATTTAAAATGTTTTTCTGTGAAATGTAATCAAGATGTTACATTGTCATTTTTTAAATACATCTATGGCACCTGATCAATATCAATAAGAATACAAATCTCAATTTGAATAATATTTAAATGTTTTTAAATAGTATTCAAATAGAATAATGAAATTATTTTAAATGTAAATGCTTTTAAATTAGCACATTCTTGTAGTCCACTTCAATTCAAAATATTCGCAGGTAAAACTACTTTATTTAAATACATTACCTTTCTTATGCGGCATATATATAATAATTTATCTCACACCAATGATAATAACAACATAAAATGTAACATATTGGTGTTATGCAATTTTGATGAATAAATCAAGAATTAGTTCATGCATTTCATTTATAAGTAGAACACAACGACCTGAATGAAGCATGACATCATTAATAGATTTCACCTTCCTGATGCCCATTAACACACACAAGAAAAACCAACTCTTTGTGGAAAAAGCCAAGAACTTGACCACCAACATTTTACCTCATAGCTTCCTCGTGGTCTAATATTCCATTAGGAGTTGTGATGACAACATAACCCCACTTCATAAAGGTAGGCAAATGATGAATTGCACGTACAGATAATACTATTTGTTTGGATGTTGCGTTTGCATAAGTCAAGTGTATTGATTTACCAACAAGAGGAAGAGAAAAAATAATCTCAGCTTTCGAAATAGGTACCAAACGGCTCTTAGATTTAGTACATAACATTAATTCAATTTTATTTTTCCTTCATAAAGCCTAGAGAAGCACCAAACAAGGTAATCATATACAACAAATGTTAATCCAATCTATGAAGATCACTAGTTCAGTACGATCACACTATTTTTGGCTTCTATTTATAATAACAAAAATCTAATAACTATTATCCTAACAAAAAAATACATAGTTTATGCCAAACACATTTAAATCATCTACTAAGTATATCTATTACACTAGAAATGCATTGTTGAAAATTATTGTCAAAATATGTTGTTTAAATATGACAACATTTGATAAACAATAAGGATAAAGCATTCTTAGAAAGAAAACACCATATACGATGTGCAGGGGCATTACCTACAATGGCACACAACCCCTAAAACGTAGCTAAGTCCTAGTGTTTGTGAACATTTTTTGTATCAAGTATATGCATTCACTTGCATGAAAGATAAGTAAAAGGAACTTTCATACATATTCAAATACATCACAAATAAAAAATATCAAATAACAAATTAAAATACAATCACACATACACTTGTACAACGTCAGTAATAAACTACCTTATCACATAAAAACTAATAATTAATCAGCTTTAATACTAAGAATAGTCAGTAGCCCCACTAAATGATGTCTACTATATAAAACTTTTTGATACTATTACACTCTATGTACTTAACACGTCTTCATTAAGATTGTAGCACCTTAAGTCCATTTCAATACCCTATATTTTTTATTTTTTTCTTCTCCTCTATCAAAATATAGAGTTTCTATAATTAGCCACATCCTATTCAAATATTATGTGATTACATTACCTTTTCTAAATCATCTAAACCAATTGTCTGTTAAACTTATCCTCTATTACACCATTGTCTTTGATGGGTCAAGCATAAATGTTTATAAATATCTCATATAGGCTTACTTTAAGTGTGTTAATATTCAATTAAGTCAAGCCATGAACTTTAAATGTCTAAAATAGTGATCTTCAAGGCTCTTGGAGTCATGACAAGTTTCAAGGAAATTAAAGACATGCACTAAAATTTTTTATACTTGAATTTCTTATTATTTTTCTTGAATTTGATATGACCAAATTTTGAGATGATGTGGCACACTAGTAGTATTAATATTTGAAAATGTTAAAAGTTTAATAATTGTTGAATTTTTGTTTTGGGGCCAAGCATTATTGATGAAAAGTATAAACATTGGTATTTGATTTTAAAAAATTATTTAGAAATTATTTTTCAAGAATTTCTTTTCATGGTCATTTAGGACACTTGTAATATATCGTAATATATAATTATATATTTATATTCAAAATTTTGGCACAAAAATTCTCACAAAACACTATAAAACCACTTTAGTCTCAGGAATTTTCACTGTAGTTTTGTGAGGGTTGACCTGACTCGACGGCTGGTCCGTTCAGGCTTTAAGGATTTAAAAAATAAAATAAAGTAACAATTGTGTGATAGACCCGAAAGGGGCGAGCGAAACCCAACGGCCGCAGGAAGAGCGCTGTTGAAAAGAATAAGTGAAAAATCAGCCCGTAGTTGCTGAACGGAACAAGGGCGAAACAAGTGCTAACCCAGCTCACAAAGTAAGCTGACCAGAACTTGCACAAAATCAAGTCAACCAAGACCAAGTGATGAAATCTTGGTCAAGGAAGGGGGAGCCAACCCCAAACAGCTCGAGAGGCACATGAACCGAAAGTGTTATAGAGAGTAATGGCAAAGGCTTTTGGATTATGTGGGATAAACTTCCATTCGATTGTCAAAGAAGACGGAAGGGCAAGCGCAATCGGACGGCTTAAATTAATCAAGGTAAATTGTTGAATGATAACAGTAAAACGACTAAGCAGGAGATTCGAACCCGAGTTAAATCTTCAAGAGGATGTGGAACCACTATAGTAAGTTTCTATTTTAGTTGATTTCTAGACACATTATTTTAATGCATGCAGGACAACCAACACGTGATCAAATGGCTCAGATCAAGGCCTCGTAGATTCGCTTTCTAAAAGATTTTCATCATAAATTTTATTATTTTATTTACTTATGTGATGTTTAAGATTATCTTATTTTTCTTTGCATTTTGATAATGATCACGTCTCAATTTTATTTTTCATATAAATAAGATTTTACACATTTAATTAACAACAAATATGTGTGTGTACATATATACTCGTGCACATCATAAAATTGTATATATATATATATATATACACAAACACACAAAAAAGGAGTTGTAATTTTATTAAAATAATATTAAGATTTAAAAGAAGTATATAAACATAAAATGGAATGATGTGGATGTGAACAATAAATATTAGCAACATGTGTACATTAAAAGGAAGGTTAGATTATTTATAACTAAAACATTAGCAAGTTTATTTTTGTGAAAGATATAAGAATAAAAAAAATAAGCATACAAACAAAGGATTTTCGTTTTGGATACATTCAATAGATGTTGTAAAACTTTGTTGTAATGTAAGTTTTCTTTGACCTATCTTAAGCATACCTTTTTCTTTCTAAAAGATTTCTATCATAAATTTTATAAATTTATTTACTTATGTCTTGTTTAAGATTATCTTATTATTCTTTAAATTTTGATAATGATTATCTTTCAATTTTAATTTTTACATCAATAAGATTTTACATATCTAACTATATATAATATATATATATATATATATATATATATATATATATATATATATATATATATATATATATATATATATGATACATTCACATACAAAGAGAGTTCAAATTTTTTTAAAATATTATAAAGATTTAAAATATTTATATAAACATAAAAGGAAGCATGAAAATGTGCACACTAAAGATTAGCAACATTTGTACTAAAGACTTAACGAGTCTATAGTAAATGGTTCAAACTTGAAAATAAGGCTTCAATATGTTAAGGAAACAATTTTTTTTAGAAATTTATTCATGAAGAATTGATATTCACTACAATAATATGTAGTTCTTTTTCATATATGTTACTTTACGTTTTAAAACTATATAAAAATTTAAATTTATTGATTGAGTTGACAAGAAGAACAATATTCATTTAAATTTTTTTTAAAACTATTCAATAAGATTCACTTTATTTTATCAAAGTTTATTTATGGTATTATTATGTATTGTTTTTAGTGTATATGAGATGTGGTTCAGTAAGAGGAAAATAAATTCTTAAAATTAACGTTCTAGTTTTTCTATAAAAACATTTAAGAAAATAATTAAAAAATTATTTTTAAAAACTTTGAGAAAATATCTAAAAATAATTTTTTATCAAAAATATACATAGGTAACGGACACATAGCATTCAACATTTGGTTTAGATCCTGAAAATGGACGTTTCTTATTGAATCTCGATTTTACCATTCGAGATAGTCCTGGACATTAGCTTTAGGTGGCCTTGATCTAGGCCATTGGATCTCGTGTAGGTTTTCTTACCTGTATTAAAATAGTGTGTCAAAAAACAACTTGAATTAGAAACTTACTGCAGTGGTCACGCATCGTCTCGCATATCTGGCTCAGGTTCGAACCTCTTGTTTGGCATTTTACTGCATTTACTTGCAGCATTTTTCCTTGAATAACCTAAGCCGTCGGATCGTGCCTACCCTTCTGCCTTCGTTAACCTCAACCTCCCGATCGTGCCTGCCCTTCTGCTTTATTTGACAATTGGATGAGAGTTTAGTCCCATATCGCCCAAATTACATTGCTATTGCCCTCTATAAGCTTTTCGGTTCGTATGACTCTCGAGCCGTTTGGGGTTGTCTCCCCCCTTCCTCGACAAAGATTTGATCACTTGGCCTCTGTTCAGCTTTCCCTACGGCTTGATTTCGTACTATTCCGTTCCATTCAGCTTTCCCTGCAGGCTGATTTGGCACTGTTCCTTCCGTTCGGCATTCCCTGCTACCTTTTTCTGTACCATATTGCCATAAAGCTAGCTTGATGAGTAGTATATACTATACATAATGTAAAAATTAATAATATCAGTTATAATATCTGAAAATTTTGCTTATTAGAATAGATTCCTAAACATCAACATCATTATTATTGAAGGATCTTACCTTATTATCGATGGTGTCTATAGCTTTGTGATTAGCATCCAACCCTTAACACTATCTAATCCCACCTATATTATTGTATTAAGTATCATTTTGAGTGATTATTAAATAAGAATTTGAATATAAAAATTGAGAAGAAAACTAAATCTCAAGTGAGAAATAATAGTAGAACTATAATTTGCCAATCGAGTTGAAATTCCTCTCTAGTTAAACTAGATTGACAAGTATTTAACTCTTAAAGTTACTTCCCAACTTTCCTTTCCAAAACATTAGCTACACATTCTTCTTTGTTCCCCAAAGAGCTTCTTGAAAATTCCTTAATCCTTTATATCGTTCATTGCATTAGGCGAGAAAGATAATACAAGAAAATGTTCTTAATATATATATATATATATATATATATATATATATATATTAAATTTCCAAAACACTAATACTTTAACTAGGTGGACTGAATAAATATCAATATAAATAAGTGATATATTACAAAAATATATATAATCATCTAATCCCAATTAAATACTACACTAATTTTATATAAAAATGCTTAAGAGAATCATTGTACTAGCTAATAAGTAAAATTCTTATCTATAACATGGAAATTTACATCTCATAATATAATTGATACATTACTTATGATATAAATACTAGTAAGACTTTAAAGAGTTTAATAAGTAAACAAATAAAATAATAATATATAAAAATAATGATATAATAAAAAGATATAATTTTTTCATAATAATTAAAAATTATACCCATAATAAAATGTTGTTATATAGAAATGGTAATAAATTTAACAAAACATATGAACATGTATATGTATATTTTTTTATTTTCATATTTCTTATTTGTTACATTTTGTAGCACTTAAAGAAAAGTACTTTATTTCTTCGTTCCTTTCATTTCTAATACATTTAGACATATCCAAAATTCCACTTACTTTAGATCGTTATTCTCTAAAATCAATGGCAATAATAGATGTCATAATAGAATATCCTCACCATAATAAGCATTCATCCTCCCATATCATTTATAGTAGAATCATGTTGATATAGATATGATATGTTCACTTCATATCATCTAAAAAAAATTATGAAGATATAGATGGACTAAACTCTCCTTATGCCGTATATAGTAGACTCATGTAGATTTAAATGGGCTATTCTTGCCCTATATTATATATAATATAATTTCATAGATATAGATAAGTTTTCCTCACAATAGGTTATTCTAATTTATTATCATGTGAAGTAGAATTTGTATAGATATAAATGAATTATCATTGTCTTATATCATGTATATTTATTACATGTGAGGTCATAATATAGTACATGAATATTTGAGGATAATATATTTAGAAGGTATTTCACTCATTCTACTTCATTTTCTTATTTGAAAATAAAGCATGTCAAACATTTACATCTAAATCATTTTTTATCCATTAATTTATGGAATGGTTTTATTATATTACATGTTAATGTCCATGTTATATAATGTTATAAAAGAATAACATATGAATAATATGTCATATACCAACGTATTATAAAAATATGATAACTAAAGAAAATAATTACATAATTACTAGATTTGTATAAAACACATTATAATATGTTTGATGATGTATAATAGATTTAGATTTTTATCACGATCTAATTTGGAGTCCATAATATTAGAGATGCTTAATAAATTATTAAAAAATATGAAAAGAATACTATAAATTGATTAGGAATAAATGATGTGTACGATATTTTAAAACTGTTTAAAGATTAATATTTTAAAGTTGTAATGTTGATTATTAAGTTGAGTAAGTGGTAATATTTTAAGTGTTAAGCATAAAATATTATAAGATGATTTTTCTTACATTCAATTTCATGCATATGAAATAGAGAATTTAAGATAAACTCTACATGAAGTATTTTAATAGAAAATAATAATTGAAACTTTAAATTACTTTCCAGAAAATAAAAGTGACTCAAAGAATGTCCCTTTTCATCATGATGTGGGTGTTGATGGTATTCTGATGGAAGTTCTCTTATATTCAATCATAGTCTCTTATAAGGGTTTGGTTGTTGGCTCTCCTGATTAAATTTCTTGCACATTTGATTCTTGTCTCTCACAAGGGAAGTTGGAATATCTCTACTAGAATTAGGTGCACACACTTTGCTCACATATGTTAAAATATACAAATAAAAGAAATTTAATTCCATCATTTTTTCTCTTCAACATAGTGAATATCCCTATTTATAAGGATATCAAAGGTTCATCAACAATTTTTAAAAAACTAAAAATAAAAAGATTAAAAAACTACAAATTTAAATAAATTAAATAGTTTTCCAACTATCCATGCATTTTGGGAGACAATAAAGATGAGCAACAAAATGATGGGGGCAAGAAGCACAGACAAAGCTGCTAGTCTAATTTTTGGGTAGGCATAGATCACAAAGAACTAAACTGGTTGGCAAAGACTGGTGGCTTGGTGTAGGTTTACGAAAGTCAAGCAGATCAACTAGTGTTCTCAAGTCAATTTGGGTCACATGGGTGTCGGGCTGGCTTATGTAGCAATAGTGGGGGTGAAGGTGTCAGATCACAAAAGGTGACAAAATCAATAAAAAAAATTTAAGTTTAAGTATTTTTTAAGCAAATTTCAACAAAATTTTAGACCGATAAACTTATGAAACTAGTGTGATGCTAATGGATGTATGTTTCTGAGCTAATATTAGACACTCCTACATAATTGATGCTTTTGAAAAAGATAACATGAAAATATATCATTTTTTAAATAATAAAAAAATTATTTACTAGTGAATTTATATCACAGTTTTTAGATTTACCTGTCATAAATAATGTATAAAAAATGAAATAAAAAAATTTCAATACTGATAATCCCTATTAAAAGATATAAAAAATTATATCATTTTATAGATAAATTATAAATTAATTTACGAGTATATTTGTACCGTAGTTATCAAGTTTATCTACTTAAATCGATGAGTTGATTTCCTTTTCTAGTCTTATTCTTTTCTTGATTTTCTATAATGTCATGTATATGTATGGGTCGACATATATCATATATGTAGTATGTTTAGCAAAGAACTAAAATCATATTAATTTCTTATAAACACTTAAGTTGTTGTCTTGGAATGTACTTATATGGTTTCTTTATTATATCATAAGATCTATAAAAAATAAGCATTTTGAATTATATTGAACTTTTATAATCCCTCAATTGTAACATCTAATTCCCAAAATTAGCACTCTATTATTCATGTCATTTTTGAACATGCACTTTGATCACTGAGATCATATTATACAATGATAACCTATTCTAACATAATTCATATTTCCCATTAAACATACAATACCTCCCATAACATTGTACTATATGACTTTTACTCTCTCTCTCTCTCTCTTTGTCTTACTAGCTTGTTAATCATTCATATTACTATGATTCTCCCACTGTAAAGTATGAACAACTCATTCTTCCTCTTTTCAGACAACATGATCCCTTGAGCATACCATATGTTTCTACTATTAATCAACCCTAATACATCATAACTTATAATGATACACAACATACAAGTTTGACTATAGTCTCTTCTCTCTCAAGAATTAACTATTTTGTCAATAGCTTTGATTAATCATCCAGTATGATCAACTCAGTCATATTTTATGAGATTTCATCTAAAATTCTTTACACGGACCTTCTAACAAACTTGTCTCATGCTTCAATTAAATCACTATTTCTTTCATCCAATATGATTCCAAGCATCATACTAATATGATTCTCATTACTTGACCTTTAAGTTGGAGGATCATCTAAAAAAATCATTATAATTATCTCAATACAATCATATATTTTACCTTAATTACATCATACAAAGTCAATACCATATTGTCTTCGTACAGTGAACCTGACAACTAAACACATTGCACAAGTACAACACTCATATCGTCCTCATGTGATGAACTCGATATCCCAACCAATAACTTAAATTCTTCTCATACTAGGACAACTCCAAATTTTGTTTAATATGATTTTGTCTCATGCCATCTTTCATTATAGCATTTTGATCCCTTATTATCTAGGATTTTAAACTAATCATATCATATAATGTTGATCATACATACAATGCACATTAATAACAAGTACCTCTTGAGTTCACTTCAAATCACCATCAATTTATTTCATACTACATCATAATCAATTTAAACCCAGTTCTTACACAACAAATATTATTATTTTTATTTGCATAAATCAAAGTAAATTTAATAAAAAATCAATTTAAATACTTAAACTCTTATTAGTTACTTATTTTCCTTTGTTATTTTCTTTTTGTAGTCTTTCTTGTTCTCCATTTATTTTCTATCTCTTCCTCGACCTAAAAGAAGGCTTTTTTCAAAAGTTTCACAACGTCTCCTTCTTTCTTATAATTTTCTCTCTATACCCAAGCGTCTTCTTTGCTCTTTCTCCTTTGCTAAATGAAAATTGCAGCATAGTAACAATGCCCCTCTCAAGTTTTTAAACTCTATTGGTCACCTCCTCCTAATGGTTCTTGATGATGCTACTCAGCTCTTTAATAACCTTCGCACACTCTTGTTCTCAGTCACCTTCACTTATATAGACTTCAACCCAAATTCTCTTCCATCAGATTTTATTAATGTGCTAAAGGCCATCTTTATTAATTACATAATTGATTTGATTAAGGAAACACTTGTAGCTGATTTGATTAAGTGCAAGCAAAATAAAAAAATAATTCTTTTATTTAATTAATCATGTCACATCTATCTCGACCAAATAATTATCATTGAAATTCACTTCTACCACTATGCCAAATGTTATAAGAAGCTAGTAGAAAACTATAACCATAGAAATTAATATTTTATCATTCAAATATTTTATTATCTATAATTCTATCTTCTATCAAGCTAATTATAATTATGCTAAAATTCTTAAAATTATAAATCTAGCTTAGCATAATTTACTTTCTATTATTTATGATTCTACTCTCTACAAATTTATTTTAATCAAGCACAAAATTTCAAATATTATAAATCTATCAAAAACAATATCTTAGAAATTATAATGAAGCTTATTACAGAAAGGAAGGCCCTGCTACCTATGGAGAAGCCAAGAGGGAAGAGAAAGACCATCAAGTGAGAAAGAGGAGTAAAGAGAATGGAACTATTAGGAGGGTCTACATTATAAGAGAAGAGACTATGAGAGAGAAAGCGAAAGCATGAAGTGAAAACAAAAAAGCGAGACATTAAAGCAAATAGAATATGAGAGAGAAAAGGAAACATAATGACATGTATGCATTAGGAGTATATGGGAGCAAGGAAGAGAGTTGACCAAAAGAAAAAAAATGAAAAATGAAAAATAGGGGAGAGAGAGAGAAGAGAGTGAAGTATTATAGCAAAGTTTTGGGAAAAAAGAGAAACATTGTGAGAAATTTTTGTGGGGAGTGGAGAGAAAGGGAATTTTGTGAAAATGTTTGAGAAAAAAAATGAGCCATGACTAAGGCAAAGTAAATGAAAAAAATAAATATTTGTGATGTTATCATACAAGAGAGAGAAAGGAAGAAAGGGACATAAATCAATTACTTGGATAAAGGGGAGGATTTTGAAAAAATCCAATAGCATCTAGTCAATCAAGGAAGATAATGAATTAAGCTAGTAAAGGCATCGTGAATACAAATCAAATTGTTTGGTGTGACTATTACATCAGAAAATTAGTTACCAATGTTGCGTATCATAGGTTCATTATTATGATGTATTGGTGGATGTCGTTTTATTACTTTTAGTTTTGATTTAAAAAAAAGATTATTGGTTCACATAGTTGCACATGCATTGCATGTATGATATATTACTATTAGTGACATGTTCGTAAAATATATTCATGTTTGAGCAAATTGTTTCATGGGTGACTGTTTGCTTGGATTTAAACCATGTTTGTTAGTCATAGTTGAGATTATCATGTTTTATTTCACATGTTAGTATTGACATGCTTAAAACTATTATGGAATGTTTCATATGTTTTTGTTTTATGTGAGTTATATTTATAAAAAATTGAGACAACATCATTAAAATAACTATGAAATTATAAAAGAGTTATTATGACATTGCTCACAAAGAAAACAAATCATATATTAAAATGACTCAAGGGTTTCACTCAGGTCAAATAGGGCCTCTCAAGTGTGCATCCTAAATTTAATACGAGATTCCTTAAAATAGAAATGTAAATTTTCAAGAGAAAGTGATTAATGAGTGCAACTCTAATAGAATGAGGCTCACTAGTGTGCAATCTTAGTTTGTTGTTTCATCATAAGGCTTTTCTATGGCTCCAAGGAATTTTAAACTTAAGGTCAAGAGGTCATTGATGATTAAGGAAAAAGATAAATTGATCCTTTGAAATATTAAAATTAACAAAGGGATAGTATTTCAATTCATATAGTGAGAGCATTTCTTTACTATGTTTGTTCATGTTATTAATTTTAATATTTTGTAAATAGTATAATATTTTACTTGACCTAACGTGTGGCAAAAGCCAAAGATGTATGTTATATAGTTTTTTTAAGCTAATGTCATGTGCTTAGTTTTTCTTTGGTGTTAATAATTTTAGGTACAATCTTAAGCACATCATGAGACCTCAGGGGATAAGTAAGAGGTCATGGATTTTTTGCAATTAATTTGTATTAGAATTCTTGTATTAGGAAAGTTTTCTTAATGTATAACACTATTATGAACACAAATTTAAAAATAAAACATATATATTTTATTTGTTTTTAATTAGAATTCAATCCTAACTCATATGATTCGATTTAAAAAACAATGATTTGACAAGTTGGTAATGCTAATGTGGACCAACAATACATCATACAAATGCACTTATGATACACAATATTTCTTACCTTTATTTCTATTTGTAGTGGTCACACCAAAGATTTGATCTTAAAATTTATATCAATCTTCTACTTTCCAAGTTATAGTAGTTGTTATAATATTTCTCCTAAATTTTAGTTCTCTCTTGTGATTCCTTTATTTCGCTATCCCAAATGCTTCAACAGCACCTCCTCTTGCCCTCCTTTCTCTAAACTCTAAGACAAAGCAATTTCTATCCCTATCACTTATCAACTCTCCAACTCCCTCTAAATAGTCATGTATCTCCAAAGAACAAATGCTCTTATTAGAGTTCATATGTCTTTTGTGTGATACCTCTTGAATGAGAACGGCTTATATAACCTTGGAGACGTTTAGTTAACATGAAGCCATGAAATGTTTCTTCAAAGAATTATTTTTGGAATGAGATTCATAGGATTTCCCCAACTAATCATATCACACACTTGATAGAGGAGGGAAGATTCGATTCATTCATAGATTGATTGCAATTTGACAAATGTTTTGTAACACAATATCTCTTGTAACTTGTAACAATTTCTTGATCACATATATGTTTTGTTTCTAATTGATCCACTAGAGATATTATTATTTAATTCAAATTTAAAAATTATTGATTTAAAGGTGATAACCTCACTTCCAAATCATAATCCAAAGAAATGGGTATTCAAACCATAGAGAAATAAGTGATAATTGCTACAAAATATGAAGTAAAACAAACAATAAGGGAGAGGTAAATTATGCGTTTAACGAATTTTTTGATTCAAAAAATTAGAAGAATAAATATTTAGCTTTAAAACAAAATTTTATTTTATAAATATTATCAACAAAATAAGATTACTGAATAATAAACAAATTGCATGAAAAACGTTTTGGTAGTTGAGCTAAAATCTTTGACGATATCCATCCCTAATCCCTGATCGAGTTTCTCAACTCAAAAAGTTAAAAAGCATGCAATGTTCCTAGAGAATTTTAGGCAACTATGTATACTTTCAATATTAATCTTTTTAAAAAAAAAAACCTACCACTAAATCAAAGCAAAATTATACCTTTCATATTCTTATTAAACATTGAGGTTTTACGTAGAAGTCCATTACTCCCAAAACAGATGTCAAGGCATCATCTATTTCTTCCAAACCTTCAAGATATTAAACACCAGTTAATATTATTAGTTAGTTTGTGCTTAAGATTATAAGTGGAGGACTCCCTTTTTCTTTTAAATAATGGATATGGAAATTAAAATTTTAAAAGATAAAGAAGAAATTAAACATAAGGAGAGAAGTTAGGATCACATCTAGCAAAAAAAATTATTACCTAAATCAGAACATTTAGAAGGTACCCGAATGATATTGAAGAGATGAAGAGATATGGCATATAGAAGGTATTGCTGATGGATCTCCAGCTCCATCTCCAGCTCTTACTGTAATTAAAAAAAGCACTTTTTCCGCAGCAACGTGTGCTTCAGGACCAGTAGCGACAACAGAGCCAATAGACTCAAGAAGAGCCTGCTCACAAAGTAAGCGCCTAAGAAGCAATAAGAGCAAGAATTAATTTAAAAAATTATAAAAATTATTTAATAGAAAACCCGTTTTACCAAATGACATGAATGCAAGTATCCCACAGACTTGATGATAATTAAAAAGGTGAATAAATAAAAAATGATAAAGATCTATTGGGATGTCTCTTCTGAGAATAAAATAGAATGACTTTATATTTACCTTGATGAACATGAAAATATTTTGGCCACTCATAGCACATAAATAATTAACATTAAAGTAAAATTAACATAAAAAGTTGTAGATTAATGACAAACTTGAGGTGTTTATGGCATCATATATAATTTATTATCCAGGATCTGATTGAAAGTGGATAGCTCTTTCTCAATGAGATCCTTAGAACTAGATGAAACATTTGCCACGGAATTGCAAGCTGGAATGATCGTACTCGTCGCTTGTTCTTGTGTGGCTATTGGTTGAAGGTCCCAGAAGGCTGATGCTTCCTATTAGTATAATACAGGAAAGTGAATGATCACAAGAAGCATCGTTAAAGAGATGCATCAAAAGAATAACACCACATCAGTTTGTATGATCAATTATAAAGTTCCAGATATAATCAAATGAATGCAATCAATTGCTTAAAGCCTTCAAGAACCAACATGAATCCTACAGCTAAAGAGCAATTGGTCTAGCTAATTTTGCTACTCTAAAAATTCAATGACATTTAAACAGAGATTATTAGTGATCAATTGTCTTTGAGTAATTTGTAATAAACTTTTTCAGAAATAATATTTATGATGATGTACTTTAAAATGAATAAACATTTTATGACATTAGCAGAACCAACATAAGACATGGAATGACTTGTCCCAAAAAAATCTTTTTCAAGTGGCACAACAAGAAACTAGTGAGAAGAACAAGGAAACATGATGCAAACAAGATATATATAAAAACTCTAACCTTTTAATTAAAGAAAAACTTAAAGAAATCAACTTATAAAACAGATTGTCAAGCTTTTAACAATAATTTCAATGCCAAACCACCTCTCATACGGTGTAGATACCCTCAAATCTCTCAGCCCGTAGCCACATGTTACGTTCATGTATCGAGCAACTCATTTCAATACGAAAACTTTACCTAATGTTCCCATTTTATTGACTGAGTCCTTCGAACATTAGGAAATAAGAGATGTACATTATAATTCAAATCTTAAAATATTAGGAACTAAATACGTTTAAATAAAAACATTTTAAAAACAAAAATAAACCAAATCTTTGTTTGATGTAGTCAGGTTTCAAATTCATGCTTATATACAAAACTCTTGCACAGTTACAGTAAATGGAGCATAACCTCTACAAATATTGAAATTAGATAATCCAAAAAGCAATGGGAAGAAAGAAAAATTAGCTTAAATTTTCTAAATCACAACTCGACCAAAATTAAACTAAAACGTGTCCAGAAAGCCTTGCCTTGACTACTCTTAAGGACACTCCTTGAGCTTTGTCTTAGCACGTCAAAAACCATCCTTTGTAGCAATGTCTTGCATGACATTCCTTCTCCTCAAGGACTAAGCCTTAAGAACTTTAGTTAAAAACTCAAACATACCCTCAACACGATAATTTACTTTAAGCATTGAGTGTCAAAACAACCTCAAGTATACCCTCTCACAACCACAAACATCTTCTTCAAGCTTCCTCTTGAAATCTTCATTCACCTTGAATCTCAAATATCTCTTAGGAATAACCTCTCAAGGTTCTTTTTTTTATCCTTGAACCTTCACAAGGCCTGCAACATAACCTCTTGATGTTCTTTCTATGATCCTTGAGCCTTCACTGGGCCTACAACATCCTTTAATTATTTCTTCCTTTTTGACCTTTTTTTGGATAACTTTAAGATTCTCTTAGAAGATATACCCCTCTTTTCAAGGAGGGATTCACTCCAACATGATGTTTAGAGCTAAGGAATACTAAGTTTTCACAATACATTTGTTGCCTCCAATGGTATCCATTGTCGACCAATGTGTTGCACTATCTTCTTTTGCTTGCCATTGTCATTCATGCTCAATTGCCCTTCTCAATGTTAAATTAAATATTTCCTTCAATCTACAAAACGAACTAGCTTACTTGACACAATTATTTACAAACGTCTTGTAGACAACACTTCTCAGTCCTCGTCAAATGAGTAAATCTTCTCTTCCTTGAGAAGCATCATGCTTTGTTGTCATTAAAGGTATATTGCATCATGGAACCACATGTACCCATTATCAAAATCATTTGACAAGCTTGAAGTGGCACATATTAGAGACCACTGTGTCCACTAAAATTGTTTCAACTTGACCTTTGCACGACAATGAATCCAATTATCATACATGGATGCGAATTCAACATCGTCTCCAAATCAAGCGTAGTCACTAGGATTGATTGCATTAGCATCCATCATTAGAGATAACTTTCACCAATATCCTCTTGACATAAATTTGAATAGAAACAACACAGGGGTAGTCCCCTCCTCAACAACCTTATTGTCTTTATAACCTTCTTATCATTAATGATAGACTGTGGTCAAGTTAATTCAACCTAACAAAAATCACATTTTTCTTTAAAACAACAACAATCCCAATTTCCCTTTCTGATTACCATCCTTGCCCCTAAATCACGAAATCACCTAGAGTAATTATTCATGGTACCCTCAATCACGAAATCACATGACACTCTAAAGTACCAAGCCACTTGCACCAATACAATAACTCCTTCACAAATCATTTTTATAGTGTAAAAGCTCTTAGTAACAAGAATTAAGAGATATACATAAAAATCTAATCAAAACTAACTAAGAAATAAAAAAAACCAAAATCATGGCCATTAAAAATAAAATACTAATTCAATGCATTCAAATTCTAAATTTGCGCTTGCCCAAATGTCCTTCGCAACTATAATAAATTTGGAGTAACTTCTTCCACAAATTTTGAAATTAGATTATTAAAAATAGACTTAGAAAGCCAACAAGATTCTCTAAAACTTTTTCGTTCATTACTCGATCAAAATCAAATTGAAATGATTCCAAAAATCACCAAAACTGTTTGATGTGGTTTGATTCGCATATGTACTTGCCTTGATTGCTCTTGACGGCACTCCTTGAGCCTTTGTTCCCACAGCTCGAGATCTATACTTCCTTCTCAACAATTGTAGAAAGTTTCGTTACACATTCCTTATACTCAAGGCCAAACTCTTGAGAACTCCAACTGACACCTCGACTATGTCCCTCAAAACCATAATCTACCTTGCATATTCCCATTGATTGTCAAAACTACCTCAAGTAAGCTTTCTCAAAGAATACATCTTACTCAAGCTCTCTCTTAAAATATTCATCCACATCAAGGCCATAAACATGGGCCTCAAGGGCAACCAACACCTCTTAAGAATAATATCTTAAGGTACCTCTCTTATCTTCCTTGAGTGTTCTCAAGGCCTACAACATCCCCTCAAGATGTCTTTTATTCCTCTTAAAGACTCCCATGAGAACAAAAGTAAATCCAAATTATTTACAATCAAATTAAGTATCATTATTAATATTTTACAATTTATCAATATGGAAATAACAAAAGGTTTGTGTTAGGGTAAAGTTTCACTAGAAATTCATAAAAGAATAATGATTCCTACAATTAAATATGATATATTTGTGACCTAAAAAAATAAAACAATAAATTTTTTTTTCTATTAAATCATAATATATCCCAATTCTACATAATATAATGTGTTATTGAGAATTTAAAAAAGAATGTTTCAACGAATGCTTATACAAGTAGGACTCATGATCAATGATACTTTTCCTTGTTTAGAAATAGAACATATAATTGTTCTCACCTAAGATGACTTTTGATACTAAAATGCAAAAGGCAATCCTTCTCTATTCTATTTTTTTTTCGCTTTTGAGAGAAACTAATAATTCTACTTCTATTTAGATTGTCATTTCCATCTTTCATATCAAAAAAATCTTTTTTCAATATATACTAATTCTCAAATTCAAAAAGTGAACCTAAAGATAAAATTCATATTTGGTGTTCATTCATGGAATATATGATACACAAAAGTTTTTCTACCAACAAAACTCACCAAAAACATCAAGTTTTAAGGATTCATAAAAGATCCCCTCAATGCAAATATATTAATTTAGTTTTCACTTTTACAACTTAAAAATATATAAGATTATAATATCATGAAAAAAATACTTGGCCACTCTAGGAGTGCTCACTTCTCATGTGGCATTAGGCCAGAATTGGATATCATATTTGTGTTGTTATAGCTTATAGCTAAACAATACCATATTCTTACTACCAAAATCACCATCTGCCTAAAGTGAGATCACCATGGTGGATCATCTATGTCCTACACTCCTTGGAACCGAAGCATCTTAGAGCTTTTATGCAATGTTTGCCCCTAATAGTACAAGTTCAAGTACATTATAAAGCATTACTTTTCTGCTCCTAAAAAAAAGTGATTCAATAGTTAAATACTTAATAATGTCAGTACATAAACACTTTTGGATCTGATAAATAGTACACTAAAAAGCGAAAGGTTGACTCAGGTATATCATTCAAAAACACAAAACACACATAAACAACAAAAGATGTAATCAAAAGATGATATAGTATGCAAGATACTTAAAAATGTTAACACAAAGAAATATATTACAAATCAGCAGTAAAAGATGAACTCAAGTAGTGTACATAGGTAGCAAAAGATGAGCTCAAGGATGTACCTCAATAACACGTCAAGTTCACATAACAGCAATATATCATTTGAATGAGTATATGGTGTGCAAGAGACTGAACAATGTCAACACGTAGAAATGCAGTGTAAGTAGACTCAAGTTCTGATGTGCGAGAGTCAAAGTCTTCAATTTTCTTCCATTTCTTTCGTAAAGAATCTTCTACTTCTTTCCACTCCAAACACAATTTGTTCAAGCGTTGAACCTCAGATGTCAATGTATTAATGCTCGCATTTAGTGCAGCAACATCTCTTTCTTTAGCCCAAACATCCAGCTGAACAATACATAATACAGAGTGATCAATACCACGGAATCGAGGAAAGTGTTCATTACATTGCAATGGAAGATTGCATATATAAAACTCTTATAGTGCAATAATCCTCACGTTGCTAGCTTATGCATTTTACAAATAGAAGTTAAAAACACTATAAGCTAAGCAATGATATAATTCAATGCAGTTCAAAAAATTTCAATGAGAACCACGATCAAAATCCTTAACTTTTGAACTCAAATAGTAATGAATAAAATTTGATGAAAATGCTCAACAAAAATGCACTACTTTTTTGACAAAATATATGTTTGCTTCTATGATGATTAATAAAAAAGCAACATGCATAATGTAAGCACCAAATATCCAAAAATATGGTGTTAGGAATATATAATTCCGAAACTCTTATGGTAGGTACAACTCCATGAAGTTTGGCATGTTAAAGATTGACAACACTTAGCATAAGAACAAAAACATGAATAATGAAAATTAACAAAATTCCATATCGATGACACATAGCGATGATCCACATTATAGTTTAAAAAATTTCTACAAAAAATCAAATTTTAAGAAATCGCACGGGTCACATCACTTGAAAATGTCTTGTGTTGCCAAGGTTCTGTGACTGGACTCCAGAATGTAGTGTTGTTGTCGTGACTTCACTATTTCCATGTAACCACTTTACAAGTTTCTAGCTCATGGTTTTAGCATCAGCTGCCTTGTTTAGTGCATCTTCAATAACCACAAACTGCTGGACATGAGCTTTCTGAAAGGAAAAGGGATGCATGATATGCATCATTACGAGTTTTAAAATGAAACACAATAAAATTGCAAAAAGATGATTCTTATGAGAAAAAGCATTTCCATAAGTGTTTCCATTTGAAATAATTTCCTTAGGGTTATGTGGATATCTTTATAACCATACTAAAAGTGTAGAAGGTTATCTAAAATAGTCGACATACATATGGATTTTAAATAAACCAAAAAAACTTGTCTATGAGTAGTACCATAAATGTTCACATAAATCTCATTAAAACTTGGGAAAGGAAATATCTGAAAAAGCTCCAAACTACAGAGCATAAATGTCCAAGGAAAATGAGATTATGAAAATTTTCTGGACAACAAGCTCCTTAACAAAAAATTTACTACTTATTTTTCCAGTTTCTTTAATGTATGGCTAATTTTCAAAGTAGACTATTAAAGGCAAGGTCAACTTCAAGCACGTTGTTAAATGACAACTTCACATAAACATAGCTTGTAGTTTAAGATTTTGACAATGAAACATTTGCCAAAGGATAACAACATGCCCAGCCGTCATATTTGTTACAATTTTCAGCATTGAAGATAAAAATCTTAGGTTAAAATCACAAAATAAACATTTAAAAATCAATGGGCCATATGAGAAATTTGTTAGTCAAGTATATATTTCCATGTTAATGAAATAAGAATCCCCATTTTGTAGAGGTCTTAAGCTGTCCAAAACTATGAATTATCATTTTAATGCAAGTATATGAACCAAGTCGAGCCAATCCTAACCATTTGTTTTAAACTACATGTTGATCTATATAATTTCAATCCATTCCTCATGTAGATAACCCGTACAAGTGATTAGAAAAAATTAAGAACAATTATATAGTCAAAAAATAAAATAGCATTTACTATCCTCTGATAGAAATATGTTTACATTAGCTAGATTACTTCAGTTAATAACAAATATTAATTATTAGTTATCACTTAACAAGGGTTAATGACAAAATTGTCTACTAATCGAAATGGATAACAAAACTTTTCATTTATTAGAAATAAGCTTGCAAAAAATGTCAATAAGTTCACTAATCTAAGTGATTAATAAAATAATATCAATACAAACATTAATAATAAGTTTGGATGTTTAAATTTAGACAATTAGTGCATATTATGTTGAGTTACATAAAATATGTAAATTGATAATTTAACTATATATATACAAACACACATACACACACACACATACATACGTACATAATACATACAAAGACACTACAAACCACCTTAACTCATTTAATCTTTTATAACAAAAAGACAGTGTAGATTTAATTAAGATTATCTTACAAACTAAAAATAAAGATCAAGTAAAAAAAGCTTAACAACCCTTAAAGATTATGTTATACTCAATAATTTGATGTTGAGGTACCCTTATATTTTATGCATTATTTGAACATGTAATATTAAGATCATGTAATATGAACATATAATCTTTTTTCTATATAATATTTTAATGAAAACATATGAGAGATTAAAAAAATAGAGCTTTGTTAAGAGCCAAAAACTTTAATTCCTGTGAAATTAGTGAAATACTACTACGACTATACAACAATCTCTACTTGTCCAAGTTTCTTATTCAAAAGAACCAAAGAAATTAAAAAAGAAAAATTACAGAAGACAAATTCTAAGCTCACATTTGTGTTCTTCTTGGCACAATAAATATTATACATGTATCTACTAAATAGAGGAAACTATATTATTAGCTGTAAGAAACACAATCATAACTCAAGTAGTACATCCCTAATAAAATTCTTCTCCATGCAGCACTTGATTTGATTACTACTAGCTCATTATGCCAAGCTTCCCTCATTGCTTTGCAAGCTTTCGCTTTGGTAGAGAAGAAGGGCAAAGAAAATATCCTTATGGTAGGATGGAGATATGCAATTTTTTCTCCTCAAAACACTTCACGAGTCAACTCAATGTTAAGTAATTTTAAAAAGAGGGAGAATGATGTGCAAGCCAAAGCAAATTCCAACATATGCTTAATTTTCTTTGTTTGGTAAGTTACTTGTTTTTTTGAGTAGCTTTGATGACTTCCCAAGAAATTTTAATGTCTTCTAATGTAATTTTGGACAGGTTGTAAATGGAATTACTGCTTTGCAAACATGCTTTATTAAGAAAAGGGACAATTAATTCTATCACTTGGTAATATTTCTAATTAGAAGGTACAACTCCTATTGTCATAGTATTTAGTAAATGTATCCCTTACCCTTGTTCGTCATCCATTCCTCAAATTTAGGCATTTTTCACTAGACTATATTTTGCTTACCAAACTATCTAAACTGTTTTGCCATGGATCATTATGAAAATCACTCAAGGGCAAAAGTCCTATCTTCTTCGCAAGTACCATATTTGTTAGAATAGTTAATATTTATAATTCAGCAATTGATTATGTATTTCCTTATTTATTGTAGTAATTTCAAAAAAAACTTACTTTGACTTATGGTCAAGTAATTTTTAATGGATTCTTAAGTTACTTGCTTAAATATTTATTATTCTTTCTTCATTAGGCTAAGATTACCAATGTCTCTACAATAGCAACATAGAGATGCTTGGGGTGACAATAGCAAAAAAATCACAAAAAAAGCTCTTATTTTAAATATAACGTGTAAGATCCCTTGAAAATAGCTAGTGGTAGAACCCATAAGAATAAATAATGAAAAAACCCAAATCACTTTGTTAAGCACTCTATCATAATAATCTAAAATTAAAATTTTTTTGTACGTATGAATATGCCATATGAAAAGGGATGACCTTATGAATGAAAAAAAAATCAAAAGGTGCACATGAAACTTTAATCACCAAAAATGGTGTAACAAAATATCTAAAGTTAAAAGAAGTGACAAATAAGGAAAAAAAACAAATGAATGTGAGAATGACTATAAGTTCTCCTCTGATAGATAATCACAAATTAAATTTTAAGAAATATAACAAAATACAGGATATCAAACAATAAGTATAAGTAATCTCTAATATAAGAAATAATAGGCAACTACAATAGCATACTCTATATTATTCTACATATAAGGAGAAGGCATACTTGTCTTTCAAGTAGTTGATTGTAAGTTCCTTGTAAGGATAAATCTGTACCACTCTTTGGACTACCGTAAACCTGATATAGGAAAGGTGAACTTGCATCCCAAGTTGCAGTATCTATTACTATATCATTCTCGTATTTGTACCTGAATGGCATAGTTGATAATCCATTTAATATGATAGACCAATAAATTCAGTATTTCTAAAGCATAAAGTCATTCACAAATGCTATAATAGATTCTAAATCTTAATTTTAAATTGGTTGTTCATAATTGATTATTAAATAAACTATTTTGTGGTAAAAAGTTAAAACTAATAATTCACAAAAAATTAGCCTTTTTAACCAAAAAATTGATAAAAAATAATTATCCTAAAATATTATTTATACTAGTAAAATAGTAATATTTAATTATCTACTCAAAATTTATCGATATAACTTACTTCACAAAACCCAACCAAAAATATCATAATCATTCGTTAACCATTTTTTATATGTTATTTTTAATTTTATCTTAAGGAATTATTAACCATCCAACTTCCTACAATAGCCAATAAAATATATATTCATCACAAATCTAATACTTAATAAAGAACTATAAGAAATAGAATTTAATTAAAGAGAAATAAACATCATTATCAAAACTCATCATAATACCAGTCTAACATCGATTTGGCACAAAAAAGACATTTGCTCTAGACATTAATTCGACCTTGACATTAGTTTTTTACAATTCTGGCAAGAATACAAATCTGATGATATTCTTGAACTTTCTTTAATAATAAAAAAAAGATGATTATATTCAACCTATCTACCATCCTTTCTAGAGCCTTTTCTAACTTCACTTTTTTGCCTTAATTCATGCTCTATTAATTTTGTATTCCTATCTTATCAATGCTTCATGAACAAATTCTTAATTAAGTTGACATCATCAAACCCAAATAACCAAATGCTAACAAGCTACAAAAGGAGTTAACATAGACTGTAAATTTAAAAAAAATATTTCGCAATAAATGTACATTGAATGAGTTTATAGATTGAAATAGAGAAAGATTAAACAAAAAATGAAATAAGTTTGTTAAAGTTTCACTATTACATTTTAGTGAGAGCACCCTTAAATGATTGAAATGACATCAATATCGCCTTTGCATAAGTTATACAATAAAAAATGAAATTAAAATGTAATATCAATATGACAACAAAAAGAAAGTAGCTCTTAAATAGTATTAAACAATAGCCATAACAGTACGTACACGATTTCCATAAGAAAACAATTGGTAGTGCGACATTGACGTTGAACTTCGTAATATTTTCCTACCTTCAACCATTATGCTCCAACGTATTTTTGAAGCCATAAATGTATGCTAACTACATCACAACACTTCCAAAACTTGAGAAACAAACAAAGATTTATCAAAGCTAAAGAAAATCTTTTATAAATTCAGCCTATGGGGTAAGAAAAAATAAGACAATGATCTGAAGATAAAAAGAATTACCTCAAAAGCTCTGCATCAGCTCAAATGTCAATATTTTTAGTCTTCCTACGGATCAATTTGTTGTAGCACAATGTGTATGTAGTGATTGACTGAAGTAACTGTGAAGGATTTCTAAGAGACTCAGTCATCACAACAATTACATCTTCAGGTACATCACCTTCCAAGTCATCGAGAAACTTGATAGCATCTACTTGAATACTAGAGTTCATTTCAATCCCATCGTACGCCAGGAAGGTACTTTGGATTCTTTCAGTCATATGCCTTGCAAGAGACTCGCATGCCGATCTAATGATTCTATCTCATGATGTTTTAATCAAAATGACATCATCTGATGATTTGCAACCCTTGACCATTGTGTGGACTTCTTCGTTCTCACTGTGCGAATGGATCTCACCAACAGAATAAACAACACTATCTATAATCAACCTCCTAATATCTCTTGCTTGGCTTACATATTGATGAAGCTGTTTTTGGTACTCTACAAATATCTTAGTTGCTTCTTCACATTGCTGATCATAAGCTTCTAACATCACCTTTTTGTACCTTATATGTTAACCAAAGGAAAGGAAATAGTTATTCATTAAATGAGTACAAACTTAAAGGTAATTAGTAATTATGCCGTCATTCCAATGGAAAACACATTAACAATATCACACAACTTCAGAAAATATGCATTTAGTGAACAATGACTTGAAGAATAATGTATTCATGACCTCACAAAGCCAAAAAAAACCTCTTCTCTAATTCGAAATTCCAACATTTAGTTCTGTATAATCCACCTGCTACAAGAATCCTCTAATCTAAAAATCAAATAAAAAAAAGTAGACAACTCAGCTAGCATTGGCCCTCTCATCGACCATTGCCTTCCGCTCTGACTGTCAAAATATCATTTAGGAAAGGAATGCCTTGCACTTTTCACAGCCAAAATTTCCATGAGGTTTGAAATCGCTCCTTAATTTTAATAGTGAATAACTTAAGGCCTAATTTTTGAGTTTTTTGATGATTTGTCTCAGGCCACTTCAACAGATCTTGAAATTAAAATGTGCCTAGTTTCAACTACAGCAGCCACTCTCCATTAGTAGCATAGTATTATGGCTAGTTCAATATAGTGGTCGAAGATCTCTATTTGATTTGTGAATGATATGTTTGATGGTCTTATTATAAAAGCTAGCTAATGTAATTTTCTTATTAATCGAGATGGTGTTGAATGAAATCTTGAAGTTGGATTATTTAGCTTTTGTTAAATTGCTCCATTCCTGGACACAATGTATTTATAAAAGCTTAATTATTTAATATACATTTTGTGATTACTAGGCTTTTTTGTTTTCTGTGTTTTACCTTAGTATTTATCTTTAGTTATCCTGAGTCATAGTCATTAACTATACTTTTCTAGAAGCTCACAAATGACATGCGAGTTGTATAGTTCTAACATCTTGCACATGTTTTTTTGTTGTGTTATTATTTCTACGTGTTTGGCTGATGCTTGTCTTTTTTATCTTCAATACATTATATTATATATATTTTTAATAAAATTCATAAGTTATTTTTATTATTATTGATTTCATTTTTTTCATGCACACCTTTTTCCTAAACATTAATAACTGAGATTATTTATGTACGTGATGTGTCCTTTAAATACATTCTTATAAGTATGATCTAGAGGTTCAGAAAAGGCATACTTGTTTAAAGTATGAATTAATATTCATGAATGTAGTGTATATATGCTTTTTTAATGTATAAATTAGTGTTCATAAACATTTTATGCTCCCATGCTTTTTTTAATTCTCAACTATTTAATACGTGCCAACTTGTTTAGTTGATCGTATGTTGTACTTTTTACAGCTCATTCATATATTTGTTGATCAAGTTGCTTGTTTGGGGTTTGTGAACTTAAACATTTATGATTTAAATGAGCCAAACTTTAATACCATCAATTATACTCGAATTAAGCACCAGTATACCTAACATAATTGAACTTGAGCCTTATTATACTTGCTTGGATCAAGTCATTTACAGCCTTGCAATTTGTAAAGTTTAAAATGAATATTTTGAGGCATAAATCTTATTCTTCACAATCACAGTGTTCTTGGAACTAATAGCCCCATCAATGTTTTTTAAGCTTGTATTATGATTTAATTTAATGTGGGATTGGGTACTAAAATGTCTTTATTTAATGTTCCTTCATACATACTTTGTTTACAAATATAACATATTTTAAAAGCTTATACACCCATACCTATTTTTTTTTCTTGATTCATTCAATGATGATGATGACCTTAAACAAGATCTATTCTATGGGTTAATATGAATGCTCTCTCAAAGGTGATAATGATGGTTACTTATAATTTGATACTTATTTTTGGCATTCTCATAAGCAAGCTGGAATGTTGGTCAGGTTTCATGGCTGTTGTAGTTATTAATATTTTTCTTTTTGAATTCCTATTGAAATGTTGGTAAAAATTTTGGGAGCCATTAGATAAGAAATAGCTTATTTTGTTCATCTGATGTTCAGCAACCTGTTTTTTCTATCTCCTCTGATGAAAATTGAAATATAAAAGAATATATTATTAACCCTGTTTTTGTTTCATTTTGACTAAAGACAAAGCTCTATGCATTTCACATTTTGGCAAACTTTTTCGTAATTAGCAATAACATTGTACTTCAATTCAAGCTTTGAGTTGCAAAATGGAAGCATTGCTATCTTACTAGGGCCATATTATTTGATTATATTCATAACAATTTAACTTGTACACTAAAAGTAATGTCAGTGTGAGACCAGTCCATGAGACTGTTTAATATTCTTGTCTGTCCAGCCACAACTTTTAAGGAGTTTGTTGATATGAATGGTTTTATTAGTGTGCATGTGAGCATTGATGATAATCTAGAATAGAAAAGCGGGGTGAAAATGTAGGATTGACCTTTTTTTACCTTTTACTGATAAAGGATTTTTTGGAGCTAGCTTAGCTAAAAGAATGCTTGATGCTCTTATTAGAGTGGCCAACTGTTTGAATAGGATGTATTCCTATGATAGTGCTAGCCTTTTAAGAGTTTAGGGGAGTTGCCCATGGTCATAGAAAACATAGTTTGCTTTCCATATCTCAATGTTTATATCATTATTCCTGTATTTACATTTCATTTGGTTGGATACAATTTAACATTTTATGATTATTTAAATTATGGAATTATTAATGATGACATTTTAAGTTGAATTTATGTTTTCTTTGTTGGGTGTAGTTATTCTTTGATTTGGTTTTCACAATTTTGTTTCCAAGAAACAAAAGTTTTGTGGAACCTAAAGTGCACATGGATTTTTTAATTCACCCAATCAAACAAAAAATATAAGAAAAGTTTCTCTCTTTTGAAAAATGTTTAACAGTTACAATAAACTAATTAGACTTTATGTTAATGCCTTCTCAAGTTATTTTGGAATTCATTGTCTTCTGTAAGCATGCTGTGAATCTTCTCATATATAGTTTTTTTAGGTCTTTTTTTCTCAAGTAGTAATACAAATCCTTCATTTGCCATCTGCATAATATATAGTTTTTTTTTTGAGATTAAGTATCAGAAAATAGAGGGAGTTACTGAACTACAAAATCGACAAGTGAAGCCCATCCCTCCACTGCAGATAACGGGGCCTCCCTGCACATTCGTCGCCCTGGTCAACGAGTATATCGTGAAAAGGTATTTGTTAACTTGACTCTTTTCCTCCCAACATTTTATATTTGGTGCCTATTTGGCTCTAATGTATTTGTATTCTTATCAAGCTTCATGTCATAACATTTAGTTGCATTGCTTATTTATGTTCATGTTAGGGAAGTTATAAAGGAATTCTTGCTTTGATTGAAGCAAATTAGTATGTGAGAATTTGGTTACACTATACTATCTTATGCTTTCCTGTGATGATTGTCAAGAAATATTGATTAATTCTTCTAAATCATCCATTATAAGTTTAGGCATAGTACTTTTACATGTTTTGCCTTAATTTTATAATTTCTACTTTTCTTTTGAATAGGAATTTTTAGTTCAAGGCAAATCTACTTAACTACCATATGTTAGAATATATATGATAAAATGAAATTTGGTTTCTAAAAGTAGTGAAAAAAATTATTATTATAGTTTTTACAACCATCAAATGGAAGATATTTATCTGTACGGTTTATATAATTGGAATCAAATCGTGATGATTTAATTTTTCAAAAGAATATAAACAAATTTTTATGTAAATATATTCATATAATAATTTGATAAAGTTGAGGATAATCAATCATTACATGAATATTACAATATTGTTATATTTATTTTAAGTGTATGCATAAAGTCATAAATTTTTTTTCTAGGTACTATGGAATCATGTTTTCATGTATTATCCATCCATAACTAATGAGTTTATAAACAATAATATTCCACATGATAGTATAAGATCAAGGGTTGGTTTGATTGCTTAAATTTTGTACTTTTAATCAAAAAAATACTTATTTTAGGTCATGTTAAATAACTTAACTGATTATATTTATTTATAAATTAGGGGGGATATCACTATCTTTTTTCATTTTATTATTTTAATAGTTCAAAAAGATCATTGATTCTCATAAAGTAAGTCAAATGTTTCTATTTTTTAAACTAATAACCAAAGATGTTTCGGGCAAATTCAAAATAAGTATTTCTAAACAACAAATCATTAAACACAGCATTTAACCAACACTTAATAGCACTCTTCAAACTTATTTTTCATTAAATTGTTTAATATTCAATAGGGGCCAACCAGTATTGAGCCAACATCTCTCAAATGATGTGAATCAAGAATTTGTCCATGCTACAAAGTTTCAAGCTTTTTTTCGTTCTATCATCCCTTTGTTATCCTCAAATTTTTACATTTATTTCACCATTAGTAGACGATAAAAATTGCATCCATAACCATGCCATCACTAACAAAGCTTGCCCCACTATATGCATCTAGTTCTTCACTTTCCAAAATTTTTGAAACACTATCTTCTTCATCTAAAGGATAAATGGATCAACCCCTTTATATGCATCTCAGTCTTCACTTTCCAAAATTTTTGAAGCACTACCTTCTTCATCTAATGAATAAATGGATCAATAATTTAATGTTTGTTTAGCTTAAGAAATTATCCAATATATTACTAATAGATTTATATGTTTAATTTATTATCACTTTTGTTTTCTACATTTTTCATTTGAATCTTTGACATCTCTTGTGAAATCCTTATATATTTCGATCTCTAAATTATTTTAATTTAAGCTTTGAAGTATGCTCTTTATTAAATACTAAAATGCCCATCCACTGAATGATATTCCAAAAGATATTACCTTTTTTTGTAATGTACATCTCAAGGCAATTGTTAGTATAGAATTCATTTCATGATCAATATTTTTCAAAGAGAAATTTCTTCTAAAATATCAAACACAACAATTTATGCATATTGTTGTACTACATACACTCACAAATGAGTGAACGTTATGCTTTTGATGTGACAAATGAGCTCCTCTTAGTATAAATTAGAATCAAATATGACCTTTTCCCCTTTCCATTCCATATCTATATCTAGATTGTGTTTCGAATAAAAATTGCCAGGTACGTATTTTATGTGCTAATGAGTCTCGTATGAATTGGAGGTTCAAGTTAAAATAGGGGCAAATTCCTCAAATTCTCTTAAAAAATATAAATGGTGCAAATATTCTCCTCATTTCTTTTGAATACCAAGGCTAAATCATTAGTTTCTAAACTTATTAAGAGAAAAAGATGAAAGCATACCTTATAATATTTCTCACTTAATTGGTCACATCAAAATCGATGTATTAAGAATCATCAGCTTTTAAGCAATGCAGATAAATGCTATACTTATTTGGGATATATTTTGTGTTTTGTTACTTGATTTCTTAGTTTTCTAAGATCAAGTTGACTGATTTTAGGTTATTTCAGTTATTCTCTTGGTTTTATTGGAAACATTGGTCCAAAAAATAAGTTGAATTAATTTGTTAGCAGAGTTGATCATTTCATCTCTATTTAATGATAATTGTGTATGGCATATACAACCTCTTTATATTACCAAAAATTCAATTTTTTGTCAATTAGCCAATGCATGCCATCATAAATATACCCATTGGTCCAAAACTTGTTATTCAAAAATATATTTTAACTCTCCTATATTTTTTATTATGGCTAATTTGAAGTCAATGTAATGCTTGCTTGTCACTAGAGGCTGTAATACATGTTTAGGAACATATATATTTTTAAGGCATCGAATTTTATAGCAAACTGAGTTAAATCATGACAACGGTTTTCCAATTTGGCCACTTTCTCAATCAAGAAAATTGGAACGTTTTTTATGAATAAAAACTGTCACACTAAGAGCACATTTTTGAGAATAATAGGACTCATGTTGTCCTTTTCTTTTAAAATTAAGCTCTTGCACTATGGTAAATTGATACCTGATATTTTGATCCATACAAGTACTGTAAATAAGACAAAATATATTATAGAATGTATCACTGTAAAGTACGTTCTCAAAAATACTAGTATGCATATGCCAATGTATGCATCCTCATACATGTGCATGTACTGAAGCTAAGATTGATCATAATCAGATTATAACACGGAATTCTGTTCTCAATTTTAGTTGAAAGCTTCTTTTTTTGGTTTATACTATGGATAATACAGAAATTCTAGCAACATATAGTAAAATATATTAGCAATACAAGCAAAAACATGCTATTTCATGCAATTTTAGGGCATAAAGGACTCTATATAATTACAACTTTACCATCTAATTAATAAAAGCTCTTTAAAAATTAAAACAACCTCACTAGATTGGTAATGGTTCTCTTTGCCAAGGGTACAGAAAAATATCAAAGGCATAAAATATAATGCTATGCACAACTTCAACAGCTATTTAGCAAAAGAAGATGAATGCTTAGTTTTCAAAACAATGGGTGATGAAAAGAAAGATAGTTCATCACCCAATACCACACACGAAGATCACAAAGCAGTAGATCAATTGGATGCCGAACAAATTATTACATCTGGCATGAATATTATGGCAATGGAAGAGGAAGCAATGATCAAATACATCATTTGCAAAATACATTTTGGCAACGCCAAATTGTTTTAATGGCTTGGGGGAACAAAAAATACATTGCCTCAGTTGCTGTTTTAGAAACCCTAGTGGAAAAATGTACTATAATCACTCAACCAAATTGTTTTAATGGCTTGGGCCATCAAAAAATGCATTTCTTCAGTTGTTGTTTCTAAAACCCTTGTGAAAAAATGTACTTTAATCACTCAATCAAATTGTTTTAATGGCTTGGGCCAACAAAAAAAGCATTGCTTCAGTTGCTGTCATAGAAACCCTTGTGGACAAATGTACTTTACTCACTCAATAAAATTTTTTTAATGGCTTGGGGCAACAAAAAATGCACTCAGTTGCTGTTTTAGAAACCCTCGTGGACAAATGTACTTTATTCACTCAACCAAATTGTTTTAATGGCTTGTGGCAACAAAAAATGCATTTTTTCAGTTGCTGTTTCAGAAACCCTCGTGGACAAATGTACTTTAATGACTCAACCATTGTTTCAATGGGAATCTAGTGGTCGCATCTGGGTTTAACGATGAGGAACCCAAATCTCACAGGCATTGGCATGAGCAGCAAATCCGAGCGAACATATCGATTCATTGGCCGAAGAAACCTCCGGAGAGATGTTAACAAACATCAACATTTTTGAATCACCCCCAAGACAAGGCTTTAAACACCAGGAGATTCTAGAGTATGATGACAATGAAGATGGTAAAAGTCGAAAATTGATTTTTTTAGTAGGAAAATAGCTTTTTTCAGAACATTTTTAAAACTATTGTAATGAAATTGTACACGCTGAAATATACTAAACATCCCAAAAATCCAATGGCCATGTACATGTAGAAGGTATGTCAATTTTGAGTTTCTGTAAGGAACATGATCCTCCTTCTTGGCAATTGCAAATATAACATCGCTCAGTGAAGACAAGCTTTTGTTAATTACCTGTTTCAAAGACAAAACGAATTTCTGCATATGCATCTAAAACAAGAATTTTCAATATAATTGGGAAGCAATTCTTGCCTAGTTTTTCTTTAGACGATCTCCGGTCGAGCCACTTTTAACAAGACGTTCGCTTCCGGTAAGATCTATCATGCTCAAAACACGTTGAACGTGTTGTTCCGTGGCCTAAAATGGAAGAGTCAGTCAACAAATGTCTTAGGTAACAAGCTTAATGGCTCAAAGGAATAAGGAACAGCCACTACTCACAACATTCACCCAAGATATTCTTAAGGTGAAAACAAAATGGTTTCTTGATGATTGTTCATTCATCTGAGTCTTGCCAACTGACCTAATGAACAAAGTAAAACCTAAATCATTAGTTCCAATCTCTTGTGATGATAGCCTTGTGGCGAGTCAGGTTGGGAAAGACAAGAATGATCCAGAAGTGAAAAAATGCTGATACAGAATCATACGTTTAAAAGCATGCAATCAAAACACGGCATGGTACCCCAGAATATGGAACATGAAATGAAAGCATGCACATGCCGTATTCAGTTAGCCACCAGAAACCAGAAAACAGAAGATGAATGCATGCTTACAAGCAAAACAAAGCTTGGTAACCAAGAATATGGAAAATTTGGGAAACTGAATACACATGATGTATTCAGTTGGCCACTAGAAACAAGAAAATAAAAGATGAAAGCATGCTCCAATTTACTATGTCTATGCTGATTTCAATTACCTATTCCTTGCAGCTTGATCATGCAGAAAGGAAATTTCCTTTATGCTACACACATCGACAACAGTAAGGTTTGGCACATATGCATTACCAGCTGAATCGTGCTTGATGGCATATTGCTATATTGCTTGTTATGAAGAGTTAGACAACTGCTTGTGCTATGATTGGGTGATAGCAAATAACAAATTATTTCGTTGTAGATCTCTAACATTGATGCCTGTAAAAGATTAAAAGCCTCGTTTGAAAGCAGGAAAGATTGAGCACAATTTACGTTTTCATGTAAATGGACATTCACACCAGTATTTTGTAAGTCCAACCCTGGCATTATAGTGATTGCCTAGTCTCAAAGATCTGCTCCAAGGAACGTAGTATTAATCCTTTCTGCTTAGGGGCTTCAGGCTTGCCCATCATGGTATAAGTTTTACCAGAACTAGTTTGTCCATAAGCAAAGATACAAACCTTTTTAAAGAAGAGATAATAAAACAAGGAGTTAAGAATAATGAATGAGAGCTGAAGCTTGTTATATGCATTTTCTCCAAGATAGAGAATTAATGTTGAAGACCAAACTGGGCATTCAACTAGCTCAACAACTGGTTGGAATCATCCGATTCAATCATGCTAACCTAGTGATGTGAGCATGGTCATTCAATGTTTTTTATGTCCACATTTATGTCTGTTATAGGAATAATATATGAAAATATTTTTGAAAAGAAAGTGAATGAAGAAAATAGAAACACATCAAAAAAAAGAAAAATTTATCCCAACTGTAGGTTAAACTTCCAGATTCATTTACTCTAAATTAAATGGTTTGTTAGATAAAAACAAAATAATGCTAAATCACTACTCCTTGGCTTAGCTACTTCGATTAATCCATTTTTTACCATTTCAAAATTTAACAGTGTAAAATAAACCAATATACTAGACAAGCTCGACAAGCTATTTCTACCAATCATACTTTAGGTCCTTCCAAGCGAAGGCCATCTCACCCCAACATGCTTAAAAAAACAATAAATACAAACAGCAAAAGTATAATTTAAGTTCATAAATGAAGAAACATGCAAAAAAAACCCATTCAATAGAATAATAGTTTTTATTTTGATCTGTAACATGAAATAAGTTGGCAGTAAAAATTGATCAATTGTATGAATTTTCTAATCTTGCTGGAGCATTAGATGATATCTAATGCATTTTATCAAAAGTTATAGTAGCATCTTTGAAATTAAAAAAATTTATATGGTTTTAGAAATACAAAATACCCTCTCATAAAACTCCATTTGATTTAAGCACTTATATTCAAACAATTTTAAAAATCACTGTCTTGACCATCTATACGAGCATCCCTAATGTAAAGTATTGAGGCTAACTATAGATTTTAAGAAACAAAGGAGAATTTGATTTGAAGAATTACTAGCTGCAGTGGGGTACTACAAAAAGGAAGCTCTTCCAAGTTCACGATTTGAACTTAGAAATAATAAAGAGATAAACAAAGAAAAAATGACCATAAGAGAGAAAATCAAATATAGCCAATTAATATTCTCCTTTCTCTCTCTCTCTCCTCCCTCCTCTCAACTCCATATGCTAAATGCCAAGAATATATTTATGGACAATTAAGTCATTAGAAAATCCATTAACATGACAAGGTAGTATTGAATTCCATGACAATAAAAATAGTATGTTATTTTGATAATAATAAACACTTTAAATATTTATTATGTAATCTAATTTATCTTTTTAGTATATTCTATAAATTATCTTAAGATTGGTAGACTCATAGAGAGCTTATTGTGGAGTAGATAAGAATACTCTAAAGTGAAGACAGAAATGTTTTACTACTATGATAATCTTGTGTCCAAGAAGCACCTCAAAGAACTTTAGAACTTCATAGAAAATGTATACGGATTAAAATCTAATCTTCTATGTTATTTGAAGTGCTTGCACTACATTACACAATCATTCTAAAGTTCATTTAGTAGTGCTCTTTTAACCAAGGATTTTTCTTCAATCTATTTTGTGAAGCAATCAACTATCACAACAAAATACCAATGTTTGCCCAAGGAAAATTGTTTCATAAACAAGGAAATGCCATAATACATTAATGGCTTTCAATGATCCCATTAGTCATTGAGGCAAATGTCTATTAAAATGACAATTTTTTTGATCTCAACATATTGTGCAACATTCTTTTGCATTGTTGGCCAACACAATTCTTGTTAAAAAACTCATGACTAGGTTATAACCAAAAGAAGCTTCAATAATCCACAAAATAAATGGATTTAATGATGTCAAACAGCTTGAGATGTTGGATACATTATTCCAAATTTTTAAGAACATGAAAGACATAACAGACGAGCTTCTTAATTCCATATCATTCTCATAGTTTTTTATAAGCTACAATATTATTTTGCCTCCAAATGGCTTGAAAATGGTTAACGCTCGACTTCATAGCAAGATATGATTCTATACAACGTAGCAATATGACCATCTAACTTATATAGGTCTCAAAATGTCTTTTGTGAATGCATTTTCAAAATGTCTCAAATGCCATAAGGGTTAGCTTCACTTCCTTTCTTTGAACATGATTGATAAGATGCCAAAATTGCACTCGAGTGGATTTACATGCAACCTAAATTTTCATAATTCTTGAAACTTCTCTTTAAGATCCTCGACATAGGCAATGAATGATTGCTTTTTACTAAAAACTCCTCAACATATGCATCAAGATTCATTCCTCATTCATGGCTAAAAACTATATTAACCATGTATTGATATGTTGCCCTTTCAATTTTTTTAAAAAATGAGATGGACTTTTAGCAACATATTGAAAATTGATGATAGATGAAGTTTTTCATTGTCTAACTAAAAAATCCTGATCTATTGTCATCCAAAGAAGACTTTGAAAAAAGCTTAAATGATTAAAAGTTGCAATCAAGCTCATTGAATCATCAATTTTTGACAAAAAAGAAAATTTTGGTCAAGCCAAATAAGATAAAGCAAAATGTGTCATTTGTCATTACTTTTCTTTACAAACAAAAAATTTTCCAAGCACTTGAGGTATTACACAACAACAATGAATCAAACCTTAAGAATATAAGCTAGTTCTCTTTAGCTAGGGCTTGTTTTTCTTAGCTAAGTGTGTCTTCTTCTATCATATTCTTAGGCATTCAAAGTTAACGTGAAGATGTTGGTAAAACATAACTCAAGTAACACCAACCATATCAAAACAAGACCATGCAAAAGTATTAATGTGCTGAGCTAGTAGTGAAAGAATGGTCTCCCTTTGCTACTAATTCAGCCCTTTGCTCTCCATTGAAGTTAACAAATATACATATACTTTTGAAGCAACTAAAAGATAAACAAGAAAAGAAAAAAACAATCTATGAAGAAGAACCAAGACGTCCAATAAATTGACGAAATGCCACGAATTCCCATCATTGTACTAAGGTACCAACTCTTTAACTGAAGCAGTTCTCGTTAAACATGCGAAACCTAATGGCGTAAGACTTTATTTGAACACAAGGGATCAAAGAGTGTGAGAGTACCTCACGGGTGATGACCAAGATTGAAATTACTTAACAAAGAATAATTTTTTGTAGGATTTTAGTTTGACGGGTATAAAAATAAATAATCCCACTTTGACTATAAAGAAAACGATTTGAAGATTTATGTGTTAATTTAGCCTTTAAATGTCCAAAAAATTTTTGATAATAAAACCCTCTTTTGTCTGAATCAAATGATCAAATGAAACGATATCTCGACATAATAAAACTAGGTGGTAAAATTTATACATAGAAGGTGTTGAAGCTATAATGTGAAACTTTTTTATTGTAGGTAAATCAAAAATTACAAATAATGATATATTCATGTTCATAAAGTTTTCCATCTACATGGCTATTTATATTTCATTCCCATATGCTAAAAGAGAAAGCTAACTTTAAGCTTAGTTTATTCTCCCAAGAAGCTGATTGGAGAACCGACATAGGGAAGAATCAACAAAACTACGATATCCACAATAACAAACACACATCAATGTTTGCAATAAGTCATGTGAACACGATGGTGTTTTTAAGAAATTCTAAATAACAAAGATGCTTTGGCTCAAAAGAGATAGGAAGCAAATAAAATATTCTCATTATTACATTTGACAAAGTGTTTTCCTTAAAAGATTTTAGAATTAATTTATAAGGGTATGCTTGATTCCCTCAAAAGATCACAAAAATAATACTAACATGTACTTAAACTTGTCTCCATGGCCCTAAAGTGAGATGAAAAGTCTCGATAGGTCTTAAATGGTTTTCCTTCAAGGTGATGCAACACTAAATGTGGAGTTTGAACGTCCTTTAATCCATACAAACTACATAAAGCATAATCCAATCACAAAGGTACTCAGATCAAACCTTGCTTCATAATCTTTGTAGATGATGACACAAACTTCGTTCATTTCATATGATTGCTCTTCATGATTTATGAGTGCTTTATCATAGTTTATTATAGTACATCAAAGTTCAATTCGAATTTTCTTGGTTCCTTCACTTGGCACCACATTGGACACCTTTCCATAGATTAAGACAACAGGAGGCATGGTTGGGAGCTTTTCATTGATTTCCAATCTCTTTGATACTTTCTTTGGCTAGTTAAGCTCCCTTTTGGATGAATTCCTTTAAACAAATTAATAAAAAGTGCCCAGGCTTAGAATAACATTATCTTTTTTTATTTCTTTGTGATCTCTCTTTATTTCTTCATGCTTTCTTTCATAAAATAAGTTGTTGAAAATTAAGAAGAGTTTAATTAAGATTTTTATTTCCATGAGCATTTCTTTCCATTTTTATTCATTTTAAAGAACTATTGTATTAAAAAAATATAAGATAAATGAAAGTTTTAGATAATTGTTTTTGGTGATAACTCATGCATAGCTTGAGGGCTTATGTTTGACTAGACTTGAATATTAATCCAACATCTTGAAACTCTTAATGACCTCCTTCTTCCTCTCATTTTTTTCTTTTTTATTTCTTTTTAGTCTAAACAAACTCAATAAACCTAAAAACCATCTTAAACCATAAAACCCTCTCCCTTTCATCCTCGCTTAAACTTTTTCCAAATACCACAATCCAAAACCTCCAAAATTATCACATGCTTTCCCTTTCTCAAGTTTGCCTCACCTAAAATTAAATCACAACCTCTTCTCTTGTTTCCTCTATTTAACTCTCAAAACCCTCACTTTCATCATCCTCTCTTTACAAACCCTTTGTCAAGCCTTGCTTCCTCTTAAATAAAGCCAATTAACCATCCAACAAGGACCTAAGAGAGCTACTTTATGTCTCTTTTTCTCCCTTCTTACCATAATATTATTGCTGCTAACCTTCTTAAACAGTTTTTGCAATCAAAGACTTCATGGATGATAACGAAAGGTAATGTGGCAATAAGAATTTACTTGAGAGATACATTCAATGGAGTATTCTCAAACTCTTGAAGAGGTAACTAATGTTCTAAGATGGATGATAATGATGTCATCAATTACTCCCTTAAAAAAAATATTTAGATTTCTTCATTGTTGAGGTGAGCTCATTGGTCATTTCCTTAAGCCTTCTCTTGCTTCAAAATTTGTTTGAAATAGGTAAGTCTTCTTCATAAACTAAGAGTAACAAAAGGTTTTTAGCAAGATATGAGATGGTAAACAATTCCTTGGCTTCTCAAATTCATTGGCCCAAAGAAAACATACCAAGGATGCTTGAGTCACTTGGGTTTCTTCTATCTCCACCTCACTTAGGCTTTCTTGGAAACATTGGAGGTAAAATTTGGGGCTTCCATTTTAATTTTGACTAAGATCTAGCAAACATTCAACTAAAATTTTCTGGCTTGACATAACTAGCAAAGGAAGAAGAAAAGATCCTTTTCAAAAACTTGAAATTGGGAATAACGAGATACCTTCTAAAACCCCTTCGATGTTGCATCCATGAAGCAAGATGAAGAAAATTGTTCACTTAATTGCACCAAAAAGCAAGAAAAAAAGACGTAAGTGTCTTAAATTCACATAGAAAAATTTATGGGTCTGATTTGTCATAATAGAAATTTGGAATTTAAAATTTAGAAGGGAAAATAAAAAAATCCCCATTAAAAAAGGGGCAATTACACTGCCAATGTAAGAAGAATAGCTAAGACGCATCATACACCATGCCACACTCTTGCTAAATGAACACATCCACGGACAACAAAGGTAAAAAGGAAATTAAGAAGTGGCACAAACAAAAGGTATCCCACTTGCAGAAATTAATTAACTAGCAGAGAAATAAAGGGAGATGTGTGAGTTGAAAAACGATAGTTCACCATAAGAAAATGAACAAGCTCATTTAAGACAATTGAAACTTGAGCTAGAGTCGTGGACTTTAGTGGAATAAGAATTTCAAATGGATAGAAATTACTTCAGAAAAATATTTCCAAATGTTACTAAAAGATGTGAATGAATGGCTCAAAAGGAGGATCATTCTTAAGAGGTGGAGGGATAGAATTAGTGATCACTTACATCGTTGAATCATTAAAAATAAGAACATCAACAAGCACAACTTTTTGAACTATAGTTCTCATCTTCTATCTACTCACTAATTCCAACATGCAATGCTAGAAAAGTGTTGAAACTAATTACAAATTCCAAGAAGAAGAAATGATTTACTTCCCTTTAGCTAAAGAACCACAAGAAGGTAATTTAGAGTTATTAAAAAAAGGAAGCCCCTTCAAGTTCAAATATAAACAAAGAGGGATAAGCAAAGAGAAATTCCCTAAAAGTGAAAAAATTATATTTAGCAAAATTGCCCACTGCACCCAAATGGTACATAACCTAAACCATAATGGAGTTGCAAGTTAATTATAACTAAAGAACAAGACCCTTTGCACATGATAAATTTGAAAATTTCGTTAATATTTTGTCCTTCTCTAAACCAAGTTTTATCCTATTCAACTTGAACAATGATAAATCATGCTTGATGAATCCTAATCAATTTGGACATTGAGAGTTATCTGTGTGACCCAACACCTTGAGAGCTATTTCTCTAACACTTGATTTCTAAAAAACTTACACCTTTTAACCTTGTGCTCATGAAAAGGTTTGTCATGGAAGGCTAGTCCAATTTTAAAAAGACATGCCTCATGTTAATCATCAAGCATATGATGATCCAGCAAATTGTAATCTAACATGATAACTTTGCATATTCATACAACATAAATGGTAAATAGCTATCATAGCACTTACTAAAATAGGATTAAATAAGTGATCATGGTTTTTCCCTTGCATGCTATAAAACTAACTAAAATGAAAATATCTAAGCAATTGCCTCTTGCTCCATATTTTGGGATAATATATGTACCATCTATTAATATTTATGCATCCATGAACATAAGGTTTAATAAAATCTTATTTAGATTGCATACCCATAAGAAGCACATAAGAAAATATCTAAATTTAATTTAGTTACTAGTAAATGATGAAAAAATTTAAAACGTGGATAAGATTAAATTCACAAAAGAAAACTGAAATAAAATATATTACATAATGGATTTAATGCCTAGAATATACCACCTTATATCCATCAAGTGCACTTTGCACTAACTGCGAGATTTCTAAAAACACATCCTCCTGAGATGACTCGTGACAAAAAACTTTGTCAAAAGTGAAACAATACTTTTGAGGTGTCTACAAACAAAGCAAAACAAAAGGCATCAGCTATAGATGGCTCAAACTTACAGATTATAGTTTCCATAAGACATTAGAAAACAGATGAAAGCTTGCATGTAATGAATTAGAAAAAAATTCCTTACCACTGTACATCAAATCAATGCCTCTCCCAGGAGACTCAACGCTTGATGGATATGAAATAACTGAACCATCTACTCCCCTGGCATTATTGTCTAACAAAAAAGGTCACACTCTAGAAAAAACTCAAATGCTTCCTTTTAGTTCCTGCAAAACATTAAAGCTCAGTAAAAGTATAATATGTGTGGTATAAATATCCAATATTAATATACATTTTGGACATGTTTCTTGTACAACTTTCCAATGGAATGGCTATCAAATGCTCTAAGATTTTTAAGGAAAAAGTTGCAAAGAAAAAAGAACTTTTTCTTTAAGACAACTATCTAGGGTTCAAATGCCAGATCGCCAGTCAAATTTTAAGTGTTTTGCTGCCCAATGATGCAGTTTTTATGAAAATATCAAAATATTAACAAACACATTAGCATGGAGAAACTTATCCTTGCAAATGGAGACACATACATGGCTTGTGTAAAAGAAGAAATTGGGTGATACACATGCATGTTTAGTGGTTTGGGACCAAAACAAGAATTTCAAATAGTTTAAAACTGATTTTAGTCCAACACTCAACCAAATTATTGGTTTGGTTCAACTCAAGGTTTCAGCTAATCTTGGCAAAAATCAATCTCCACCACCCTCAACCTAATTTTTGCTTCCAAATCCATTACAAAATTACCTAAATACCATCATTTTCTAAAAATAAAAGAGCTCGGGTGGGTAAGTTAGAAAATGCTCTTGATAGCTACAATAATGGTTCTAATGGATGAGATTTGCTAGACTTAGTGTCATCGAATTTCAAATACCAAAGAGTGGTTTCACATTAAATTTCTCTTTTGTTAACATTTCTCTTGCTCAATTATCCATAACATTACTTTTATGTTTATTCTTTTAATAATTTGCTAATTAATAACATAAATAAATATTGCCTAAATTAAACTTTTAATTATATAACATTGATTTTGAATCTTATCCTTTTATTGTATTACCTACTTCTATCTTTTCAACAATACTCTTTTTAGTCACTTGGATAAATTATCGCAACTCAATTTTTTAACAATAGTTTTTTTATCATTTATTTTTTTCATCACCTAGCCACCCAGACAAGTGATCGTTATTGTTTTTTAATATTGTTATTTATTTTACCCAACCTGATAACTATATAGACAAATGTTGACCATATTAATTTTACAAAATATCCCATTTATTTTTAATAGTTCATTTCTTTTCAATGTTGTACATGCACCTTATCATTAGTTAAGCACATTCGTGTTCTACACACACAAGCTACCTGCATGCATGGATAGACCCTTGGCTCCATCATAAATTTGTGCACCTCAGGATGTACGCTGGCAAAGACAGACGTTGATAGGTGCAAAATTTGTAAAATTTGAGAAACTTTTAATTTTTGATCAAAATCACATTTTTTTATTTTACATTTAAAAATTGTATCCCAACCACTATATAAAAAGAAAGAAATAATGAATGAAATAATTTAAAAAATTCAAAAAAAATATGAGACGTTAAAACTCATGGAAAGTCAGAACTTGAGAAATTCAAAGAGTTTTGAGAATCAAAACTTCATAAATTAAAACCCTTTAAAGAAAATCTTCTTGGGGAATTCAACCTCTTTGTGGTAAAAACCCTCTTATTGTTGTCTTTCTCCTTCTTTATTTGCTCCCCATTATTACACTTCCACCTCTGTTATTATCATTCTGAAAAAAAGCTTTTTGACAAGGGTTCAAGACGAGAAAACCTCATAACCAGATCATTCATAATTAATTCTAATGATAATGACAACACTATTATTAGAGTCATAGTTGTTGAAACTCGCCAACCATAATTTGTTAACAAAGTTTCTAGAACATGTGCTACTTTGGAAGCATTAATAAGTGGCATGGCTAAGAATTGTCAATAATAACTCATCATGTTTCTTTGCAATTTAACATTGGGCAACTAACAAAGAAAAGAAGTAGCTCGTCAACATCCCAACTAGCTTTATACCCAAGCACTCACATCAGTGTAGCAAGCACCTATAAGCCCCAAGTTATAGGGATCATGGTTCCATTTGCAAGAGGAAAAGAGCAAATCTAAGAATAAATCAATGACAAAAAAACCAATGATATCAGAAGGTACCTTGTTAGAGTAATATCTAAATCTTTTTACCACTCACATTGCTTTTATTGTTGCTAACTCATAATACTTCTAAGGCATTGTGATTACTATAGAGATCACAATAAGCTCTTAAGTAAAGTCACTAACAACTTCAAAGGTTGTCAATGTTTGTTTGAAATGGAAAAACATAACATGAAAAAAAAAATATGCAAAATAATGGCATTTGCATCCAACATCAAGTGTATTACAAGAAAAAAACTCATTGTCATTAGGGTTTTTTGAGAAGATCTTTTGTAATATCGATCATTGATTCAAAATGACAAGTTGTTGCTAAGGTTTTCACTCTATTACAAATATAAAGTTACTATTATATATTCTATATTTATTGCATTCATTCTTCTACTATGACTACTTTTGGCACAAGTATGGGATCTTTTGATCTATTGTACCCCCTTTTAGTTGCATAATGAACTATAGTATATAACTCTTCTATGGATTGTTATGAATTTTTTTCTTCCTACATTTACAAAAAACTACAATGGAGTAAGTTTGATCTTTTATGATTATGAGTAAATATAAACAATAATTGTCCAAATCACTTAAAAATTTATATTCCTTACTTCATTCTTATTTTTTGTTAGTTATAATACAAGTGCACACACTTTTTAAAAATAGTATTCTAAAATAAGGCTATTTTTATCTTTGTAAATTTTTGAAAAAATGGGAAAAAAGTACAATTCAACTTCCTCTTGTGCGTGTCTCAACTCTTCAAAAACAAGCTAGATTTCAACAACATTGTTATTATAAAAATTTCAACCATGTTCTATGGCAAATTACTAGACTAGAAAAAGGCTATTGATTAAAAGGCATTTGTTAGATGACAAATTAAGCAATTGACAGATTGATTTAAGCTATGATAGCACAACCACTAAAATCTATTTCTTAGTATATAAATAAATAAAGGTAGCATAAAAACTTTTTAACAAAAACACAGAGTTAGAATCAAAATAATTGAGGCAAAATTACATGAAGAAAATGTTTTGTTTTTTAATTTGGTGAAGTCCATTTATATGATAATAAACTCACTTTAAATAGATAATCTCCCCTCATATTCTCAAGTTGGTTCCTAAGCAAGCTTGCCTGATCCATTAATCTTGTAATAATCTCCACCAATGCAATTTTCTCCTTCTGCAACTTTGATATAGTATCACCATTTTTTATAGCATCAGCGTGTAGCTAAAGGTTATTCTGTTGCAAGCTATTGTTGTACTCCTGTAGTAGTTTGTTTGGCTCTTGAATCATTACTATCTATGTAGTAACAAAATACAAAATATATAAAAAAAAAACGAAATATATAAATATTTCTATCAATTAAGTTCAACAATGCATGTTGCTCTTCATGACTATTAACATGATTTATTTCTTATGTAGCTTTCTATAGAACTTCCATGAGACCATAACGTAAATTTTCAGAAGCAGCCCTTGCTTCAGCTTCTTTCTCCTGAGCTTTAATGGCAACCTGATATGCTTCATGAGTATTGTCGTTATATATAAGTCAATAAAGAAACTATATTTAATTTTTAGAAGGTACCAATTTGTTGGACTCCTCTCTCTTAAGATTCTTCTCTAAGAACACCTTCATTGTCTGGTATTCTTAAATCAGCGAAGTAAGCTCTACTATTTTGGAATTCATTTGGAATTCTGAAAAGAAATGAAATTTTCAAAAGTTTAATAGTCAAAAAAATCATCATCGCGTGAAAATGTAAATTGAAAACATTCAACAATTTTAGAATGCTTTCTCTTTTTTGACTCCAACAAACTATTGAGCTGATCCTGTATCGCAAGAAAACAATCTTCCAGATTAATGTACCAACTAATGTAGGACTTTAACCTCTTGATGTAGTTTCTCATATCATTCATCCTTCCTTGCAAAAATAAAACTATAAAAATTAGAATAAACATAATTACTCAAGAATAAAAAGAGAAAGTTTGTTATTGTAACATAAAGATTATGAAACCTTATTTCCCTGACATATGCTTTGCTTCTGAGCTTTGATTTCTCAGTCAGTAACTTCGCTACATCCTCCCTTGAGTTAAACACAACCCCGGCACCATCACAATCTCCATTAGAGCTTGCAGTATCGGGAACACCTCCATTATCCCCAGATATTGTATTCATACTCGATAGAGTTAGGCAACAATGCGTGGAGTTTGCCTTTCCTACCATATTCCTGCATCCAATCTTCTGTCACCTATTTAACTGTGACTCATCCAAGTTCTTGCTCTTTTGCAAATCGATCTACACGTAAGAATTCCAAGCCAAGGAGAACACTAGCCATAGAACGGATTGAAAATTAATTTGGCTAGAAGTACACCTTACATTTGAATGGCTTCGAGAAACATTATGCCCAGCGGTCAATGAGGGTTTGTTCTGGTTCCTCGTGTGCATCATCTATGTGAAAAAAAACAATCCAACAGAGCTACGTAAGGGTAAGGCTGAAGTGGAACCCTAATGAGGTGCAGCGGTTGGATGAGGAACAGAAGACAGAAATCATCAGACAAACAAATTACAAACCAAAGAAGAAGAAAAAAAACCTTTTATTTATCTTTCTGAGGAATTTTTTGGTCTCGAGAACGACGATACTCTTGCTCTTCCCTTCTGTTCACGAGTGAAGGGGCGAGCTTCTGGATTTGTAATTTATTGAAACGAGCACGCCAGAGATTCCAAAATGACCCAAACATGTCCTGTTAATAATTACACGACGAACAAAGCAGCTATATGTATTTTCTTTCAAATAAATATTATTCAGCAAAAAAAGAAAACAAACAGAAATAACATTAAAAAACCAAACTAAACGAAAAAAAGGATTGCATTAATTTTCTTAGCTTAAATTTCAAAATGAGAGATTACAAAATAAAGCTTTGAAAAAAGAATATTAAAAAAGTGTTTTACATAAATAAATAAAAATTAGATATATATATATATACATATTAACAATTAGAGATTGAGAAAAATAGAAATAATATTTAAAATTTTGTTATTAGTCTAGACAAATTTTATCTTTAACTTTATAATATTTTTTAATATGATATTAGGATTTTGTCTTATTATTTTGGAGTAAATTTTTAAAAAATTAATATATAAGATAGTAAATATGTAAAAAAGAATTATATTAATATTTGAATCAAGATGAATTGTGAAATCATGGTCTATTTCATCGACCATACTTGTCTATGATAGTGATGGTCCATTCATCATTGCTCTTTTTCCATTGTTCTCTTAGTGATAGAATGAAAAGTTACACTACACTTGAGCCTAATTTGAGCATAATTTTTATACTACAATAAATAATATCTCATGTAATGATGATTTTTCTACTAAGCGGACTACCTCTTTGAGTATCAATGTTCTCTAGTATTTGTGTTACACCCTTGTGTTTCATGGGTCAAGCATAAATGTTTATATCTCATATGGGCTTATTTTAAGTGAAATTATTACTATTCAATTAAGTCAAGTCATGATCTTTAAATGTCTAAAATAGTGATCTTCAAGGCTCTTGGAGTCATGGCAAGCTTCAAGAAAATTGAAGACATGCACTAAAATTTGTATACTTGAATTTCTCTTTATTTTTCTTGGATTTGATATATCCAAATTTTTAGATGATGTGGAACACTAGTACTATTAATATTTTAAAATTTTATAAATTTTAATAATTGTTGAATTTTTGTTTTTGGGCTAAGAATTATTGATAAAAAAGTATAGATATTGGTATTTGATTTTTAAAAATTATTTAGGAATTTTTTTTCATGAATTTCTTTTCATATCATTTAGGAAACCTGTAACACTATCATAATATAAAACTATTTTGGTATGCTTATATTAAAATTTTTGGCACAAAAAGTTCTCACAAGACACTATAAAACAACGTTAGTCTCAGGATTTTTCATTGTAGCATTGGGTGGGTCAACCCGACCCGACCACTGGCCAGTCCAAGCATTTAGGAATTTTTTTAAAAAGATATAATAAAATTAAAATTGTTAGATAGACCCAGAAAGGGCGAGCATAGCCAGAAGGAGAAGAAAGAAGGCCGCCATGAACACTAAACGAAACATGGCGAGATCAATCCAAAGGGAAAGCTGAATGGAACAGTACGAGATCAAGTCACCAGGACCAAGTGTCTTGAGCGAGGAAGAGGAGAGCCAACCCCAAATGGCTTGTGAGCCATACAAACTGAATTCCCTATAGAGTGCAATCATAAAATTAGTTGGGCATTATGGGACTAAAGTCCCAATCCGATTGTTAATGATGGTGCACAGGCAAGAACGATTCGACGATAGAGATTAATCAAGGTAAAATACAGGAAGTACAGAAGAATCGAACCTGAGTAGATCTGCATGCTTCAAGAGGCGTAAGCAATGAGGTAAACGTTTTAATTCAACTAATTTCTGGACGCATTATTCTAATACATACAGGACAACCTACGCTTGATCCAATGGACCAGATCAAGGCCGCCTAGATCCAACGACCAAGATTGATCATGAATGGTAAAATCAGGATGCAATCGAAAACATCCATTTCAGGCTCCAAATTGAACAGTGACTGCTTTGTGTTCATTACCCAAATGGCTAGTTCATTTTATAGTCATTTGGAGTGGATTTAGAGCTTAAATTATTCTCTATAATTAGGGAAGGATGAAGAACTCCTTGTGTCTGCTACCAAATAGCTAGGTCTTTTTAGAGTAGTTGGGACTGGATTTGGAGCTCAAATTTTACCTCTATAAATAAGAAAAGATGAAGAAATCCAAGAGGTTATAATTGCTGATGTTAATCAAGAACTATCAAAATTCTTTAATACCTAAAATTAGATAATATTTTTTAGATCTATTTTTCAATATAAAAAGAAATTAAGTGCTACATATCATACTTTGAGAAGTCAGTAATACATCACAAGGATTTTGATCTCTTAAGGAAATTCCTTTCATATAAAGTTAAGTTGATGTAATATCATAACTTTTAATATTAGTTCAACTTTTTAAAAATATTTTGGATTATACTTGAAATATTGTTACGAATTTAACAATATGATTTGATTTTAATAAGTGTTTTAGAAAGATATATTATTTAAAAAATAAAAAAAGATTATAAAAATCAAAATAAAAAAAGAAATAAAGAGTGGAATAAGTAACTTATATTAAATTATGTTTAAAATCATTTGGAGTCCATTTGATGTGAAAAAAGCATAGATTATCAACATAGAGATCCCATCCATTTTTTGTTGATGTTATTAAACTTATTCTTATAATTATCTTCATACTTTTAAATTTTTTTTATTAAAATAGTTATTGAAATTATTATGAAAATTTTCCCATCTTATATGACAATGCTTAAATGAATATTTTTGCATGCTAAACATGTCACGTCATATAAAAAAATATGCAAGAAATTAAATACCAGAGCAATATATAGTATATAACTTAACATCGACATCCAAATGTTAAAGTTGCCAAAATATTGATTTATAATTTAATCTAGTTTAGATGTTAAAGGCTACTAATTTATATTTTTATAAACCACTAAGCATATGTAAAAAAAAATTCAGTCACCTAACTTGAAATTTAATGTTGTCACCTTCCTTCCCAGGTTGGCTCCACATGCCAAATTACCCAATTTGGAAAAGCCCCTATTTTTGGGATTTGACAAAAGTTTGTCGACATAGTTTTCTTAAATTCTCACGTAATAGAAAACAATACTTTTTAATTCTTTGTTGCAATGTTTAAAACTTACTTTCACAATAAAATCTCATATTTTGAAGTTTTAATTTGGACCATTTGCCATCAAAATCATTTTATGTTTATGATTTTCTAAATCGACAAAACTGTCCATTTACTCCACTTAAATGCACTAAACTTCAGCAAAATGAAGATCATACTATAGTCAGCATTTCTTTAAAATTTCTTAACATATTCATAGCCACTAGTGGCTATTTCATGAGTATTTGATCATTAATTAATTTTAGAATAAATTGAAATTTTACAAATGGGAAAATACTTTATTTTAATCAAAATTTTAAACAAAATCTAGTTTTCTTAAATCTTTTGATATAAATGATGTCCAATTTTTTTAACAAATTGTAAAACTCATAAAACTATACCACACATAATTTTTTTCTAACTTATTTTAATATTGTTTAATATTTAAATAACTTTTTCCATAAAAAATATTTTCTTTTCTAAAAAATGTATCATTTTTTATATTTTTTATTTTTTTAAAGATCATCATTTATTTTAATATTTTTCTCCCAAAAATATTTAAAGTAATATTTTTCTATAATTTTAATCTTTTGTTTTATGACCAATTTAATTAAAAATTTTATGATATAACAACAATAAATTCTTATAAATTTGATATTCCTTATTTAATATTCTTCTTCTTCCTTTGTAGGACTCATATCCCATCTTCTAAAAATTTATAATGTTTTATAAAGTAGTAATAAATCACTAAATGTTATAAACTTTATAAAATTATTTTTTAATATAGTTTTTTACTTTTAATGAAAATAATGTATCTCCTTTCTCTTTAATTACTATTTGACCATCCAATAAATGCACTAAATTAATTTATATTGTAGATAATGAGATTAATCATAATAAAAATTTATTAAATAATGCTCATACTATTAAAATATTATATTATACAATTAATTACATAACTTGAGTCCTAATTGATCCAACATATTAAAGTTTATTGGTTTTATTGGACCATCTACAACCTATTAGATCATTTGATTTCATTCATTTAATTGTTCAATGTATGTCTAATGGATGATAGATTTTTCCAACTTCTCTATTTGACTTGTGGTCATACTATTTAGTCTGCATGTAAGATCATTAAATTCTCATTGAAAGATTATTGGATTGTCTATCGAGCATTCGATAAAGACTCACAACACAAATGTTGAAAAATTATTAGGTAGTTTGATTTTTTTTCATTAGATCATTCTATCTTTTGTTGGTTTATTTGATGGTCCCATTGAATATATAACGATGACTTTGTTTATTTCTTGTATTTTCTTTAAATCGTCAAATTCTCTTTTTCAGTTATGATTTCATGCACATAAGGCTTAGTTCTCTTTACAAATCTTACATACATAACTCCAAAATCAATTGTAAATCATGGGGAAAACTTACCATGTTTCTTTTAATTAGATTTTTCCAATAGTGATCCTTTAATTCCATTTATTTTCTTCTATACAACGAATTAGGAGTTATGGCCAAAGCTTATAAAATCTCTCATTTTGATAACAAAGTGCATATGTAATAGTAATTTTTATTAACTTAAAAATTCCTTCTAAATAAGTTTAAATTATTTAATTTGTGTATTTCATATTTGAAACTTGAGAATTTATTGATGAATAAGCTTTTTAAAAAGCATGCCAAGATTGTAATGATAGAATACAAAATCTGAGTATAATATCATGAATGTTTCAATTTGAGAAATCTGTATGCAAGCGGTTTATATTTTTCAAAAGCTATTTAAAATTTTTATAAATACTTAAAATTGAAAAATATAAAAAGATAAGAAATTTAGATTAAATAGTAAAATAATCCTCTTATTAAATAACAGAATGCTCTCTATTGTCTCGAGCATTTAGGCAAAGTTCAGTAGTGCATAAATGAAGCATGAAGAGAAAGATCTTAGGGAGAGTGTTGAGGGAGATTTGGCTTGAGATCTTGCAAGAATTCAAAGAAAACATAAAGAAAAAGAAAAAAAGGAAAAATGAAGAAAAAAATTTTTTGACCTCACTTTACTAGAGTCACATCTTAAGGTAAGTTCATAATTGAGTTCATCTTCATAAATCATATATTTACTATTTGGGATGTTTTGGAAGTGGATCTTGTGTGATTTTAATGGATTTATGGTTGAGTTTGTTAGTTTTTAGTTGTTATGGTTCAACCAAGCAATCAACCAAATCATTTGATACAATCTACAAAACATAGCCAGTGATGGGGCTTTGGCTTTGTGTAAATTGCTCAATTAGTTTATCATTGTTCTAGTGTGCTAAATTAACTAAACATATACAATTGATTTAGAAAAGGCACAATAAAAATTGCCTTATTTAATCCTTTCTTTGACAAGTGATTGTTAACATCATACAAGTATGATGAGCTGATCAGATGATTATGACGGTTTAGAAGAAGGTCTAATAGAGATTTCCCATATCATCGATAATTTAGCCTATATATGCCATGGATCATATGATTTGATATAGAGATCATAGCATATAATATGAAGCTAAAATTGTTAAAGTATATAGTCTTGTTTAAAGATTATTTGAAATAGTTTTTGTAAGTGCTTTTTCATAAAAAGTGGCAATGATGACAAAATATAATGTGAATTGTATAAAAAATGAGGAGTGTCCAACAAAGCAATATCTCAAATCCATTAGATACGTTAACTAATTAGTTATGATATAAGAGAGTTGCTTTAGTAAACTCTAATCTAACATTATGCAATGACATAATGACATGAGCATTAGCATAGCATGATATCATTTACATATGTTTTCATATTGAAATTGCCTTTTACTATTATTAATATATAAATGTATGCAAAAAAGATTATTATTTAAAAATGAAGTAAATATTTTTTGAAGCATAAGTGAGATAAATTCAGTCAAAGTAATATAACTAGATTAAAGCGATTCAAAAATCACATGCAAAGCAATAAAGATTTACATAGTAATATATCCAAACAAATTAAAAAATTAAAAGAAATAAAATAAATTAAATATGAAAGTTGCATTCCAAGGCACTAAGATAAATGAGTGTAACATCCTAAATCATCAAATTAGGTATGAATCAAAATGACTCTGAGAGCATGTCGAAGCCTTAGAAAATGATATTTAAAACTATAAAAAATAATATTTAAATTTTTATAATATTTAAAATTAAAAAAAAAATAATATTTTAATAGATAAAGCTCATGGAGATGAGTTCAACCACATTTGTTTCATCCCGATCACCTTGTTTCAAATTATAGCAAATTATCAACATAAATAATCACAAATAATAATGAAGTATTCTTCTAATATTAAGTAAATATATAACAAAGCAAATTATAGCAAATTACGAACAATTTCCTTTGCATCATGGAATTTACATAACCTTATTTTGCCTTGGTTGTGCATTACGACTTACCTCAACTTTGGGCATTTGCCCTTTCTCTTTATTGTGTCAATAATTGTTTAACTGGTGCATTTAGAGGTGTCAACATGTTGAGTTTAGTAACTTTGAGTGTGGTGGTCACTTGTATAAGCTTTTTGAGGAAAGTTCTTATCAAGTCTTAGTCTTTTCTGCCATTGGATGAGGCACTTTTAAGGAAAATATGCTTTTCCTTTTGGCTTCCCAATAAGTGCGAAGAAGAATTCTTTCTCATTAATGAGCCACAAAATACTTCTAAAGATTTCTTGTGAATACAATGGAGAATCCATGTTAAAGATTTCTCACTTGTATAATGCAAGAATTTTCTTGATTCACATCCTTACAAGCATCATTGAAAAATTAGAGAAAGTCTTGAAGGGGGTCAAATTAATGTTATGTTAGATTATTGAGTGATTCAAAGAACTATTTAGGTTTAATGCAACTAGCAAAGAAGATAGAAAATATGCTCTTGTATTACTTAAGAGAGAAATTTGATATTGGAGGCTACTTTTATAATCATTTGGAAGTTACATCTTTTAAAAAAGTGAAAAAACTTGCACTTATATGTCTTGAAATGACTTGAAAAGAATTAATAATCTGGAACTCCTTTACAAAAATACAAGGGTTTGAGCTAACAAAATAAAAATAAAAGTTAGGTAACTAGAGTTGATAAGATCTACTTCTTATTAGGAGAAGTCTCATAAAAACTTTGTAGATTACACTCGTATGCCTACAATAGGTTGGATTTCTCATCAAAGTGATAGAGGAATCCTCAATAAACTAGAGTTGGTATAGTCTTAATGTCAGGTACCAACCTAATCACTTAATTAAATAAAAAAATCAAGTGTTTTATGCATATAAAATATTGAGTGAGGAAAGTAAATTCTATGTAGAGACATGAAGATATCACAAAATCCTTAGTACTAACTAAAATAAAATCATACAAATAATATAATATAGATATAACTTATTTAACAATATATATAAAGTTCAAATTGATGTTTTATTTTACTTTCAATTACCCAATCTATACTAATATTGCTCACTCTGAAATCTTAAGAGTGTGGTATTCTCTCTTAATGTCAAATCCCCAAATATCAATTTGATGGATGCATGATCTGTGATGTAATCACAAATGATACTTAATTATTTCAAAAGATAAATCCAATAAGACAACTAAACATAAAGGAATGCTAAAATAAACAAATTTGTTGAATAAAATAAAATCCATATCATAACCATTATAATAAACCACTTGTGTAAGTTTGAAATCATACTAAATGTCATGCATACTATAAGTAAACTATATAAAATATAAATACTAGTTTTTCTATTCTTTCGAATTTTTAATATTTTATATAATCATCAAGTTCAGCATTCTTTAAATCATTATTCTCATTAGATCCAATAATTATATCAAGATATAGCCTGTAATCATCATCTATTTAATCTATCTAAATAATGTTAAGTAGATGTCTAATCAAAATATTGATACTCTACGATAACTCCTTATGTTTAGTGCCCTATGGTAAGTATGATAGCTATATCTTTTGATAAAATTTTGTTGGCTTATTATCATCCATTAAAAATAATGACATCATAACACATACACTAGGCATATATTTAATCTGAAGATCAATACTTTATAATAACATCTATTTGGTTTAGTGTAACACACACAAAAAATGTCTTATTTGAAGATCAATACCATAACACCTCCAAGGTATAATATTAAGGACAATATCTTTAAAAAGCTGATTTTTATTTTTATTTTTCTGCTATATAATATCATATGATATTTTAATCAAAACTATTGAAATATATATATATATATATATATATATATATATATATATATATATATATATATGTCAGCCTGTTTATTATTATCAAAAAAAATATACAATATTTATATTTTAAGTGTTTTTGTTTTATATTGCTTTTGTTTACTTTTTTTATGATGCCTTGTAACAAATACATGAACAAAATAATGCAAATCATGTAATTAATAAAGTCATGTACCAAGTAATATAAAAAATCATTAATATCATACTAAATTATAATATATAAGTATTTTCCATCATAATAAATATAATTTTTAAGAAACAAAATAAAATAATATTATGTTAGATCACAAATTATAAATTTATTTATATTTTAAAATTTTATTTATTAAAAACATTAATAATAAAATATATTAAAAAAATAATTACTAAAATAATATGATCATGTTACATAACATGTTATCATATTTTTCTATCTAAATATGGCAGTTATCTTTGCTTTGGAATTTTAATTTATTTTAATTTTTTTAAAATATTATATTTATGTAAGGGTCAACATACATACTAATTATAAGTAATTAAAATCTTGTAAATTCTCCTTTTATCATTAAGTTATTACTTATATCATACTTTAACAACTCTTTAAATTGTATCATACAATTATCTAGAACTAAGTAATCAATATTGTTTCGTACATATATGATATCATTATTGTATTACACGATCGGCTTTATTCCTCATTACCTAATATATTAGTTTATTTGAATCTACAAATCTTATAAAACTACCATACTCTAATTGTATTATATGTTCTAATTTGACTCCTTATATTTTAATATATTTTTTATGTTCTACTATGATCCATATAATCGCACTATAGGATATGGAGACTTCTTTAATGATTGTATCATATGACTAATCCTATTTTACTAAATGCTTTTATTTCTCTCTACTAGCATCATCTACTTTTCATACTAATTTGATAAATGCATCATATTATACTATTCAACTCTGTTAAAATTATATAATTTGAAATTGCACCTTACGATCACCAACGTTGTGCTAATCTTCCTATTTAGACTTATCAACTCTCTTTCAACTGAAATAGATCATACAATGTGATGTTTAAATTAATTTGTATGATAGATTAATCTATGCAACAATAATTATGCTATTAGTATTAGTGTGACTTAGCAAAATGACAAAAACAATTATTTTTGATAAACTTCTCATAGCTCTATCATAAGCTTATCATATATTGTGATACCACAACTCCTCTTTCTTTAATGAACTCAACATCGTAACGTAATACAAAAATATAGAACTTACATCATTGATGATTCAACCTTTGCAACTCTCCTCTAATGGCACAACTCTACTTCTCAGTTTTCTTATATGAAAAAGCTCATTGGAGCACATAAGTTCACTTGAACTTAGCCACTATTGGGCCTATTAGACCTATTTATAAGCCGAGACAACAAGGATGTGATGACCAGAACTCCTTAAAGCTCACTATTTAATTAAGCTTGGGAAGTGAGGGCACTTAAAATCATTTTTTATCCTACCCACACCATGACTACTGAGAATTTGAAAATCTTATTCCCATGGGTTTCAATATGACATCTTTATAAAACTCTTAAATATTATATTATTTACAAATATATCAACTTATTTAATATTTTTCTATAATGATATCTAGAAATTACATATATACCCCATCAAAATCTAATATTTATATATTTATATATATATTATTCATTAATTAGTTTTAATTTAAGCCAAAATTTCTAAAATTATAAATTTAACATGATGCATTTTATACTTTAATATTTATAAATTTATCAACTGCTAGTTAGATTTGACAAAAATCATAATTTTTAAAATTTCAAATCTATCTTACATGTCCATTAGATAATTACAATTATACATGTATATTTAATAATTTATAAGAAATTTTTTAGATTTTTAAAAATTACAAACTCTATGTCATTGAGTTCATCTCCCAAGAGTTCTATTTATTGATATGCTCAAACAATATATTTTTTACTAAGTTTGAACTTATGATATATTATGAGCACTTTATTATTATTTTAGTAATTTTATATATAATAATATATTTTAATATTTTTATATAAAAATAATATATTTTAAGAAATTAATTTGATTAAGTTTAATAATACTTTGTCACAATCTTTTTGACTTAAATATGAAAATTTTTTATTTGATATAGTTTGAGATTTGAGGGTTGTTACATTTAAGATTAAGTTAAAGGAAAAAAATTTAACTAGGGGAGAGGTGGTAGGCTTTGATTCATAAATCATTGTTGTGGTGTCAATAAGATGATGTTGTGAAGGATTATAAGGTATAAGATTTGTGAAAATGGAAGCAAAGTGATTATGTCAAAGAGTGATACTAAGAGCCTCAAGGGGCTTTCGATTAGAAGAGAGGGATTTTGTGTTGTCTCCCTTGCTAGAGTTATTAAATTACCTTTTGTGCCACTTTAAAGTATAAGAAGAAATAAATTTGCTAAAATATTTTTTTTGTTATTAAAATAAATGGAAATGATTGTTGGTGGATGAAGGAGAAAGATTACAAACAAATGAGGTGGAAATGTAGGGAACTTTACTTGCTTCTTAACCAAAAGTGTTAAGAGATTCTCTTTCAAATAACAATATCATAGATTCTTAGTCTCTTCTTAAAAATGATGTTAAAAGATGTTAATGTAAAATTTAGATTCAAGGGAATCAATAAAAACTTAGTAAAGATTTTTATTGAGTGCTATAATAAAAAAATTTAAGTAATAACTTGGGGTCTCCTAAGTTGAGGATCACAAAGGAGGACGAGTAAAACTAGGCGAATAAACTAAAATTCTATTTCTCTTTAGAAAAATGTTTCTTCTTCAAGTATGCAAATTTATTTCTTTCAATTAAACCCTAAGTGTCACTTCCTATTTGAGTTTGTGCATCAACAAAGAATGACCAAATATTATCTTTCTTCTTTTATTTCCTTGGAGGTTGTGTTGCATGTGGCGACACAAGACATTATCAAAAGGATAGTTAAACTTTACACTTAGCTCCTTAGGTGCCAACATTGCTAGAAGACTTGGGTACGAGATGGATGAATCATGTGCATTATCTCCTTAGACGATAACATTGTAAGGGATGGCAATTAAGTCTTGATGTTCAAACCTCAAGCTGTTGGTATTATCAATAAAGGTTCTCAAACTTTACATCTCTATTATTTATCATATAATTATGTTATAGATTGATAACAAAAATTTGTGATGCACATTTATGCATCTTAAAATTGTAATAAATATTATCAATAAAGGTGTGCTTATTGATAGATTATAATTTAATAATAATATTAAAAAGATTAAAATTTTCGAAATTTAGTAATAATACCCCAATCTTTTAATTTTATATATTATTAAATTTATTTTTATTAAAATAATTTTAAAAATTGAATCCCATACTAACACGTAGAGCAATCCTAGTGTCGCCAATCAAATTCAAAACAATACTCCCTTCTTTTTTTTAGTAAATTGTTAATATATAGTAATTATCTTTTGTATTTAAACATTTGTCATCATGAAACTGCATAAGCTCCTTAGCTTGATTCTTCTGAGCTTTCCTTCGAATAGAGTTTTGTTAATTGATCTGTAGAAATGGCGACAGCTGCGAACCTCCTCTTACTGGATTCCTTCTCTGCATCTGGAAAGGTAGCCGATAGGCTGAGCCTTCCTCTGCTTCAATCCAGGATGAAGCTGGACCCAGAAGGATACGAGGCAGAGCTTCTCCTTATCTACAGCCACTTTGAATCGTCCCTTCATCTCTTTCTTCAACAATCCGTGCTCTGTTCTTGGTCGGACTCCGTGGTCTTCAAGGATCTCGGTGACTTCACGATGTTCCTGGCACACATGACCCCAAACTATCCCCGACGCCTGGCTGAATTTTCCCATTAGTCTCTCATCTCCTTCAATCCGAAGTTCGGACCCTCCTGTCTTCCCTTCGTTCCAATCTAGCACAAGCCATCATCCTCCTTGTCAATGAGAAGGTTCGTTATTTTATTTTATTTTTTGGTCGAATCTGTTATAGTGTTCAGTACACTTCAATTTGGAGGGCCACCATTATTCAACATATTTCTGTTCAGCATTTTAATGGGTGGAAATATCTTTTTTTGTATTGATTAAAGTTACATTTTGAACTAGGCATTGGAGAAAATGGGAAACTTCTACTTCATTGAGCTTTAAGAGAAGATTATAATTGTTGATATGTTGTTAGACTTGATTAGGCCTTTGTAATTGTTGGTCAAGGTAAAAATTTGATTTCCCTCTACAAAGAATAAAATAGGCACTTTTTTCCTATGATTTTGTAAATATAGAATCTTAACTATTTCTTGTGAGGCGTATATTTCTTTTGCTAGATTCCTATATTAAAAAGGATTAGGCTGCCAACACCGAATTCATATTCTGTTATTATAATTACAAGAACAGTCCTTTAAAACATCAAGTTAGGTCAGATACATTGATTCTAAGATGCTATTGTTTCTTTTCATTAACTGCCTTTCTTCTGGATCCAAAGTTGTTAAAGCCATTTCCAATAGTCAATAGTCATTTTTTTGGTTCTATATTTTTTCATTTTTTATAGGAAAGATTCAATAATCTTCTTCTCTTGTAGAATCAGAAAGTAAACTTTTTAATTTAACCAAACATCTAGATTGATTTTCTTTAGGCTTGTCTTCAGTTAGTAAAATGTCAACTTTCTTCGTTATAGTGAGTTACTCTTCAAACTTAAAAGCTTTATCTCTATAGCAATTATTCTATTTTTGTGTTTGCACTCATACATTAACATTTGATACCATTCAATCTTATAAATTAGCTTTATTCTTGAGTGTGATATTTTGATGACACAACACTCAGAAGTTTGTTTTATTTTTTTCTTTTTTGTTCGGTGCTTGGATCATATTAATGACATTTTTTTGTTAATTTTTCTATCATTTTGAAGTATAGGTTCAAAATAAGTAAATTTTGTATTTTTCCTTTTTTTATGATAACTATTACAATTAATATGTTTTTGGAATTACATGTCTAAATGTAAACTCCTTATATTTATTATAAGAACTAAAAATTCAATACCATTTAAATTTCAGAGTCATTGTTCATAGACTCAGTTTTTTTATCTATTTGCTTAGTCTCAGTTTTGATTTATCTCTTTGCTTAGCCTTATCAATTGTTATAAAATTATTAGCAAAATGCATGATAATGGTTTATCTTAAATTTTACAATTGCATCAACAATTAGTGTAAAATTAAAGCTGTCTTTTATTAGTTATCTTGTTAGAAAGTTTTATGAAAGGAGTGCAAAAGTACTTATGAAGCATTATCTTTTTATGTGCAAAAATGGGAGTTGTGAGAAATTTTCAAAATGTTTTTTATGCTTTTAGTGTATAGGTAGAAAACATTTTTGAAATTAAGTTTAAGAACACACCCAAGGCCTTAAGACATAGCCATAATGAAATTCAATTGTAATTAAGAAATTTTTAATATGTTGTCCTTAGGCATGCAAAATTATTTTTAATATATGCAATTTTAATTTATTTTTATTCTTTTCTAATGCCTTATCAATATAAAGCCTCCTTATACAGTCATCATTACTTTATTATACATGTTTTTCATAATTTTAAAATGTACAATGCTGGCTTATTTTTTTCCTTTTCTAATGCTTTTTTGAACATGTGAGGGAAATATCATAATAATAATTAATTTCAATTCACGATGATTCCCTTGTTGAATTAAGAAAATGTTTTTTGTTCCTCGATGTAAAGATAAGAAAATGTTATAATCATTTTATGTTCTTCGTTAAGCTCTTTAATCCAATAACAAACATTTGTTATATAATCGTTTATAGACTTATCCAAAATTGTACTAACCCATTTCTATTTCAATTCTTACTTGAGTATTGAAGCTTGAATCCTAAAATTGGTAATAGCTTGGTTTTCTGACAATGCGCCTGGTTTGTTGAATAACAATAACCTTTATCTTCTTATAAATCATGATGTTAATTAACTTAGTGAAATTTATGATTTAGTTCTAGTTTCTTGAAATTATTTCTTTATACGTATCCATCCATGATGGTGCAGGAATCCTTACTTCTTTTCAATTAACTCATTGTTGATATAACCATCTTTGTTAATCTTTTGGTATATTTAGACAATATATCACATTGCTTATAGAAAGTCCTAAGCATTAGCTTTAACACAATTTTGGACATGCATTGCGATGGTTTGGCTACCTTAAGGACAATGGAGAGGTACAAGTCATATAAGTAGATGGTTGGGAGGGGTCGGACATAAATGGAAAGATACATCATGGAGTTGCCTAGAGGTCAACAGAAAGAATTGTGAAGGAGAGATGAATAGGTGGGGTTTTTAAGTGTATACTATAAGCTAAGAAAAATGGCTTATGTGAAATATTTTACCAACTTCAAATGCCTAGATGAAGGCTATGAAAGTTTATGGGCTTAAACCAAATGAACTTAAAAAAACAAAAATGGAATTTTTTTCATAATATTATTTAGTATTGCAAGAGGTATGTTGTTCCAATGATTCTACAAAAATTGAGGTTCTCTAGCATGTTATTGATTTTTCTTGTTTGTTTTGAAAGTTTATGCTTTTAATTATGTTTTGCTTATTTGTATACGTAGATTGTTGAGTTGGATGTGCCTCTTGAATTATATATGGACCTTCAGATCGTTGGTGATCGAAACCTCAGAAAACTTGCATTTTCCTATGTTGTGCATAGTATTCGGCACATGAACAAAAAACATAGAAATGAAGCAAAAAATAAGAAGCTTCAAAATATTCTTTTCTCATTGCTACAAATGCATGATGTCATATATACTCTATTTTTGCTGATATTTCTATATTTTTTTTATTATAATAACTGATGTATGATTTCTTGTTTGAAAATTATGGTTTGATGATTGAACTGCTAATGCTATTTGCAAAGCATGCTTTCCAGTTCTTGAAGGTTGATATTTTCCTTATCTCTGCAAATTTTTAAGTCCCATTAGTTATCTTATTATGCCTTTTTTATTATTTCTTTTTGCGGAACACTTGGTCATGGTATCGACTATATGTTTCCTTCTTGGTTATTAGGGTGTTAATGATGATGATGATGATAGTGAAGCCTCAAGTGATAAGGATGATGAATATATCTAATATCCACAAATCGTTCTTAGTAGGGAAGCTGTTTATAAGTCATGTAGTTGGGGTCTACAATTTATTTATTTATTTGCTTTCTTGTGTGGAGTGATGAAGATGCAATAAGCATGATGTGATGTCATAATTATTCCATATGATAATATAGGTGGTGTTAGAGTCCATGATATGTTGTGGTGTTAATTGTCAGCAAATAAAGATTGACATATATTGCACATTAACTTTTAGATGATGATGGGGCTTTCAAAATATTTGCATAAGGTCTTGGATTTTGGATTGAATAGTTTATATTAAAACTATTGTGCAAGTCTTGATTCAATAAAGTAAAGGCCTTTTTGTTCTAGTTGCAGAAGTTTCAACCGAGTATTTAGTTTTTAAGTTTTATGTCGATTTCCACTACAAGGATGGTCATTCCAACAAGTTATTCTTTTGTTTGACTAATAAATGCTCTTTATTAATGTTCCAAAAATCCTAAATAATTAAAAACTAAAGTGTTATTCTAATCAAGTTTTTGCAATTAGGTAAATTGGGTAAATTTCATTAATATTGTTCTTTTTGACTCGAGGACATTCAATCAATTTTTTGTGCCTAGTCATTGACTCAAAGTTTGTGCTTTGGTTAAGACATGCTTGAGTCAGTATAAGTGCTTCAATCTATTTTTCACATGTTTGAATGGAATGCTATATTGCAAATGGTTTTCTTACTTGATGATTTGCTATATTATTCTAATATTTTTTTCCCTTGTGTATTCAGAGGAGCAGTTTTTTGAGACAATGCTCATTCATCATAAAGAATAACTAAGTCACTTGGAGGTGGAGAAGTTGATATGGATAAATTCGAGAATTTTCAAATGTGATCGTTATACCTTATGTAAAAAAATATTCACAGATGGCCTCTATAATTTGGTTGGGTGATATAAGCTTAACAAAATATTTCAAAGAAATTGGTCATCAGAACTTCGATATGTATCTTCTGAATTTTAGCTCTTTTGCATCAATTCCATCTGTAGATTTTCATGTTGCTCACTCTGCTCTGTTGAACTTTGAGCATGAGTTTACATTTTTGTTTTAACTGAAGTTTATGCTATTAAATTGGAAAAGACGTGCTATTTCCACTGAAAGTTCTCGATAGTCTCTCAAGTTTTTGTAGGATTCTGTTTTCTTTTACCTACATTCTATGTGATTACAAAAATGCTGGTGATGGTAATTGTATTGTAAGGAAAAACTTGACTTATGGAACACTTTCATTGATTAACGCCTGTTTCGTATGATCATTGCTGTAGAAATGGGTTCGATACTAGAATTCCTAAATATTTTTCTAATAGTGATATCTTTTTACATATTTGGGCACAACACAAGGGCACTACTTCGAGCAAGAAAAAGAAAAAGGCAAAATTTCAACTTGTTGTTCGCGGTATGAAAAGGCAGCAACGTCAATCTTCAAAGAATGAGTAGCACACTCCTACCCTCCACTTATTCATCTTAAAGATGCACTGGTTAATAAACCTTGAATTGAAGTCCTGCTTTTTTTTTAATATTCTTTTTCCAAGCCGTAATTGACACTTTGTCAAACTCCACAAGGCTTTTTTGAGATGCTCTTCTATCATCTTCATGTATGCAATGAACGATTTTAGGTGGTTAGCTTTTTTGTCGATCTCCATGTAGTTATTTTATGTCTTTAGTATGCAGGCACCTATTAGATAATCAGGTTTATACTTCTTGGCCTTGATTGCTTCTATAATGGTGTTTTCTCTATATTGTTAATGGTGGCTGCTTCCCCTTGGTTGAATGGTGATACCTATAGTTTGACGGCAGTTTTTTGGTTTTCTTAGATTTTCCCTTTTTCATTCTTTCCTTATCATTTTCTTGCTTATTTTTAAACTTCTTTTTTAGGCTGCAAATTTTTTGCATGGGTGTGTTGCGGGTCATTATCATATGTATAACTGAAGATTGAATGAGGAACATTGAATTAGATTCATAATTCATCTGTATTGTTCAAAACTTCTTAGTTTGAAAATTTGTAATTGTACAATATTATCTTGTATTTTAAAATATTGTTAGAGATTTTGGCATTTGTAAACATGCTAACGAATCTATGAAAAGCTCTAAAATGGGTCCATTTTTTGGTCAAACGAGGTTAATTCCACATAAAGCATAATATATCAGCCTTTCAAGTAAAAAACGTTAAATATTCCTGTCGTTGAATTCGTATTTTTTTTTTAAAATGGTCTAATTTCAAGGTCATGATCTGTTGTGCAGTAGCTAGCACTTTCTTTTATGATCTTTTTAATTTTAAAAATCTTTATTGAGAATTGTTGAAATTTGGTTTGAAGCCTATGGTCACAAAAGGCAATTGCCAAAATAATTGCCTTCTAAGATTATAATCATACTTCTTTGCATATTCATTTTGATTGTTCTTTTGGCTGCTTAGAGGTTGAATCGTAAAGTGGATAACGTCTTGGGGCTAGCATAGAATGTCATCAAATATGTTGGATTGGGGCATACATTTTTCCCACTGCACCAATTTTTAAGAGTTCTTATTGAAGAAAAATTTTAATCTTAGTTTTTGGCCACTACTAATTCCATGAGTACATGGCAGCCTATTACATTTCATTTCCCTTCCTGAAGTGACTTCTATTTTGATATGAATTTAGTGGGTTATTCATAGTAGATAATAATACTAAGAATGATAGGTTTGGTTTTGGATTCCATTAACTGTATTTGCTGGTGTAGCTATGTTTAGTTATGGATGGACTAAATTTAATTTCCTGCCAATTTGCAATTCTGGTAAATAGTGAAACAATTTGTGCATGATTGTTCTCGTCCTGATGTGTTTTATATTCTATTTAGATATTGAATAATTTGTCATTACTGAGTGGTGTACTAATTTCAATCAACTACTTGTGTTTTATTAGGCAATTGCTATTGGGTTAAATGTGGTACTGAGATGTGCTTGAGGATGCCATTGGTATGCATTCTTTTCATCTGAGGGGGTTTCTGTTGAACTTGTTATGCTTTGAAGCAATTTTATTAGTTAATTGTTTTGGACTATTGTCAAGTATTTTTGTTTTGTTTTAGTGGATGCTTTTGCCCTTGCTTGGTTTCCCTTGTGATGAATTTTTTTGTCCAACTTTGTTTTTTCATAGATGGTACTGGCTTGCAAGTGGCTCCCCTTAAAAGCGACATCACTGTATGCCTTTCTGATAGCATCCAATTTGGTGCTGGTGGAAAAGAGCTGTTGGTAAGCCAACAGTGTCTATGCACTCCTAAAGTTCACATTTATTGTATTAGCACTTTTGATGGTCTAATTGTCACTCACCGTTTGGCTTAATATTAAAATATACCAACAATATCACAATACCGTACAATAAAGAGAGCATGTGACAAATCTAAAGGACACAATTCCAAAATTGAGTTGTGGTGATGAAAAGCATCAAATATCCAATATTATATCTTAAAATAAAATAATAGCATAGAAGACAGCAAACGTGATCTCAAGCTATCAAATGAAAGATAAGTTGAAAAGTATATAAATGTATTTTTTTGTCAACTAAGTATAACAATTCTCTTCACATTTAATGTCTTACACAAAGTTTAAAAAATAATATGCTATTTAATTCAAAAACTTAAGTTATATTTTAAGAACCCTTATCTTTGTATATGCATGTATCTTGGCTTATAATATAGGTAAATAAGCATAATATACTTAATTTGTAAACTACTAATTGTAAGAAGATAGAATAATATGGATGTGTGGTTAAATAAAGATGGAGCAATAATTAAGAATAATACATGCTATCAATAAAAGATATAAAATGCTAAATCATTGTTTATATGCTCATAATACACATAATTGTCGTATAATATTAATATCATATATTATTTTTTTCTTATTCTCATATTTATATTTTTTAATTTTATTTTTTTAATTTTTTTACTTATTTTTTTAAGATTTTAATTTTTTCATATGATCACTATCCTCACTCTGGATTCCATATAAGATTATTTATCATGGAGCCATCGCTCACATTGTCTAGTATTTGGTAGTCACATAGTGTTGTACTTGTCGTGCTATGGCTCACAATTTAGCTACTACAGACAATAAGGGTGATCATATCATATACCATTGTACCATTGCAAGCATTGTTTAGAATCCTATATTCATGGTGGAGGGTTTTTTGTTTTTTCATATCTCATAATTTAGGTACCAACAATACAAAAGTTGATTCTCTCATATCGAACAATCACGAGATGGGGTCATAGAGAAATCATCACATTCTTATTTCATCATTTTCATGTTCTAGATTTATTTAGTCAATCATTCTCTCTTTTTTTAATTTTTTTTTCTATCATATATTTCTATTTTTTATTTTATTTTTTAATTGCCATATGTGTGTGTATATAATTATATTATGTTGTCATATAAATCAGAACATATGTATAGATAAATATATGTTATGTAGTATGCTCATATCACAGTACATGACAATCCAAAATAATATTTTAAAATAATTTAACAATTTAACTAACTTATATTATAGTTTTAGTTTGTTCATATGATGACTCTTTTATGTCACTTTTATTGACTTTTCAATTTTTATCTTTTTTTTTATAATTTTCATTACATGCTGTTAGTAATTATTTAAATTTTATTCATAAGATTTTTAAAATTTTTAACATTATTTAAAGTTTTTTTATTTTTTTTCAAAACTATATATTTTTTAAACAATAAGTATTCTCAAACATAGTTACAAAATGTTTTTAAATCCTTCTTTTGCTTTACAGAACCATCACCCACATTGCCTAGTATCTTCTACTTATGATGATAGTGTCCTTGTCGTACCGTGGCTCATAAATTAGCTACTAATGACAACAGGGTTGATCTTATCATATATCACTATAACATTGCCCATAATTCAGTGCCAACGATTGTAAAGGTCATTCTCTCATATCGTATGGTATATTTTTCCTTGTCATATTGTGTGGTTAAGCTTATTGTATGGTATCCGACATAGACTTTCTTAACAACACTACCAAATTCAACCCAGTATTTGGTTACTTCAAAACCATCTCTCGAGCAGCTCAATAGAAAATTTAGCAGCATTCGAAGGGAGGAAAATCTCAGTCAAAAGTATACTTGTAATAGTCCTTTTGATGCAATTCAAGATATGAGCTCTTTTATGAAATTTTTTTCTGAGATTGAAGTTGTTTCTACTACGACTTTCTTAGGTGAAGCTTTGCTTATTGTGGCCCTCTAGACCCAAGCACAAGCTATTATCTTCTTTTTTTCTCCCAAGATCTTCTTTTTTTTCTCAGACATCCTCATGGGTAGAGCATAGCTAAAAAGCATTGGGGAGGGTAAGCTTATTCTTTTTATAATAATAAAAAGGATAATATAAAATATTGTTTTAATTTTCTTTTTAAAGATTTATAACAAAATTAAAAAGTCTTCAAAAAATCACAAATAATGTACTGGCAGATATCTCATTTAAAGATTTTCTCAATGGTTTGCCCAAGTTTCAAATCTAGCTATTAGACACATGATATTTTTTTTGAGATATATCAAAATATGTTGATTTCATTGTGTTGGATCTATACAATTTACATTCAACATTAAATACACAAATTCAAATGTATTTAATAATAAAATAATTTAGGCTATCAAACTAATGCTCTTGCATTTGATGAATTGCCTTTCAATTATCCCTAAATATGCAAACATATTTAATTAAAATGGCTTCGATACTACCAAAAGAACTTTTTGGGAAGTAGCAGCATATGTAAAAGACTAGTTAGTGCACATGGCGATATAGTAATAAATACTACAATTTTTCATGAATTACACCTTTTAAAAGAAGGAAATATAAGTTATTTAAGTTCCTACATATCTTATACAAGCATTCAAAGGAAATGAATAGTAATATGGTTTAGATGCATGATAGATAGATAGTTGGAACTATGTATTATGGAATTTGTACCTTATATAATTACTCAAGCATTTTTGTGACATCATTAATCCTTGTCTCTTTACATGATGATTTCCCTTGATATTTGCATACCAGTGGTAATTTATGAACTATTTTTCAGTTTGCAATTCTGATATAGAATTTCTAATCAGCACTAAAAAATTCTTCTAGGTGATCAAAACCTAGGAAGCAAGATTTATTTGTATTTACAGATAGCCTAAACTGAGTTGTTGCTGTTTCATTTTTGCTCTTTCATTCTTGCTCTTCATAGCAACATAAGAATATTTGGATTCCTTTATTTTTTTACTACAGCATGAAAGGAGTAGTTACCATAATCTTTCTTAATATTTTGTTTTTTTTAATTGTGACTTAGTTGATGAATGAAGACCTTATTCAAGACTTGGTCTTGAACAAAAAGTTGCATGAGAAAGCTTTTTCAATTGCTGTGCGCTCCTTGATCACATTATTAAGAGAGGTATGTTTTTGACTTTGCTATTTTTTATGGCATCCTTATTGGTGTAATGAAAAAAGAATGACAAATTTGTTATGTTTTGGAAAAAAATTAAATTTTCTTTTTTCATTTCTATAGATATGCTCTTCATTTTTGGTCAAGAAAGATCAAGGTCAGCCCATTGATTCGAAAGCCAGACCAAAAGCATTTGGAGAAGTCAGTGTTGCCAATGACGTGCCTAGTGTTGAGTTTCTTAAACAAGATGATGATAAGCCTTTATATAGTAGTTTTGAGGATGAAATGGCTGCTTATGATTCTGAAGCTGAAATGATTCCTCACCAATTAACGATGATATCTTTGCTAGAGTTGCATATGAAGAAGATGAGGATTATCTAGAAAATGATGGAGAGAATGACAATGAATGTTTCCCTGAAAGTCGACAATCTAGTGGTATTGATGGTTTGGAAGATGATGCCTATAGGAATGACAGTGATGAAGAAGGCTCAGATGATGGAGAATTGGCTAATGTTTGTGACACTGAAGAATTGAATGAAGAAATAGAAGTGCAAGCCATACGTATTGATGGGCAAGATGAAGATGCTGACGATGGGAAAGATCCATCAAATAGAAAGAAGAGAAAGCTAGGAAATTCTGTTGAATTTCTGAATGCTACTTATGCAAGTCCACGTTCTCTTAAAAGACTTGTAGTAATCAAGGCTACTGAAGTTTCAACTGATGAAGCTGATGGTATTCTTTCTAATGAAGACTTCCAACATATAAAAGAACTGAAGGTAGACCTCATCTTTTATCTTCTATATTAAATTTTCTTAGCAGCTCATCGATTATCATGTATTTATTGATAGCATGGCTTTTACAAAGACCTTGTTCATGCAAAAGTTCTTTAACAAGCTTTTAAATTAAAGGCAATCTCCGTTGTTATCAAATAAATGAGCATAAGTTATATGCATGGTCTTCATGTCTTGACTAGAAGTTAAACTTGAGAAATCATATTCAAATGTTTATTGGCCAAATAAAGAGGCAAGGATGGCCTTGTCTCAACATGGTCTATTAAGAAAGGATGAAGGCTATAAAGCAGCAACTTCTAAAATTCCATCTTCTGAGCACCTAAGTGCAAAACGTTTCAACCCTATTAAACTTGAGGTAATTCTCTAACATGGTTGCTTTCTATTGGTTTGATGGCCCTTCTGATTTCACTACTCAACATGTATTATTCATGCATATTTCATTGCTTTTAATGGTCTGATGATGTTAATGTTGATCTTGTCTAGAGAAGTGAAGCAAGATAGTTCATCCTATAGGTGTATCAGCCGACTTAGTATTTAGAAGATAAAATACCAATGACGTGGCTTTATGGACACATAATTCTTCATAGGATATAACTTAATTTCATTGTTAGGGAGATTAACTCATGTTTTATACTTTGACCATGCGTTATTTGAAGAAAAATTAGGCAATAACGAGTAATCTCTAGCACAAGTAATTAGATTAAAATGGAGTTTTATTTCATCCAGCAAAAATGTCACAATTATATTCAATCTAAATGTTAGCTCATGGAATCATTATTACTGAGCTATGTTAGCAATTTTTTTGTCTTAAGCACGAAGAAATCTTTGCTCAATGCTACAAAAATATAGTTCATAGGTTCCTGCTTTTAATGTCTTATAATATGGTTGCTTTCTTTGATGTTTCTCACCAGCCATTCTTTGGAAGTGATCTCATTGAAATGGCAGGAATAAGAACAATCAGAACCTCTTGGATGTATTCAAGTTTATTTTACTTTTAAGTTGAGTGCATACAGTGACGTTTGATCCATCCAAGTTGGTTTGGCATTGTTAAAAGCAATTTACTAAACTTCATTGGTTAACAAATGATGATCATGTGTTGTGTTTAGGCACACGTCAGGAGCAAGCTCAACAAGCAGGAGAGAGTAACTCTCGCTCGAGCAGGCAGAGGGGATAGAGAAAAGTACAAGGCTAAATCTATCGTGAAACAAAAAAAGGTATGTCATAGTAACATTTGCCATTTTTAATTGTAGGAGCATCATGTTTTTGGTTTTGTTACGTGATTTTGTTATTTGAAAGCTTATTTTTATCTGGGTCGGCTTGAGATAAGTTGCTATTATTGTTTAACCAAACTGGTGAGCTAAGCAGCAGGTAGAAGCAGCACTCGAAGGCGTCGCCGTTGGCTACCAAAAGAGCAAGAGCAGCCCGTTCGCATCAAGAGCAAAAAGTGGCAAAGGATGGGTGGTAAGTAGTTTAGGGGAAGGAAAGCATAAAAGTGAAGCTCGGGAACTCCAATCGATTTCAGCAATCTGGGGTCACATTTTTTGGTAGGACCTATATCTTTACATAGCTTCCCTTTTATCATTCTAATTAGTTTCCAAATCGTTAAAAATATATATGTGACATATGAGGAAAATAATTATTGATTAAGATTTTGAGTTAATTAATATTTTCCCTTTAAATAGGTTTAAAGGATGTGTAAACCAAGGTCGCCTTGAAACAATGTTTTGAATTTCATTTAACTTCTATATTCAACTTTTAGTATTACAATGATGTTGAATTTTTTGAGTTTCAAAGTCTAGAATTTTTTATGTGAATATGAATAAAGACTTAAGTTATAGAATAGATGTCAAGACACTTTTTTAAATCGTAACGAAGGATAAACGATAAAAAAAAATTGGTTCATGATATTTGTTTAGTATTTGAATTTTTAGCTTGTGGTTCATTAAGTTTTAGATAAGTAATATAATAACATTATTTTGTATATTTGAGGATTAATTGTGTCAATGAGGTGTTTTTAATAAAAAAAATTTCATATTAAAAGTAATGTATTTTAGAGGTTAAGAATAAATCTTAGTTGTGATATTATTAGAATGATTATTTGTATTTTGTTAGATTTAAGTTATAAAATAAAAAATATTGAATAATATTTTTTTTATTTTTAATGTTTATTTTATTAATGAAAGTTAAATTTTTGATAAGCACCAATAATCATCATTCTTAAGTTTTAGGAAATTATGCAGTCTCTTGAGTTACTTCATGTAATTATTTGTAATAGATGAATATTTTATTTCAAAATAAAAATAGATATTATTTATTATTTTTTTATGACCATATTCATATGAGTTTGATATCTTTTGTAGTTCATGAATTATAGGAATTTTAAAAATATAAGGAATTTGAAGGTCTTATAAAAATAAAAAATTGGTTTAATATAAAAATTATTTGAACTAACAGAGAAGAAAAATTTGTCTAAAGAATTTGACTTTTTGCACAAAAACATGAATTTCATAAGCAATTGTTTATTAGAAAAGTACCAAAATAAAATACAATAGTAAAAAAAAAAGAAGAATAGAACAATTGTTGAGATTACTTATATTGAATGGGAAAAAAAATTATAAAATAAATTTTGAACAATTATTTCTATTTTTCTTTATATTTATGCTTTGATAACTTTAAATGAATACAACAACTTGAATATAAAGAGTAAAAAATATATTTTCTTGTTCTTTCATGAAATATAAGATTTTTTGTCACTGGTATTATTAATTTATTATCATAAAATGTTTCTTTGTGATTATATTATTCTTTATGAACAAACATCCGTATATTATTTTTTTTCAATAAGTTATATTTTCTTTCTTTCATCTTTCTCAATGAGCAAAACAAAAACTATGGTTTGAAAGAATGTTTATTTTGAAGTGATATTATCTTCAATATTACTATGAGGACCAATTTTTGTAGACCAGTTGAAGGAGAATTTGTGATTTTATTGAAGTTGAATCTATGGATACATTATTCACACTTGTTCACCAACCATCATCAAAGCGGACGATTTCTTAAATATATTTTAATGGTGGATGGTAGCTTTTTGGCTTTGTCCAGCGCACTACCCGTCATGTATCTACCAAAATCCAAAGCATCCATTATTCCCACATGCTTCAAAAGTAGCAAAACAAATGTTAGAATGTCGCCTCCCCTATTGTGCATGCTCGCTCGAGTATTCTTCGCTCCTTCCATCAAAAGCTCCAACCATGCCGATGTGATCACCTGCCACCTTTGTCCTCCCCAAGCAGAAGAATCAGGTGATCAAGCGCACGTACTATCTAAAACAGAGATGGATATGTGATCCATTCTATAGGTTCGGTCACCATCAGCCTGCACGCCTTCCTCTCAACCTCATCATTGTTGTTCACAGTCGACATAAAATCATCTTCATGCCGTTCGATGAACTGTACCATATCATAGCAAACGTGCCAATAAATCAGCGGGCATGCTCCTCCCATGGTTTCCATTATCTCTGGCCGCATCAACACCAGATACAACATATAGTCGGACAGGCACTTGCATGCCTGCATCCCGCACCAAGTGCTCTTCTATGCTGTTAACCTCTTAAACTATGGTTGTGTTTCACGAGGATGATGCAACGGGTGCAGCTCCAGGGGTTTCTAGTGGTAGCATAGCTGTGTCGCAGTGTGCCACACTAGAACTTGCTGATCGGATGTCAAGCCTTCTGCCAAATTAAGGAATGGAGGGACAACCTATAGTGGGGCATCAACTTGCCGGAGTGCACCGAGCCCTGCCTTGTATTTGAACTGTCCCCATGATATTTGTGAGTATCTCTGAGCATGGGCACTGACGAGCTCTAGAAGAAGTTGATTGCTTTTACTGACTTCTTTGAATATGAAGTTTAGGATGAAAATCCACTAGTCCAGCTCGGAAACAATACCGTTGCCTCTTGAAATGCTCCAATGGGTCGTCTAAGCTTGGATTCTATTCTGCTTGCCCATTTGTTTATCCTCCTATTCTTTGGATTTTCTGGTGACACATGTTCCTCTGGCTGTACTGCTGCATTCCTGGAGTAGTTGGTGATAGTGTTGAGTTGCGGCATCTCTGGAGGCCTCCATCTTCTTTCATGCCATAATCTTCTCCTTATTCTAAGAATGTGCTGGGCAAGACACAATCCCCACTTGCCCAGTTTGTTAAATTAGAAAAGGAAGATCATCTGCCAGTAGGAAAGTAGGAACATGAGAGAAGCCACGATATCAAGACTATGGATGCTCCAAGCAGGACATAATTGATCGTGACGTCACTAGTGTCAAAGCCATGCTTTGGGAAGAAAATGAACAACGAGAAAGCGAGAACGATACCGGAATAGCAGATCACCCTGAGGATGACGCCAACACGTGAGCAATTAACGATGCCCTTCGTGTACATCTCATCATAGGCATAGCTGAGATCCATGCTTGTCAGGCACAAAACTTCCTTGACTGTCATCTCCTTCAACATGTCTCCGATTACCTTGTATACATCCACAAGTGGAATAACATCCACAAAGAAAGGCTTGCAAATCGAGTACCTATTGAAAGCTCCTTTTAAAGCATTCAATTCATCTTTTTCATTTTCGTCCTACACAAGTGCTACAATTGTCCTACGTTTGGAAGAAATCTGCTTTAATTGACTTGGCTTGCTTGAAATGACCACGGAGCTGCGGAAACCATTAGTGCTAGCTCTGTAGAGCAAGTAAGACCACTCTGCGTACTTGACGATGGCGACAAAGAATATGAGCATGGTGAGAGTGAGCAGGAGGTTACCTGGAAGAGTTCGGAACATGACATAGATGGCAATCATGAGCTCGTAGGCGAGGGCAAGTAGATGTTTAGCCAACAGCTCATTGTCCTCCACGGAATAGGCAGTGATGGTGTCTGGGCCACCAAGGTGAAGCAGATGGAAAGGCACCCAGAATGCGAGGATGGCGTTGTTGATATTGTCATCCATGCTGTGATTTAGGCAGCCAAGAACGAAGTCGACAACCCATTTGGTCAAAAGATAATTGCTCCAAACAGCCATTCTTATCCATGCTCTCGATGCTGATTTGTTTCTCAAACGTCCAAGGAAGATGAGCACAATTTTTATCGTGAGGCTTACCATTATCAAAATACGTACATCCCCCTCGCTCCAGAGTTTCTTATATTTTCCCAGAATATCCATTAATTTTGTGTCTTCTGTGAGATCAACTGATTGCAGAAAGTAAAAATAATTTCACTTTCTCCATTCATTTCGATCTCCCTGCTCCATTTTCCAGTAGGAGAGTGTGAATATATATTTAACGGGGAACCCAAGCATGTTCGGAGCAACAGCCAAAACATGATCAACTTTCTCGTGTCAAAACAGCACGAAATATATATTTTTTAGGGGACACCTCCGATTAATAATTGACATGCAAAGGTTAAATAAATTCCTTGCTTGTGTGGGAGACCACTAGATAGTTAACATCCTTTCCTTGATTCCTTTCAATCTTTCTTATAGTTATTCTAAAAAACTTACATCATCGATGAGTCAAACCTTTGCAACTCTCCTCTATGGCACAACTTTTCCTCCAAGTTTTCTTATATGAAAATGCTCACTGGGTTGGGCCTACTATACTCATTTATAAGCGGAGACAACAAGGTCATGGTAAACTCAACTCATCATTATTGAATTAAGCTTAGGAAGTGAGGGCAGTTAAAATCATTTTTTATCCTACTCATACCATGACTGTTGAGAATTTGAAGATCTTATTCCCCATGAGTTTCAACATGACATTTTTATAAAATAGCTAAATATTCTATTATTTACAAATATATCATCTAATTTATTATTCTTTAATATTGATATCTAGAAAATACATATCATATTGCCATTAAGGTTGTAGAGGCAAATATTATTCATTTGTATTAGAGTATAGTATGCACAATTTGTGCATGCCATACAAGTTGCTTAACATATTGTACGTTAGGTTATAAAAGTGAAGGAATCAGCAATAATACAGGATTAGCCGTAGAGTGCTCTTAGATAAAACATATAATGTAATGAATTTAATGTATGGTATGTTATTAAAACATTTTACAAAATATATAATACATTAAGTATAAAATATGACATGCTAATACTATAGTAGGGGAAAAATAAAGATGATAATTTGAGTGAAATAATTCATAAGAAATATGGTGTGTGTGTGTGTGTGTGTCAATATATATATATATATATTTAAAAAACTATTTGGTGAAAAATGTGCATGTTTATATTTGTAAAAAATTAAAAAATAATTTGAAAAATATGTTTTCGTCCTAAATTCAATTAGTAGAACTTGTAATTATGATATATGCACAATATTAAATTAATATATAAAATGTTTCATAATTAAGATATTTTTGCATATTATTTCTAAGTTTTTACTCTTACGTAGAATATGATTTTTCCAAGTGGTTGATTTTTATTATATTAGTATATCATTTTATATTTTAATAATATTTATATTTCATGATATGCATGATAATATATATTTTTTCATAAAATAATGCATACAAAAATAGAATTTTGTTATTATAATATCTTAAAATTTTGCTCTATATAATATATTACAAATCTTAAGGTTTGATTGATATATTTGTAATTATGACAATTTAAATAACAATAAATTTTTTTTTTAAATAATTAATTTACTAATTAAAAGAAAATAATAATAATTTTATTTTGAGAAATGTGACACATTTTTAAATAAAAATAAAATTTAATTAAAGCATATAATTAAAAAGAACTCTCTTTGAAGAATATAATTGTAGTATGCTAATAATATTTTATCACCTATATAATTAATTAGAATTTTTTGGATAATACATATATGTATTATGAATATTTAAATTCCAAATAATACTTTTTTAATTTAATCCAATTATCTTTAACAAGATTAGTGTTAATTAAGTTATTGCTAAAAGTTTTAGGAAGATTAGAGATATAGCTATGAAAGAAAAATATAGGGAGAGAAGGAAAAAAAGAGAAAATAAAGAGAAGAGGGAAGAAGAAAGTTTCAATTCAAGAGGACAACAAGAAAGAGATAGAAAGAATTGTGTTGGTCATAAGGACAATAGCAAGGAAGATAGAAAGGGGACTTACTAGTACTATAAGAATAAAGAAGGGGAAGAACGTACTAGAAAGCTACTACAATGAGTGAAAATAAGGCAAAAAGTTGAAATTATATATTTTATTGAATTTATTCATTTTTATAAAGTAATTAGAGGTTTTATTTTATTGTACAATAATGCTATGATAATTAATTATGGGGGTTTAGAGTTGTCTTATAGTAAGATATAGTTGAATTTAAGCCTTATGGATTTGTTTGGAGGTGAGTCTACTATATGAATAGACTCAATATACAATATGCCTATAAATAATTTGTTTAGGTAGTTAATAAACATATCATACAATTAAGAGAATATATAATACAATTAGAGTTAAGTAGGTTCAAGAAGGAAGCTTATTGTATGGTCCAACAATGCCGTCATATCATAGTTGGAGTGATCATATTGTACCATGGGATTCTGATACAATATGATTAGATAAAGGTCAAAGAGTAATATGGGCTTCTGATAACCATATACAGGGAGTTGAAGGAATCATACTGTTTGATGGAGAGGCCATAAAACACAATAGGTGAAGAATTAACAACAATGATTTAGTGAGATGCCAGTTATACAACACGATGGGGGAATCATATAGTTGATGTTTTTGTAGTAGAGAAAGTAGAGAGAATGCTTTGGGTTATATAATATTAAAGAATTTTAGATATTTTCCTTATTAAAGATTATATAGTAACTCATGTGCATTCATCTATAAATTTGTATAAAAACTAAAAGAAAAGAAAAGTGGATTAAGAATCTTAACCTTGGATTTAGGTAGAAATATTTGATAATGGTAATATAAATGTAATATTAAATTAATAAATAATTTATTCTTAAATTAAGATATCTTATAAGCCATTTTATATTGTGTATTTTGATATATGACATAGTTATCTTGATAAGAAGTATTTGTATTACATTGGCTCTTATTTTTAAAGTTTTTATGGATCTTTTAAACGTTTATTTTATGATAAGGTACATATATTAAATCATATTGATAGCATGATAACTGGTGTATATTGGAAATATAATATATATATATATATATATTATTTTAAGTTATGGCATGATATTAAAAATAATTTAGATTAACTAAAATTAAATAAAAAATAATATTGAGTTTTCTATTACACCCTTGTGCTTAATGAGTCAAGCATAAATGTTTGTATCTCATATGGGCTTACTTTAAGTGAAATTGTTAATATTTAATTATGTCAAGCCATGAACTTTAAATGTCTAAAATAGTGGTTTTCAAGACTATTGGAGTGATGGCAAGCTTCAAGGAAATTGAAGCCATGCACCAAAACCTTTAACTTCAATATCTCTTTATTTTTCTTGAATTTGAAATGTCAAAATTTTTAGATTATGTGGCAAACTAGTAGTATTAATTTTTTAAAATTTTATAAGCTTAATAATTTTTAAATTTTTATTTTTCGGCCAAGCATTATTGATGAAAAGTATAGACATTGGTATTTGATTTTTTAAAATTATTTAAGAATAATTTTTCATGAATTTCTCTTCATAGACATTTAGGACACTTGTAATATTATCATAATATATAATTATTTTTGTATACTTATATTCAAAATTTTGACATAAAAATTCTCGCAAAACACTATAAAACTACTTTAGCCTCAGGAATTTTCACTATAGCAGTGGACGAGTCGACCCGACCCAATAGCTAATTCGTCTAGGCTTTAAGCATTTAAAAAAATGAAGTAAAAATTTTTTGATAGACCCGAATGGGGCGAGTGAAGTGCAAAGGCCGTAAGAAAAGCTGTTGAATGGAACAAGTGAGAAGTCAGCCAGCAGTTGCTCAACTAAACAAGTGCGAACTAAGTCTAGAGAGAAAGCAAACCAGAGCAAGCACGAAATCAAGCTAACCAGGAACAAATGATGAAATCTGGGTCGAGGAAGGGGGAGCCAACCCCAAACTACTTGAGAGACAAATGAATCGAAAGTGTTATAGAGAGCCATGACAAATACATTTGGACGATGTGAGACTAAACTTCCATTCTACTGTCAAAGAAGGCAGAAGGGCAGGTGCAATCAGACGGCTTAGATTAATCAAGGTAAATTGTTGCATGATAAATGAGTAAAACACCAAACAGGAGATTCGAAACCAAGCCAGATCTATAAGAGGATACAAAACCACTGCAATAAGTTTGTAATTGATTTTTTGTAAAATTGTTGTAATATATGCAGGACAACCAATGCGCCATCCAATAGCTAAGATCAAGGCCACCTAGATCCAACTGCCAGGATTGATATCAAACAGTAAATTTGATATTCAATCAGAAACATCCATTTCAGGCTCCAAATCGAACAGTGACTGCTTTGTGTTCGTTACCTAAATGACTAGTTCAGTTTTGAATCATTTTGAGTGGATTTAGAGCTTAAATTAAGCTCTATAAATAGGGAACAATGAAGAAGTCCTACAGGTTACCATTGCTAAAATTTCAAAGCTTTCAAATCATAATATCGGGCAATTCTAAGTGCATACGGTGCTTCCAAAGTCAAAAAGTGAAAACTGCAAGAAGGAACCCGAAATTGGAGGTTTTTGCTTCAGCTATTTTTCTATCTCTATTCCTCCCTCTTTTCGGTATTGTGTGTGCCTCCTATTTCTCTTAAAATTGTCATAATCCTAAACCCGAAATTTGTATTTCTTTCTTTGGGATAAGGGCATCCTGGAAATTGTGCAAAAGCCTAGGGTTTGAGTTGACCACCAAAAAACTTAAGTGGGTTTAGGATTAACCATAGGTAAAATCCCAAGTAGGTTTGAGGTGAACCATATGAAAAACCTCACTTGTAATTCCCAACACAGGTTGGGGGTGGATGTAGGCACTATTTTGTGTCGAACTACCTTAAAAACTTTTTGTGTACTATTCTTTCATATTCTTTCTTAAAAGATTTAAGTTTTAATTGAAACCAAAAATCGAAAGAAAATTTTATTTACCACAATTCACCACCCTCTTGTGGGATTGTCTTAAGCACAAAGAACTTCAATTGGTATCAGAGAGAGGAATCCCAAATTAAGTGAGTAACATCACGTGGGAGATCCACTTGTGCTAATTGAAGTCTTTCCCACATTCTTTGTGGTTTTGTGACTTTTGGTTTTATGGCTTCCTCTTTGGTTGATGTGGGTGCAACCTTGTTTGAAGGTTTTCTTCAATTTGGCCTCCCTTGTTTAAAGGAGAATTTTACTTATCAATAATTTGTTTAAGAGAATATATAATACAATTAGAGTTAAGTTGGTTCAAGAAGAAAGGTTATTGTGTGGTCCAACAATCTCATCATATCATAGTTGGAGCGATCATATTGTACCATGAGCTTCTCATACAATATGATTAGATAAAGGTCAAAGAGTAAGATGGGATTCTAATAACCACATATAGGGAGTTGAAGGAATCACACTATTTGAGTTGACCACAGAAAAACTTAAGTGGGTTTAGGATTAGCCATAGGTAAAATCCCAAATAGGTTTGAGGTGAATCGTATGAAAACCTCACTTGTAATTCCCAACACCGGTTAGGGGTGGATGTAGGCACTATTTTGTGTCGAACTACCTTAAAAACCTTTTGTGTACTATTCTTTCATATTCTTTCTTAAAAGATTTAAGTTTTAATTGAAACCAAAAATCGAAAAAAAATTTTATTTACCACAATTCACCACCCTCTTGTGGGATTGTCTTAAGCACAAAGAACTTCAATTGGTATCAGAGAGAGGAATCCCAAATTAAGTCAGTAACATCACGTGGGAGATCCACTTGTGCTAAGTGAAGGCTTTCTCACATTTTTTGTGGTTTTGTGATTTTTGGTTTTATGGCTTCCTCTTTGGTTGATATGGGTGCAACCTTATTTGAAGGTTTTCTTCAATTTGGCCTCCCTTGTTTAAAGGAGAATTTTACTTATCAATAATTTGTTTAAGAGAATATATAATACAATTAGAGTTAAGTTGGTTCAAGAAGAAAGGTTATTGTGTGGTCCAACAATCTCATCATATCATAGTTGGAGCAATCATATTGTACCATGAGCTTCTCATACAATATGATTAGATAAAGGTCAAAGAGTAAGATGGGATTCTAATAACAACATATAGGGAGTTGAAGGAATGACACTATTTGATTGAGAGGCCATATAATACAATAAGTGAAGAATTAACAACAATGATTTAGTGAGATGCAAGTTGTACAACACGATGGGGGAATCATATAGTTAATTTTGCAGTAGAAGAGAAAGTAGAGAAAATACTTTTGGTTATATAATCTTAAAGAATTTTAGATATTTGCATTATTAAAGATTATGTAGTAACTCATGTGCATGCATCTAACACTTTGTAGAAAAACTAAAAGAAAAGGAAAGCAGATTAAAAATCTTCACCTTGAATTTATGTAGAAAAGTTTGATAATGGTAACATAAATATAATATTAAATTAATATATAATTTATTATTAAATTAAGTTATCTTTTATGCCATTTTATATTATGTATTTTTATTTATATTATGTATTTTGATATATGAAATAGTTATCTTGATAAGAAGTATTGGTATTACGTTGACTTATAGTTTTTAAATTTCTGTGGATCTTTTATATGTTTATTTTATGATAACATATATACATTTAATCATAAAGATAGCATGAGAATTGGTTTATGTTAGAAATATAATATATAGATTTAATTTTAAGTTATGGCATGATATTTAAAATAAGTTTAGATTGACTAAAATTAAATAAAAAATAATATTGAGTTTTCTTGAAACATTATCCTCATGTTAAATGAACATATAGTTTCATTGGAATGTGCAAGGTGTACAAGATACTTATTGGATGATGGCTCATGAAATTATTTAGTATCATTAATACTTTGTGTTTTGTGGCTTAGGTATTAGTTTAAGACCTTGTACTTAAATGGATAATTTGGATAATATTATAAGTACTTTTTTTAGGAAAATAAAACTATTATTTTATAGTAAAGATTATGGAAGAGATTGTAATAATGCTTTATCCAAACTAGATAAGGTTGTCTTGACAATAAAGTATGTTAACCTTGTAAGTGTCAAATATATGACCCTTAATAACCAACTTCTTGAGGATGCTGGATGCTTTCGATTATTTCATTAAATAGCTTAGTTAACTTTTCTAATAACTGAATCTAATTATTAATCTCAACGTTATCAATTGTTTCATTATCAATCATCTTTGTCTCTTTGCAACACATGCACAATAATGTAATCATGTTGCTTGATTTGCATAAGATTGGAGCATATTTGTGGTGAACAAGCTTGCCTTTCTTGGGATCGGGTGTCAAATCCTCTATTTTTTATTTTTTCTTAATAATTTAATTTTGAAATGTACTTTTTATTAAAAAAATTAAATAAATACATTATGTTTCAAAACATCTGGTATGCTCACATTTCCAACACAAATGAAAAAATATGCCTAACCTTCGAAATCAATTTTATGTGAAGCAAGATATATGAAACAACATAATGATCATATTATAATAGGCAATTAACATGTCCAATAAAACCAAGTACATGTCTAACTTATTGTAAAACATTTGAGGCATAACGAATATGAGGGGATGAGTGAATTGTTTATTTAATAAAATTTTCTTTTCCAAAAATTACTAAAAAAAACTTTCTGACCTTAAAATTTTATTTATTGAAGAAATAAAATTTCTTAATATTAAAAAATACACATAAGATTTTTTAGGTGCTTCTACCAAAACTTCTGCCTACATCCACCATCAATCCCCGATCGGGCTTCTATTGACCATTTTCTTTTTACTGAAGCTAGTAGAGATAAACCAAACACACATCAGTATTTTAATGAAACCAAAATCAGAGATATTCAGGTTACTCAAAAAAATTTACTACTTTGTAATTTTTTGTTTACAAAAATCCCTACATCTTTAATTCTTTGAATAAATTAATATTTTAAAATTTAATAAATATGTAATAAATCTAAAAAAAGATAAATTAAAAATATACTACAACAAAATAAAATAAAATTAGTTAAAAACTATTAAAAATAAAAATATTTTGAACAACCAAAAATTAAATATTGAATTAGACAAAACTTATCGAGACGAGAGTAACCAAGTTTGTTCTCTCTCTCAATCTTTCCTTTTTTTGAATTAATTCAAAAATACTAATTTAAATAACATAAAAAAATAATAAATTAATATTTCAACATTTAATAAATAAAAAAATATGATAAATTAAAAATATAAAATAAACAAATCAAATGAAATAGAGTGTAACATCATGGTTAATCAAATAAGATATAAATCAAAATGTCTTGTAAGCAATTCAAAAAGCAAGGAAAATGAAACATTTGAAAATATAAAAATAAATATTAAAATGAAAACAACTCTTTGAGATAAGTCTAATGATATTTGTTATATTTTGATTAGGCATTGTATAGGAATTATCAAGAAAAATAAGCATATATATTTACAAAATATCATTTCAATTTTAAATAAATATATATTAAAGCTAAGATGAGGTAAAATGAAACAAGGTAATACAATCGAATAAATGCAAGGTAGACCTCACACAAAATAATATTATAGTTAATACTAACATAACAAAATAAAAAAAAAATTTAAAAAAAAAATTTAAAGAAAAAAATTTAATGAGAAAAATTAAAATGTATAAGAAAGTTGCATTCAAAAAACCTAAGGAGATAGTCTAACATCTATGATCATCAAATAAGATATGAATAGAAATGTTTCATAAAGTGTGCCAAACTATTTAAAATAAATGATTAAAAAACACATAAATGATATTTTAATTAGGTAAAGCTTGTTTAAAAGACTCCAATGATTTTTGTTATAAAAGAAGAAAATAATAAATAATAATAACAATTAAACATTTCAATATTAAGAAAACATATATTAAAGTGGTAAAGAGATAAATCAAATCAACATAATCTAACTAAATCAAAGTGATGTAATCCTCAAGGAGAGGTGACTTAAGATTATATAGTAGTATAACTAAATCAAAACAAACAATTTGAAGAAATAAGATAATTATATAGGAAAATTACATTCCAAGATACCAAGGTGATAAGGTATGGTATCCTTGATTATGAAGTCTTGTATAAATCAAAAAATATTTTAAAACATGCAAAAATCTTAGAAAAAATATTTAAAAATATAAAAAAATATTTATTTAAAGAGAGCTAAGTGAGATGAGACTAACAAGGTTTTTTTAATCTTAATCAAGCCTTATTTAGTATTACTACAAATTATCAATATAAATAATCACAAATAATAATCTTTTATTATTTAAATATTCAATGAAGATATATTAAAGCAAAGATGATATAAATAAAAGTTATGTAACAAAACCAAATCTAAATGATATATATGCCACATGATAGGAAAGTTTGAGTTGCATAATAATATAGCAAAATCAATGTGAAACATTTGTAGAAATGAGATAAATTTTGCAAGAAAGTTTTGTTCAATTATACAAATCCAAATATCTTAAAAAGAGAGCAAAAATCAAAAAATAAAATATTTTAATATTGAAAAATGTATATTTAATAAAATAGATCTCGTGTAGAAGAGTTCAATAATATTTATTTTATCTTGGTTAGAATTAGCTTGAAATTATTGTAAATTGTAAAGACAAATATAAGTAAATAAGTATTAATGGTAAAAGGTTTATAAATAGAAATAATAAAATATGACCAAATCAAAGTGATGTTAAGTTTACATGAGTGGATAATTTGAGTTTCATAGAAATATAACAAAATAAAAGTGAAACATTTCAAGAAATCCAAATATGATACAAATCGAAATATCATGAAAAGGAAACAAAAATCTTTGAAAATTCAATATTTTAAAATTTAAAAATGTGTATTTAATAAAATACATATCTTGTAGACGAGTTCAATAATATTTATTTTATCTTTGTTAGACTTAGCTTGGAATTACTATAAATTGTAATGACAAATAAGAGTAAATATGTATTAACATTAAAAAGTTTATAAATACCAACAATAAAATATGACCAAATCAAAGTGATGTTATGTTTACATGAGTGGATAATTTGAGTTTCATAAAAATATAACTAAATAAAGTAAAATGTTTCAAGAAATGAGATAAATTATATGAGAAAAGTTGTATTCTAAAAATACTAATGGAATAAATTTAAAAAATATAGTATAACAAAATACAAGTGATATTAAATTTACATGTGTAGAGAATTTGAGTTTCACCATAATATAATAAAATATTTTATAATAAAATAAGATAAATTTTTTCGAAAAAGTTGCATTCAAAAATATTATGGAGGATGTGTGCAACAACCTTGTAAGAATCAAAATATCTTATAAGAGTGCAAAAACAATGGATAATAAAATTTTTACATTTATAAAACTTATTAAAAGAGAAAGGCGATGATGTTTGGTATGTCTTAATTAGAACTTGTTTGGATTTATTATAAAATATCAATTTAAATAAGTGTAAATAATAATAAATTAGTATTTTAATATTTGATAAATATATAATAAAGCTAAAAAAAGTTAAACTAAAACAATTTATAATATCTAAATAAAAACTATGTAAATGTCACACCATAGAAGAGTTAGAGTTTCATAATAATATATCCAAAAAAAATGAAAAATCTTTGATGAAATTAGCTAAATTATTTAAAAAAACTTGTATGGTAATGTTATCCTACAAGGTACTATGGAGATCAAGTATAACATCCTCAATGATGGAAACAAGTATGAGTAAAAATATCTTATAAAATAAGAAAAAATATAATAAAAAATATGTAAAAATATTGGTGTAAATATTTAATTAGATAGATCATATTGAGACAAATAAAACCAACTTTTTTTTAACTCGTTCAAAACATATTTTATAGAAAATATGAATTACAAAAATAAATAAGCATAAATAATAATAAAGTATCATCTTAATAATAAGTAAATATATATTATAATTGAAATGAGTTAAATAAAAATAATGTATTACAACTAATAAAAGTGATTAAAAGGCCAAATTTGAGGAGATGTAAAGTTAATAAGTAATATAACCAAATAAAATAAAACAATTTGTAGAAAAGTGATAAATATTATAGAAGAATTGTGATCCAAGATTCTAAGAGGATCTAATGTAGTATCATTGACTATCACATGAGGTTTGGATTGAAATGACTTGCAAAGCATATAAACACTTTTGAAATTTTTTTTAAATTATAAGAAATGAAATTTTAATTGAGTGGAACTCTATAAGATGACCATAATGGTATTTGTTTCATCTCCATTGAAACTTTTTTATAATTTTTTTAAATTACCAAAGTAATTAAATAAAAGTAATAATTAATCGTTATTTTAATATTATGTAATGTTAAAGCTAAAGTCAGATAAATTAAAATAATGTAATACAACAAGACTATAGTGATGTAAGGTTACAATAGAGAAGATTTAGATCTTCATAGAAATATAAGAAAATCAAAGCAAACAGTTTAAAGAATTGAGATAAATTGTATAGGAACATTTAATTTCAAGTTGATTTGGTGGTTGGTGTAACATCGTCAATCCTCAAATTAGGTCGAAAATATAATACGTCGTAAAGATCGCCAAAATGATTGAAAATAAAATATTTAAACATAATAAAAAAAGAAATTTTTATTAGATAGTTCCCAAGAAGTCGACTTTAATGACTTTTGTTTCATCTTAATCAGACCTCATATTTTATTATTAAGAAATAGCAAAATAAAAGAGCATAAATAATCATAAGAATCATTTTATTATTTAGTAAATAATTATTAAACTTATAATGATACAAATTAAAGTAATATAATATAAAAAAATCAAGAACATATGAATGTAGCACGAGAGATAAAGTTTACTAGAATGTTGCATTCCAATATACTCAAGAGAATGTGTGTAACTTTCATGATTAGCAAATTAGGTAAGAATTATAATATTTTTTTTAGGAATACAAAAATATCATGTAAAAAGTTTTTTGCATTACAAAGTTAAATAACTTTTTAATATATATATATATATATATATATATATATATATATATATATTTATATATATATATATATATATATATATATATATATATATATATATATATATTTATATATATATAAAGATAATAATAATAATAATAAAACCAAATCGATGTGAAGGCCCTACGAGGGTTATTTAGGGTATTGTTATAATACATGAAAATCTAAGCGAAAACTTGAAACAATGATATAAATTGTATAACAAAGTTAGTCTCTAAGATAGTTAGGATGTCAAGTGTAACATACTCAATAGTTGAATCATATATGAATTAAAACATTTGGTAAAGTTTACCAAAATTCTTTAAAAAATATTTAAAAATATCAAAATGAATAATTCACTTGATAGAGCTCAGGAAGACGAATCCAAAAATGTGTGTTGTTTCTTGATCAAACCTAGTTTAGAAAAACTTTACATTACCAAATTAAATAAAGGTAAATCATAATAAATAATAATTTTAAAGTAAAGGAAATATATATTAAAGTAGAAATGTGATATATTGAAGAAATGCAATGTGATGTAAATGTCATATGACATGAGATTTAGAGTTACATTATAATATAAAAAAATCAAAATGACATATTTGATGAAATGATATAAACTATATGTGAAAGTTATATTCCATGATACAATGGAGATTGGGTATAATATTCTTGATCAAGTTAGATATGAACTAGAGAATCAACAAAAACTTAGTAAAAATTCTTATTGAGTGCAATTATAAAAAACCTTTTAGTAATAACTTTGGGTCTCCTAGGTCGAGGATCACAAAGGAGGAAAAGAAAAACCAAGAGAATAAACTAAAATTCTATTTCTCTTTAGAAAAGTGTTTGTTCTTCAAGTAGGCAAATTTATTGCCTTCAATTAAACCCTAAGTGTCGCTTCCTATTGGAGTTTGTGCATCTACAAAGAATGACCAAATATTATCTTTCTACTTTTATTTCCTTGGAGGTTGTGTTGCATGTGGCGACACAAGACATTGTCAAAAGGATAGTTAAACTTTACCTTTACCTCCTTAGGTGCCAACATTGCTAGAAGCATTGTCTTGAGCGCAATGGTGGTTTATGATTAATGCAAAAGACATGGGTACGAGATGGTTGAATCATGTGCATTATCTCCTTTGGCGATCGCATTGCTAGTGGTGACAACTAACTCTTAATCGTCCAACCTCAAGCTGTTGGATCTTAAGAGTCTAACATTAAGTAAAAGAATATCAAGAGTTTGAATTTTATCATAAGATTCTAAAACTTTACATCTCTATTATTTATCATACAAATATATTGTAGACTGATGACAAAAAATTATGATGCACATTTAGGCATTTTATAATTATAATAAATTTTATCCATAAAGATGTGTTTATTGATAGATTATTATTTAATAATAATATAATAAAAATATTATTGTTATCAAAATTTATTAATAATACACAAATCTTTTAATTAAATATATTATTAAATTTTTTAAGTTAAAATATATTAAAAATTTTAATCCCATACTAACACGTAGAGCGATCCTAGTGTTGCCAATCAAATTCAAAACAATACTCCCTTCATTTCTTTAATAAATTATTAATATATGGTAATTATCTTTTGTATTTAAAAATTTTCCATCCCAAAACAGCATAAGCTCCTTAGCTTGCTTCTTCTGAGCTTCCGTTCGACTAGGGTTTTGTTAATTGATCTGTAGAACTGGCGACGGTGGCAAACTTCCTCTTAACGAATTCCTTCTCTGCATCAGGAAAGGCAGCAAATTGGCTGAGCCTTCCTCTGCTTCAATCCAGGATGAAGCTTGAGCCAGAAGGATTCTAGGCAGAGCTTCTCCTTATCTACGGCCACTTCGAATTGTCCTTACATCTCTTCCTTCAGCAATCCACGCTCAATTCATCATCGGAACTTGTGGTCTCGAAGGATCTCAGTGACCTCATGATGTTCCTAGCGTAGATGACCCCATACTATTCCCTATGCGTCGTTGAATTTCCTCATTAGTCTCTCATTTCCTTCAATCCGAAGTTCGTACCCTCCCGGCTTCCCTTCATTCCATTATAGCACAAGCCATCATCCTCTTTGTCAATAAGAAGGTTCGTTATTTTGTCTAATTTTATTTTTGGACGAATCTATTATAATTTTCGGTACACTTCAATTTCGAGAGCCACCATTATTCAAGATATTTCTGTTCAGCATTTTAATGGGTGGAAATATCTTTTGTTTGTACTGGTTAAAGTTATATTTTGAACTTGCTGTTCGAGAAAATGGGAAACTTCCACTTCATTTAGCTTTAAGAGAAGATTATAATTGTTGATAAGTTGTTAGACTTGATTAGGCCTTTCTAATTATTGATCAAGGTAAAAGTTTCATTTCTCTCTGCAAAGAACAAAACCGGCATTTTTTCCCATGATTTCTTAAATATAGAATCTTAAATCTTTCTTTTGAGGCTGTATATTTCTTTTGCTAGATTCTTATATTAAAAAGGTTCAGGCTGCCAACACTAAATTGATATTCCATTGTTATAATTACAAGAATAGTCCTTTAACACATCAAGTGAGGTCAGATACATTGATTCTAAGTTGCTATTATTTCTTTTCATTAATTGCTTTTCTTCTGGATCCAAAGTTGTTAAAGTCATTTCCAATAGTCATTTTTTTTTCGATATTTTTTACTTTTTTATAGGAAAGATTTCAGTAATCCACTTCTCTTATAGAATCACAAAGTGAACTTCTTAATATAACCAAACAATCTTGATTGATTTTCTTTAGAATTGTCTTCAACTGGTAGAATGCCAACTTTCTCGTTTATAGAAAGTTATTCTTCAAACTTAAAAGCTTTATCTGTTTAGCAATTATTCTATTTGTGTGTTTGTACTATGTAATCTTATAAATTTTCCTTTATTTTTGAGTGTGATATTTTTATTACACAACATTCAAAAGTATGTTTTATCTTATTTGTTCAATACTTGGATCATATTAGTGACATTTTTTGTTAATTTCTCTATCATTTTGAAGTATAGGATCAAAATAAGTAAATTTTGTATTATTTCTTTTTTTTATGATAACTATTGCAATCAATATTTTTTTGGAATTACTTGTCTAAATATTAATTCCATATAGTTATTATAAGAACTAAATATGCAATTACCATTTAAACTTCAGAGTCATTGTTCATAGACTTAGTTTTGTTTTATCTATTTGCTTAGTCTAATCAATTGGTTTTAAATTATTAGAAAAATACATATTAATGGTTTATCTTGAATTTTATGATTACATCAATAATTAGTGTAAAATTGAAGCTATCTTTCATTGCTTATGTTGTCAGAAAGTTTGATGAAAGAAGTGCAAAAGTACTTATGAAGCATTATCTTTTTATGTGCAAAAATGGGAGTTGTGAGAAATTTTCAAAATGTTTTTGATGCTTTTGGTGCATAGGTAAAAAACACTTTTGAAATTATGTTTATGAACACATCCAAGGGCTTAAAGCATAGCCATAATGAAATTTGATTGTAATTAAGAAATCTTTAATATATTCTCCTTAGGTGTTCGAAATTATTTTTAATATATGCAATTTTAATTTCTTTTTATTCTTTTCTAGTACCTTACCAATATAAAGCCTCATTATACACACATTATTGCTTTGTTATACATGTTTTTCATAATTTCAATATGTCCAATGCTAGCTTCTCTTTTTCCTTTTCTAATGCCTTTTCAAGCATGTGAGGGAAATATTATAAAAAATAATTAATATGAGTTCATGATGATTCTCTTGTAGAATTAAGAAAATGTTTTTTATTCCTTGAAGTAATAATAAGAAACTGTTACAACCATTTTATGTTCTTCATGAAGCTCCTTAATTTCATAATAAACATTCATTATATTATCTTTCATAAACTTATCCAAAATTGTGCTAACCCAATTTTATTTCAATTCTTACTTGAGTATTGAGTTTGAATCCTAAAATTGGTAATACCTTGGTTTTCTGACAATGTGCCTTGTTTGTTGACTAGTAGTAACGTTTATCATCTTATGAATCATGATGTCAATTAACTTAGTCAAATTTATGATTTAATTCTAGCTTCTTCAAATTATTTCTTTATACGTATCGATGGATGATGTTGTAGGAATCCTAACTTTTTTCAATTAACTCATTGTTGATATAGCCATCTTTGTTAATCTATTAGTATATTTAAACAATATAACACATTGCTTCTTGGAAGTCCTAAGCATTAGATTTAACACAATTTTGGACATACATTGCCATGGGTTGGCTACCTTGACCACAATAGAGAGGGACAAGTCATACAAATAGCTGGTTGGGAGGCGTCCGGGATAAATGGAAAGATACACCATAGAGTTGCCTAGAGGTCAACTCAAAGAATTGAGAAGGAGTGATGGATAAGTGTGGTTTTTAAGTATATACTATAAGCTAAGAGAAATGGCCTATGTGAAATATCTTACCAACTTCAAATGCCTATATGAAAGCTATGAAAGTTTATGGGCATAAACCAAATGATCTTAAAACAACAAAAACGGAATTTTTTTCAGAATACTATTTAGTATTGCCTTTAGTATTGCAAGTGTTATGTTGTTCCAACAATTATAAAAAAATTAAAGTTCTCTAGCATGTTAATGACTTTTCTTGTTTGTTTTGAAAGTTTATTCTTTTAATTATGTTTTTCTTATTTGTATAGTCATATTGTTGAGTTGGATGTGCCTCTTGAATTATTTGTGGACCTTCAGATCGTTGGTGATCGAAACTTCAAAAAACTTTCATTTTTTTATGTTTTGCATTGTATTCGGCACATGAACAAAAAAACATAGAAATGAAGCAAAAAATAGGAAGCTTCAAAATATTTTTTTTCTTATTACTACAGGTGTGTGATGTCATATATACTCTATTTTTGCTGATTTTTCTTACTTTTGTTGATTATAATAACTGATGTCTGATTTCTTGTTTGAAGGGAGAGGAAGAACTGAGGGCGAGGAGGTCACTTGTTGTACGGTGTGATCTTCATCGACGAAAAGTATGGTTTGATGATCGAACTGCTAATGCTATTTGCAATGCATGCTTTCATATTTCTTGAAGGTTGATATTTTCCTTATCTCTGCAATTGGTTAATTCCTATTAGTTATCTAATTATGCCTTTTTTATTGCCTCTTTTTGCCAAACATAGGGTCATGGCAATGAGCTATCTTATTCATTGTAATAAGCTATTTTATTTGAAAGGATTCTAAGTTTTGGTGTTTTAGTTAAAAGCTTAAGCATAAGGTAAAAGAATTAAAAAGAAGAATCCAATCTCCAAGAGTGAGTTTCATGTTTAAAGGAGAGAGAGTAAATGACAAGTCAAAACTTAACAAGATGCAACAAACTTTTTTTCCCAAGTGAATTGTATGATCAAAGGGGAAATACTTAGGCACATAGAAGTTAAAAATAAGATTTTCACTTTGCAACAAGATAAGATGAAAAGGGAAAAACTCTCAACCACCATACAATGGGTTACTGATGAAATTAGGAAGGAAAGGAAGAATTGTTTTTGCCATTTGTAGCCTTCACATAATGGAACAATAATGAAGGAAAAAAAAGAGAAAGTAAGATTTATGCTTCTCAAAGCATGCTTACTATGAAATGGTGATGAAGATCCATGTAATAAAAAATTCACATAGATGTCTAACTCAATCAAAATTTGATTCAAATGATGTGAACCAAAGCAATTGTAAATGGTTATTTCAAGTAATGAAAAGGCACATGCATTTTTATTACTTGAGCATTATTCAAAAACCATTTAATATAAAGAAATGATTAGGACTGATTATGCTAATAACTTTTATTGGGCCTATTCTCATGGGCTATTAACATATGAAATATAACAATCCAAATAAACATCAAAAGAACTTGTCAACTAACTCTATAATATCTAAATATGGATCTCCCCTTAAACATTTCAGGTTTTGAGTTATTATGTCCCACTGGAGGATTTGTTAAAGAAGGTTTGGGCTTAATATTAGTGCAAGACTAAGCTTTTGGATGATATATGGTCTAACTAAAAAAGTTCAAGGCCTAAATTTTAGCTACACTCACATAGATTTGAATTATATTTTCTTGATAGAATTTCATATCTCGAATGATGATCCATACTCGATAAGGTTAGCTTGAGAAACTTAACAATAAATGGATTTTCCATGAGGTTTTCATGTCTTAAGAGAATATCAATTATTGAATGTTCATCACTAACATTGACTTGTAAGGATGAAATATATTCAACTACAAACTAGATGTAATTAACTTAAATAGTTGATTTGTCAATGTCAAGTGAGAATAGTTACGTTGATTTTCTATCGAAAAAAATAAAAACCCAAGTAATTTGGAATTTGATAGAGGACATCAAATAACTTTTGATTGATTAATTAGCTCAAGAGATGACTTCTTTTAAGATAAAAAGTTTTTAGTTAGCCGTCAAATAAGTCTGTACTTTTAAAGTACAATTTTATTTATTCTTAAGATATCTAAATTTTATAAGTAAACAAAGAGAGTTGACTTCGTTTAAGTTAACAAAATCTTGAGAACGTAAAATTGTGATGCTAAGTATGAAATTTTATTGATAACTTTAGGGAAAGTTAAATAATACCTTTGAAAGTTAGCAAAAGAAGAAAAGTGTGTAACTTTTAGCATATACAGAGCCTTTTTAAGGGATCCTAACTCTTTGATTGTTGGAGCTCAACATCTTCCTCATTATGAAGTTGATAGACATTTGGTCCTATATATCCTTGGTCAAGTACAATTCTTTCTAGTTTGAAGCAAGCTTATGGAGGCTTTATTAGTGTTGAGTGCTCTTATATATTCTAAGAACCAAATCTTTGACCTTGAAAGGACAATTCTTAATATGTAATATTTTTTCATACTTTACTTCATATTTAGTTTCTTTACATTGTCTCTAAGACACTTTTCCTTGATTAGGTCCAACTTTTGATATGCTAGTTTCAAGTTCAAGCTTTTGAACTTGTTAAGTGATTGACCTCGATAGTATTATAGCTTTAAATCCTTAGAAAAGCTTGACGTGTTGCAGAATGTGTAGTTCAATAAACTCACAATATGTCGAGGAGTTCACCTACCCACCCACCTTTTTTATCATCAAGACGAGGCTTTAGAAATTTTAAGATGTCTCTGTTCATTGCTTTGGCTTGTCCATCTATGTGAGGATGAGTAGTTGAGGCCTACTTAAAAAAACAACCATACATTTTGCAAAAATCTGGAAATTCTTTAGATAGGAACATTATTGTGTCATTTGCAACAATTGCTATGGAAATATTAAACCTATTATAAATGTTTGTCTATAGAAAACTTTAAAGTCTTGCCAATAAGAGGCTTCACTTTGATCCATTTTTAAAGGTTGTTAACCACCATGAGAAGGAACCTCCTACCATTTCTAGCAATTGGAAATAAAAAATGGAAATTCATACCATAGTCTAACATGAACCAATAAATAATTATTTCTTCCATTTTTGTGAATAATTAGTATGAAAGGGGAGCATGAACTTGACACCCTTTGCACCTTTTGGTAAATAAAGTAATATTTTTTCATTATTGGTCAAAAAAATCCTTGATACATAATCTTCATGGCAAGTTTATAGCTAGAGGCACGTCCATCACACTCTCTTGAATGGATCAACTTTATCATATAAAAAATAATAACTTCAAGCAAAAAATCCATGTTATATAAAAATATTGTGATTATTCTTTTAATTGATATAAATTTAATGATTCATGTTAATGTAACATTCAAAGAAGCTAAGAATGTGTAAGATATCATCAAAAGACACTTCATATAAATCAATAAAAAATATTCATATAATCATAACAATTAGTGCAACAAAAAATATCAAGTTGTGAGAATGTAAGCAAAGCAAGTGCATGAGACTTGATAACAACAATTAAGAATGAGAGAAAACCATCCAATTATGAGGACATCATGCTCATACAAACTATAAGAATGTTATCAAGTATCACATTATTTTATCAAGTATCACAATAAAAATGTCTCGTTATTAAAATGTCCCATACAATTTATTCTAGATTTTTGTGACCTTTTTTAATGGGCTTATTACTTCCTAACTATCCATTTAATTGTAACCTTGATTATAATGAAAACTCTTATTTTATCATGTCTTTTAAGCTTACGTGTGAAAATAAATATATGCAACTAAGATACACCTAGAATGATTACTAGTATGAGGGTTTTCCCTAATCAGTTGTTACAAATATATTAATACATGGTGCTTAACTAAATGGTTTTGCATTATCTTGTTGTCACAAATTATTAATAATGCCCAATCAAAAGAGTTTGTTTAACATGATCGTCACAAATATCAATGCACTAATTAAAGAGTTTTTTTTACATGATTGTCACAAATATCTCATTCATCTTATTAAAATAATATCAATCAATTGGTATCATTGCTTGATTTTGATGTCTATTGCACTTGATTATAATCAAAACTTTGATTTCATCTTTCAATTTTCAATACATGAAACAAAGAAGTATAATAATATAACCATTCTTATTAAAGTGTTACAAATATTTTTAATATAATTTCATTAATTTTGTCTCGCTTGTTCTCACAATATTATCGATTACAAAATATATAATATCTCATATTCATTGACATATGTCCAACATCACATATGCGTCATCACATATCATTATCATGTGCTCATGACATCTTATGTATATTATTTTATGTTATATTCATATCTTTTGTTCATCATGTACTAATTTCCAGCACAACTCTTTATACTTATTTAGAGTTTGTCATGATTGGCATTTAATTTACTCAATTAATATCATCTAATGGTATCATGATTCCTCAACAAAAGCTATGTTCCATAAAATTGGTGCATGAAATAAAATTATAGAACTAAGTATCACAAATATGATTATATATGAGTAAAAAGAGTTTTATTGAACTTAATAATAAACTTTATTAGTCACTAATCTGAAGAGACACAATTTTTATTGATCAACTTGGTGTCAAATTAGCATTGGTCAATTTGGGTTGGTTGGTCATTTGGGTTTAACTTGAGTAATTGGTTAAGTTTATATGCTAATGTAGGCTTTGGGTCACAAGTGACACCTACATTCTAGAATATTTAGTAGTTAGCTAAGACTTGATTTTGGGATAATTTATTCATATCAATATTATAAGAACCAACTTAGTTGAATTCACCCAAATTATTGATAGTATTGTCATGATGTTTTTCTTCCAAACACTTTCTTTTCTCCCTTATCATCATCTCCTTCATCTTAATTTGTCATGAAAAAATAAGTTTTGAATTTACTTCAATTTTTTAATGATATGTTCTTCTCATTAGCATTAGCTTTGTGGAAGCTCCCTTAGCTCCTAAGTGTCCTCTCATAGGCACTCTCCCTTTCTCAACTTTCTTTCTCTCTATCTCTCGTCTTTTTTATTGAAAATAATCATAACTTTGTTCTCTCTCCTCAAGATCATCCTCTATCTATTTATAAGAGAGTTTATGTGAGAAATGGGTTAGCTAAGCTTGTCCTTATTATCGTTATTATTATCATTATTATTATTACTATTATTTCTCCTTGGTGGTAGCACTGCAAAAAGTTGTAAGGCATCGTAGTGATGGGTAACTAGCACATCATTTTAGATTAGACCATGTGTAATGGATGGGCTCTTATAAAGTCAACCAAGAGGGAGTGTGACATGTTAAATTTATGATTAAGGATGTTTGGAAAAGTTTTAAAAGATTGCATTTTTTTTCTTCACTTAGTGAAATGCTCAATATTTTATGCTCTCAAATGATTTCATCTAAGAATTATGGTTTCAAAATAATATAATTATTTTTATAATATGTCAAACTTATCTAAGGTTGTCTTAGTTACTAAGATTTTAAAACATAACTATTAGCTTGATATAAAATTTTAAATGCCATAGATGAACACATTTGTGTATGTCTTGAGATAGGATTTTGAAATATTGTTAATCAACTAAAGTATATATTGAACATATAGAGAATTTAAGATAAAGTCTATGTGAAGTATTTTAATAGAAAATAATAACTAAAACTTTTAATTACTATCTAGAAAAGAAAAGTGACTAAAAGAATGTACCTTTTCTATCATGATGTGGGTGTTGATGGAAACAAGAATTTATTTGGTTATCAACTATTCTGATGGAAGTTCTCTTATATTCGATCATTGTCTCTTATAATGGTTTGGATGTCGGCTCTCCTAATGAAATGTCTCGCACCTTTGATCCTTGTCTCTCAAAAGAGAAGTTGGATTCTCTCGAGCTAGAATTAAGTGCACACACTTTGCTCATAAATGTTAAAGTATACAAATAAAAGAGATTTAATTCCATCATTTTTACTCTTTAATATGGTGAATGTCCTTATTTATAAGGATATCAAAGGTTCATCAATATTTTTTAAAAAATTAAAAATAAAAGATTAAAAAATATTAATTTAAATAAATTAAATAATTCTCCAATTATTCATGCGTTTTGGGAGACTATAACGATGAGCAACAAAATGACGGGGCAGGAAGCACAGACAGAACTGCTAGTCTTATTTTTGGGTATGCTTAGGTCACGAAGAACAAAACTGGTTGACAAGGACTGGTGGGATGGTGTAGGTTGACGCAGGTCAAGTAGATCAACTAGTGTTCTCGAGTCAATTTGGGTCACATGGGTGTCGGGTTGGCTTGTGCAGCGATAATGGGGGTGATTGTTGCAGATCACGAAAGGCGACAAAATCAACAAAAAAATTAATTTTAAGCATTTTTAAGCAAATTTCAACAAAATTTTACACCTATAAACTTTTGAAACTGGTGTGGTGCTAATGAATTTATATTTGTGAGCTAATATTAGATGCACCTGTGTCATTGATGCTTTTAAAAAAGGTAACATGAAAATATGTCATTTTTAAAATAACATCAAAAATGGTTTACTAGTGTATTTATATCACGGCTTTAGATTTACTTGTTATAAATAATGTATACAAAATGAAATAGAAAAAATTTCAATACTTATAATCCCTATTAAAAGATATAAAAAAATATATCATTTTATAGATAAATTATAAATTAACTTACTAGTGTATTTGTATCATAGTTATCAAGTTTATCTACTTGAATCGATGAGTTGATTTCCTTTATAATCTTATTCTTTTCATGATTTTCTACAACATCATGTATATCTTTTGGTCAACATATATCATATATGTAGTATGTTTAGTAAACAACTAAAATCATATTAATTTCTTATAAACACTAAAGTTGTTGTCTTTGAATGTACTTATATATTTTATTTATTATATCATAAGTTCTGTAAAAAATAAGCATTTTGAATTATATAGAACTTTTATAATCTCTTAATTGTATCATCTAATTCCTAAAATTAGCACTTTATTATTCATGTCATTTTTGAACATGCACTTTGATCAATAGAATCATATTATATAATGATACCCTATTTTAACATAGTTCATATTTCCCACTAAACACACAATATGACCCATAACATTGTACTGTATGATTTTTTCTCTCTTTCATTGTCCAACTAGCTTGTTAATCATTCATATTACTATGATGCTCCCACTATAAAGTATGAACAATTCATTGTTTCTCTTTTCAGACAATATGATCCCTTGAGCATGCCATACATTTCTACTATTAATCCATCTTAATACATCATTACTTATAATGACACACAACATACAAGTTTGATTATAGTCTATTCACTCTCAAGAATTAACCATTTTTCCAATAGCTCTGACAGATCATCCAGTACGATCAACTCAGTTATATTTTATGATATTTCATCGAAAATTCTTTACACGATCCTTCTAAAAAACTTGTCTCATGCTTCAATTACATCACTATTTCTTTCATCCTATATGATTTTAAGCATCATACTTATATGATTCTCACTACCTGACCTTTAATCTAGAGGATATCTAATACAATCATTATAATTATATCAATACAATCATATATTTTAACTTAATTACATCATACAAAGTCAATACCCATATTGCCTTCGTATAGTGAACCTGACAACTCAACACATTGCACAAGTAGAACACTCATATCATCCTTATGTGATGAACTCGATATCCCAACCTATAACTTAGATTCTTCTCATACTAGTGCAACCCCAAATTTTGTTTAATATGATTGTCTCATGCCATCTTTCATTATAGAATTTTGATCACTTATTTATGGTTTTAAACTAATCATATCATATAATGTAGATCAACATACACATACAATACACATTAATAACAAATACCTCTTATTCTTTATCTCTTCAGTTCACTTCAAGTCACCATCAATTTATTTCATACTATATCATAATCAATTTAAACCCAATTCTTGCACTACCAATATAATATTTTTAATTTGCATAAATCGAAGTAAATTTAATAAAAAAATCAATTTAAATACTTAAATTCTTCTGAGTTACTTATTTTTCATTGTTATTTTCTTGTTGTAGTCTTTCTTCTTCTCCACTTACTTTCTATCTCTTCCTCGACCTACAACAAGGCTTTTTCAAAAGTTTCACAACTCCTTTCTTATAATTTTCTCTCTATACCCAAGTGTCTTCTTCCTCTTTCTCCTTTGTTAAATGAAAATTGCAGCACAATAATGATGACCTTCTCAAATTTTTAAACTCTATTGGTCACCACCTCCTAATGGTTCTTGATGATGCTACTCAACTCTTCGATAACCTTCACACACTCAAGTTCTCAGCGACCTTCACTCGTATAGACTCCAACCCAAATTCTCTTCCATCGGATTTTATAAGCGAGTTCAAGGCCATCATTATTAATTTCTTAATTGATTTGATTAAGGAAAACATGTAGGTGATTTGATTAAGTGCATGTAAAATAAAAAAATAATTCTTTTATTTAATTAATTATGTTACATTTATTTCAACCAAATAATTATCATTGAAATGCACTTCTACCATTGTGTCAAATGTCATAAGAAGCTAGCAAAAAACTATAATCATAGAAATTAGTATTTTATTATTCCATTATTTTATTACCTATAAATCTATCTTCTATCAAGCTAATTATAATTATTCTAAAATTCTTAAAATCATAAATCTAGCTTAGCATAAATTACTTTTTATTATTTATAATTCTACTCTCTACAAATTTATTTTAATCAAACACAAAATTTCAAATATTATAAATCTATAATAAACAATTTTTTAGAAACTATAATGAAGCTTATTACATAAGAGGAAGGACCTGCCTGCAACTTATAGAGAAGCCAAGAGGGAAGAAAAAAACTATCAAGTGAGAAAGAGGAGTAAAGAGAAGGGAACTATTAGGAAGGTCTCCATTAGGAGAGAAGAGACTATGAGAGAGAAAGGGGGAAGCATCAAGTGAAAACAAAAAAAGAGACATTGAGCAAAGAGAATAAAATAAAAGACAGAAAAAAGGAAACATAAGAATACATATGCATTAGGAGCATATGGGAGCAAGGAAGAGTGTTGACCAAAAGGGAAAAAATGAAAAAGGAAAAAATTGAGGAGAGAGAGAGAGAGAAGAGAAGAGAGTGAAGTATTATAGCAAAGTTTTGTGAAAAAAGAGAGACATTTTGAGAAATTTTGGGGGCAAGTGGAGAAAAATGGAATTTTGTGAAAATGTTTGAGAAAAAAACTGAGCGAAGTCAAAAGAAAAGTAAAAGCAAAAAATAAATATTTGTGATGTTATCATTCAAGAGAGAGAAAAGAAGGAGAGATAAATTAATTACTTGGATAAAGGGGAGGATTTTGAAAAAAAATCCAATAGCAACTAGTCAATCAAGGAAGATAATGAATTAAGCTCAAGAAGGCTTCATGAATACAAATCAAATTGTTTGGTGTGACTATCACATCAGAAAATTAGTCACCAATGTTGCGTATCATAGGTGCATTATTATGATGTTTTGGTGGATGTTGTTTAATTACTTTTAGCATGGATTTAAAAAAGAAAAAGAGTATTAGTTCACATAGTTGCACATGCATTAAATGTATGATTTATTACTATTGGTGACATGTTAGTAAAATATATCCATGTTAAGCACATTGTTTCATGGGTAACTATTTGCTTGGATGTAAACCATGTTTGTTAGTCATAGTTGAGATTATCATGTTTTATTTCACATGCTGGTATTGACATGCTTAAAACTATTATAGGATGCTTCATTTGTTTTGGTATTATGTGAGTTATATTTATAAAAAACTGAGACATCATCATTACAATAACTATGGAATTATAAAAGAATTATTATGAGATTCCTCACAAAGAAAAACAAATCATATACGAAAATGACTCGAGGGTGTTACTTAGGTCAAATAGGACCTCTGAAGCGTGCTTCCTAAATTTAATATGAGATTCCTTAAAATAGAAATGTAAATTTTCATGAGAAATTGATTAATGACTGCTACTATAACAGAATAAAGCTCACGAGAGTGCACTTTTAGTTTGTTGTTCCATCACAAGGTGTTGGTAAGGCTCCATGGAATTTTAAACTTAAGGTCAAGAGATCATTGATGATTAAGAAAAAAGATAAATTGATCCTTTGAAATATTAAAATTAACAAAGGGAAAGTATTTCATTACATATAATGAGAGGATTTCTTTATTATGTTTGTTTATGTTATTAATTTTAATATTTTATAAATACAATACAAGGTATTGATCTATATAATTTCAATCCACTCCTAATGTAGATAACCGTTATAGGTGATTAAAAAATTTAAGAACAATTGTGTGGTAAAAAAAAAAACATAGCATTTAATATCCCTTGATAGAAATATGTTTACATTAGCTAGGTTACTTCAATTAATAACAAATATTAATTATTAGTTATCACTTAACAAGGATTAATGACAAAATTGTCTACTAATCGAAATGGATAAAAAAACTTTTATGTTTATTAGAAATAAGCTTGCAAAAAATGTCAATAGGTTCACTAACCTAAGTGATTAATAAAATAATATCAATATAATCATTAATAATAAGCTTGGATGATTAAATTTAGTCAATTAGTGCATAATAAGTTGAATTGCATAAAATATCTAAATTGAAAATTTAACTATATACACGCACACACATACATACATATATACATAATACATACAAAGACACTACAAACCACATTAACTCATTCAATATTCTATGAACAAAAAGAGAATATAGATTTAATATAGATTTCCTTACAAACTATAAAAAAAAGCTTAACAACCCTTAAAGATTATGTTATACTCAATAATTTGATTTTGAGGTACCCATATATTATATGTATTATGTTTAGAAAAAAGGGCTTGGTTAAGAGATTATATTAAATATACACTTAGATAGCTCCTTAAAATAATGGATGCCCAGTAAACTTTGAACTAATGAAGCTCTACAAAATTGACATCAAAATGAAAAATATTCAACAAAAAAAATTGTGTAGAATGATTGAGTTTTAAAACCATCAAGTCTCATCAACATCTATAAATTTCAATGGCAAAATGCCCAAAATAATTATCTTGCAAAATATGCTCTAAAATTTTATTAAAGATTGAATATTTTGTATTCGAGTGATTTAAGCACAGCTTAAATGTCCTCTATAGTGAAAGCCAAAACTTAAAATTGTTAAAAATTGATTAAACTTTCATGTGATGATGATTTAGCTCATTTAAAGCTTGTTTGATGGGGATTTAACGTAAAAGATAAGGAGAAAGCCAAAATCATTTTTCTTTCAATAGGTTTTATTCATACTTTAGGAAACACCACTTTAATCCAAGTTAACAGAAGATATGATGTAAGAAAATCTTTTAAATTGCATGAACTTCAAATCTAGAGAATTTTACCAATGAAATACATTTTCTTGATAAAAAAATTATTGAAAAAAAATTACAAACTAATATGAGAAACTTAAACAACATGCAAAACTAAGCTAAGAAAAATGTCAGAAACCAACTTCAAGCTAAACATTGAATATCAAGATTTAAACATTGTTCTTTTTGAGAGATTAAAAAAAGAGCTTGGTTAAGAGCTAAATACTTTAATTCCTGGGAAATTAGTGATTACTACTACGACTAATATAGCAATCTCTACTTGTCCAAGTTTCTTGTTCAAAAGAACCAAAGAAATTAAAAAAGTAAAATTGCAGAAGACAAATTCTAAGCTTACATTTGTGTTCTTCCTGGCGTAATAAATATTATACATGTATGTACTCAGTAGAGGAAGCTATACTATTAGTTTTAAGAAACACAATCAGAACTCAAGTAGTACATCCCTAATAAAATTCTTCTCCATGTAGCACTTTATTCGATTAGTACTAACTCATTATGCCAAGCTTCCCTCATTGCTTTGCAAGCTTTCCCATTGGTAGAAAAGAAGGGCAAAGAAAATATCCTCATGGTAATATGGTGATATGCAATGTTTTCTCCTCAAAAGGCTTCACGAGTCAACTCAAGGTCAAGTAATTTTAAATAGAGGGAGAATGATATGCAAGCCAAAGCATTGTCCAACATATGCTTAATTTTCCTTGTTTAGTAAGTTACTTGTTTTTTGGAGTAGCTTTGATGTCTTCCCAAGATTATGTTATACTCAATAATTTGATGTTGAGGTACCCATAAATTTTATGTATTATGTTATCATGTAATATTAACATATAATCTTTTTCTATATATTATTTTAATAAAAACATATGAGAGATTAAAAAAAGGAGCTTGGTTAAGAGCCAAAAACTTTAATTCCTGTGAAATTAGTGGAATACTACTACGACTAATACAACAATCTCTAGTTGTCCAAGTTTCTTGTTCTAAAGAACCAAAGAAATTAAAAAAGAAAAATTGCAGAAGACAAATTCTAAGCTTGCATTTGTGTTCTTCCTGGCGTAATAAATATTATACGTGTATATGCTAGATAATAGCTGTGTTGACTTATTGAATTTTATTTATTTTCAATTAGTTTACTATAATTTTAATTTTAATATTTATTATAATGTCTCATATATGTTCCTCATGACATTTTCAACCTTTCTTACAAATGGTATGATTTTTGCATGTTTTCTTTAAGAGTGATAGTTCAGTCAAATTTTCTTTTGAATTTAGGTGTAAAACTAAGATTTTTTTAAATCCCTATGATGGAATATATAAAAAGATCTTTGCCTAATATTTGCATTATAACTTCAAAAATAATGTTTTATTTATCTAAAAAAAGTACAAAACCCTATTTTTCTATGTAGGTATTTTTTGTGATTATCTTACATCTAAATTATTATTTGAATTTATCTCCACCATTGTTGCCATTTTTTTCATCATTGCCTTCGATCATAAATACTATTATAGGAGTTCCTTCTACCTACCCTACATTAATATTGTTTGTCCATGTCATTAGCCTCATGAGCAATAAACCTCATATATCTTTAGGCATTATATTGATTTTAGCTAAGCCACCCCAAAAGATTGTTCAAGTTATGAATTTAAGTACAATAGTAATCCCCATTACGATTATGACACCACAAAGAGTTCATAAGTGGTTGGCCTTAAACACTACATTAATCATTACAACCCTTCTAGAAGGAAACTTGGATTTACTAGCTTGAGCCACATCTTTTTTCACCACCTTTTATATAATACACCTTTATTCTTAATGTTTTGGATTTCTAGGTAAAATTGATTACTCCTGACACATTATAAATTAGCTTCCTCTCATTTTTAATTTTTTTAAAAATCATTTTCATTCATATCTTTGGCATTCTCTTACTATACTTTGAATAATATTTGGCATAGTTCACCTATTTTTACACATCTAATAAATGTAACAAACATTGCCTTAAAAGCTATTCAATTTTACTTCAAAATATTTATGAGAACATGTCAAATAGAATCTGTTGATGTAATCAACCAAAATGGTGAGAACTCCATTACGTTTATGGAAATGGGTAAGTTCGTGTGTGTGATTGCAATATGGAGAAAATTTTCTTTATACGATCTTCCTAATTTTTAAATATCTAATGTACATGTTCATAACGTTGAAAATGTATGTTTATTGAAAGATGCCAATCATATTAGTCCAATGCATATAAAGATTAAGTCTATTTAGTATAAGAGTTGAGAAGCTTTTCTTATGCGCATATTTGAGTATTGTATTTTATCTATTCTACTTATTAAATTTCCATGATACAACTACATCACAAGACGAATAGTATTAGTGATGAACAAGTGCAATGGATGATAATATAATCGATATAGATCGTATTACTCCATTGTGTGCCATTCATTGTAAACATTCAAACTCGTCTGAGCTTCCACATATAGTGTATTATGATTATAGCACATTTTTCCTTACATAATGTTATGATTTGAAGTAGAGCTACATCATAATAATACTATATTTTTAGAGTATTTACTTTGTTGCATACATTCTTGATCCAATAGTTATTGAAGTTGTGTTGAGTAAATCATACACTTAAATGTATAGTTCTCACCAACAGGTGCTATTGAACTATTTTTATGTTATGATTTTTAATGCACATGAATGGTAACTCTAAAAAGTAGAAATACTTATCTTATGAAGAAAATATTTGTATTATACAAAATAGATGGAAAGCATGAATATCTTAATGCTACCACCATGTAATATGAAAATTGTTCCATATTTTAAATGTCATGCCCTCTATGATGAGAAAATGTATGGATGGTATGTAGAATTGATATTCCATTCTTATATGAGTTGAATTTTTAATTATGTGATTTTAACAAGAAATATTACTATTTCCTTTTTATACTAAGCTCCACTTTACGTTTAGCAAACTAGCTTACATGCATGCATCATGTGATTTGCTAATTACTATTGTATATTTTCTCTATCTTGGAATAGACTCAATAACACACTACAATCAACTAAAATGTGTAAATTTCTAATTTTCAATTGATTACAAAATTAAAAACCCCTATTTATGGCTACTTCCTTGTCTTTCATGGTTTTTTCATTTATTTAAAATTAAAAAATCTAAAATCATTTGCTTTAAATTATGTCTAACAAAGGGAACCACCTAATCACTTCCACTATTTTTTTTCCAAAGTTCTTGCCAATTAATGTGTGATTCACAAAATAATTTGTTTGAAATCTTCCTACAAAGTTTGAATGACAAGAAAAAAGCTTATTATGATGCAACAATTCTCTTTATTTTTAATATTTTATCAATCAAAGTTTTTATGTAAGCTACTTTCTTCAAACCTATATATAGTGCGGAGCACAAATAAGTGAAAGGATCATTTATTTAATGCAATCCTAACCCCTTGCAAATTTCGTTTACCTAGCATATACTCTTTTTTTCTATAGATGTTCTTACTTTCAATCTTTACATTGAAGAAGCTTGTAGAGTGTTGGAAGAGTTGTAAAAACATACTAAGATTAATAATAGTTTTTAGATGTCCTCATGTAATGATAATTATGTTGTTTCTATAAGCTAGGAGAGTGATAAATATAGATGATCTATGATATCCATATAATATCATTCTTTTTTAAGGAAAAAATTTTAGTGCTTCTTTTGAAGAACTTTATGAATGCGATGAAAAGAAAGGAAGATAGAGGATTACCCTGATTAAGACCAATTGAATGTTGGATAAACTTACTTTGTAATGCACTAATGATTGTTGATATCCATGCATTGAAAAGTAAATTGGTGAGCCCTGTTAAAAAGCTTCTTATTAACATTGTACTTGGAGAGTGTCTCACAAAGAAATTTTCACGATATATTGTAATTCCCATTCCCCAAATCCAACTTATCAATAAAATTACCACTTTATTTTTGTTGTTAATAGAATATATTAATTATTGAAATGATAATATGTTATGTACAATATCTTTACATTTATAAAAGAGGCTTGCTTTAGAGAAATTTGTTTAACAAAAATTTGTATATTTAATCAACAATGAGCTTTGTGAATGATTTTTTCATGATGCTTTCAAGAATATTTTGTCTAAAATCAATAATGATTTCTATGTTATGAGATTTTGGAATATATATAATGTTTGGGCCTAAACTCCCACAAAGAATTGGAGATCTTATAAAAATTACTTTACCAGAACAAAAACAACATTAGAGATTAAATCCAAATAATTAGTCAGGAGTTTTCCATTAAGACCATCTAGGCCAAGAGTGTTATCTAAATTGATATTAAAAGTTACATCTTTATTTCCTCCTTAGTGTTGCACTATTTTGTTAATTCTTTGCTTTCGTTAATAAGGAAAGGATGTAGTTCAACATATTTTCACCTTCAATTACTTAAGAACACATAAAATTATTTTGAAAGTGGTTGATTATAATTGTTGTTTTTTGTCCTCTTAATTTGCTTCTTCACTTCCCCACTATTATATAGGAGAATATTGTATTTCCTTCTCTATTTATTAGCCATCTAATTCCTTGTTTCTATTTCAAAAAAAATTTCACTCTTTCAAAATCTTGTTAACAAGAATTAATAAGATAAATACTTTCTACAAATCCTTCTTTGGTATTCCTTAAAAAATTATATATTTGTGATTCACCTCTTCCTTATCTAATTTAATAGCATCAAATAATTTTGCAAATGTGGATGTTTTCAATCTTTAATACACATTTTATGTCCAATTTAATTTAAAGCTAGGGCATTAATCCCAAAGTAGTTTAAAGAATAGTTCCAATTGTTGTCCATTGTCTATGCAAATGTAGGTTGTTTCAAAAACTTGTTATGAAATTTAAATTTTTTGGGAAATGAAGGATGAATTTTGATGATATTTAATGGAAGAGGCTTATGACATGATCGAGTTCTAACATGGTCATGAATTATAAAAGTTGAAAGTAGTTATCTATTTTCCATTTACCAGCAACCTATCTAATATTTTCTAAACACATTCAATTACCTTTTCTTTATTATATAAAGGGATAACAAAAAAAATCATTACTACTTAAGATGACTTAGAATTATGAAATCATCAAACTCTTAGATTGATTTTAGTTTAGGAGTAGATAGTCCATTGTAATAATCTGAAGATGTGATTTCATTAAAATTCCTATCCACCATCCATGGATTTGTAGTATAGTTGACAATGTGAAATGGCTTGCCCATAATAAGCTTCTTATCGATGCCATGCTTTTATCAAAGGTGAATGTGTTGCTTGCTTCAGAAACATAGGCTTGATTCTTGATATTGATATGAATAAACTACTACTCATTAATGTCAACATTATAGTTGAAGTCATTCGAAATAATCTATATCTTGTTTGACATATTATATAATAAATCTAAAAAATTGAGTTTAATATCAAATTTTTATGTCTTATCCACAAGAGACAAGTGCCAACAAGGCAAATTATCAAACAATCTATATTTTAATAAATTGATTAATCACATGGCTAAACCATTTTCTTTAACACTCTAAATATTTCGAAATAAGGAATTATTTATTAATACTAGTATTATCTACAATTTGTATAGTTGAAAGCATCCTTTAATTCTTTTTTGGTTAATTATTTTTTCTTGAATCTTCTACAATCATTTTCTCATCCTTTGAGATTTCAGTGGATTAAACTACTCCATAGTTTAAATTTCAAACTTAGAGGTTTTTCAATTCCATAAACTTCTTCACTAAAATTTTTATGATCTAGATTATCATATCAGTGCTAAATTTTATCCAATGAATTTTTTGAATTAGAAACTTTATTATTGTTCTTCTCATTTTTTAGAATTTTTGATGGAACTATAATCCTCAAATAATTAGCTTGCTAGGAAATTGCACTCCCTTATATATATCTTCATTTCATTACGACTAAGGATGTGCTCAACTATTTTTATTTTTGTTGAGACCTATGTTTGAATAGCCATAGTGGATTTCCTGGCCAAAGGGTTAACAATTTAGTAACCATTTTGGTAGCTTTGGTCTTTCCCAATTGCTGGTTATTTTTGTTCACTTCTTTATTGATATTTTGTCTATTAATTACATGACCCTATTCCTCGATATAAAACCATGAGAGTTATCAAATTATTATTACTTTTTGTCTTCAGCTACCTCATTTTTATGTTTGTTGCTTCCTTTGTCATTTTTGTGTAAGTTATCATACTAGATTTTCTGATAGAAGCTACTATTTGAAACCACTTTAGTGGAAATTCTTAATTTGGTCTGTCAACTCTTTTCCTAACTCCACATCAATACATAAGCACTTTTAGGATGTGTGAGATTCAAAGTAGCAACATCTACCTTCAAAGGACCTAGTCACCGATGTTATTGGCAGGTGCTTTATTGTTTTCCAACCAAAGCAATTGATTTAAATTCAATTAAAAGAAATTTTAGAAGCCATGCACGATTGAGATGGACTACAAAAAGTCTTACAATGTTCACTCAAATTGTAATATGAATAGCTTGTGTGCATGATGAAACATGTTAAGAGATATTTACAAAATTTTCCTTCAATTTAATAAGAACCTTTTGCAACATATGTAACTAAATAAATTTTTCATTGACATGTACATTTTCTTTTCTTAATTGAATATTCTATCAATTCAAAACATCAATGCAAGAATTACTTACAAATAATTTTATTCACAATAAATATGCTCATTTATAAGTCATTTAGAAAATAAATATGTGACTTAGCCATTTAGAGTAATTCATTACTTGAAAATTTTCATACCTCTTGTAACTCATGAATATGGTGTTTGTGCTTGTTTCTTTTGACATTTAAATTAGCATAATATTGATTAGCTTCATATGTTCATTTACTAATTAATTAATATGTTTAGATAAATTATCACCACATTCAACAAGGGAGATATCATCAAGATATCAATAAAACTTTGCACCTTTGACTCACAAATTTAGTGACAGAATAAATGACGTTTGCTTTCTTTTCTATTTCTTTTGCTTCTTCTTCTCTTTTTGTACGATTTGAGACAATTTATCCTCAAATAACTTACCTAAATCGTGCATTTCTTTGTAACAAGAAGAAAAGTTGTAGACTTTTATCCTAATGTTATGAGACAAAGGAAAGTGTAAACATTTTTGTCGTCTTGCATTTTGTTGAATAATTGTACTTTACATATGACCCTTATCATCAAGAATAATTCTATAATGGACAAATAAATTAGACAAATTATAGTTTACATTTCAAAAAAAATCTTTAAAAGCATTTTTCTATAGTGCATAATGTTTCCAAATAAATAAAGGAGGATAATCAACAATGTTAACAAATATTGGAAACAATTCATCATAAAAAATGCAAGACAATGACTTTGTATAAAAAACTTCTACATGGTACATGACCCATATGACAACAATTAAAAGGACTACAGTTGCTATAGGAGCTAGGTTTTTTTCATATTTTATTTGTTAACATAAATGATTTTTTCTATCTAACAATTACTACGATCATTTTAAATCCATCCTTAGATTTCTAAAATACTATTATTAAATAAATAATAATTAAAAAATAAATAAATAAAACATATAATGATTCAAATAGTTCATCCACAAACACAAATCCTTCATTAAAACATAGTTGACCTAGCCAGGCACTTACTAAACTAGCAACATTTTCAATAAAGTGGGCAAACTAGAAATCCTTGCAACAACTTCATCAATCACTGATTCACTACAACACCTTGAGCTTGCAATGATTTGCTAGCCTTGACGATAATATAAAAAAATTGTAGTGGTTGTAAGAAAAAAATTTATAACACAGGAAAATTTTATAGCTTTTACCTGAATCCCTTTTGAAAAAAGTGACACAATATCTAAACATATGATGAAGATATTATTGTGCTTAGAATAAAATAAGTAATGATAATAGAATGAAATGTGTTCATCCATCTATTCTAAGATAAAATAATAGTCCTACTTCTATTAATGATGAATCACTCAATTTTAAAGGCAAGTCAGGTTATTTTATTTACTTTCCTAAAGTGATTAAAATAACAATTATGAATTTAGTAATTATCCATAAACTTACATTCAATAGATCATTCTAAGACAATAAGTAGATAGAGCTGATTGCCTTAAAAAACCACTATCTCATCTTTACGTGTTTTCCAATCACTTGTTGAGCATTAGACTAATGAACTAATTCACACACATGGTTTCTCTCAAATGGATCTAATTATCCATTCATTTCATGGACCCAATAGTTCTGTTTAAGGGCTTCTACATTATATGTTGGTTTTGTAAAACATACAAATGCATTATTACTAATTTCTCTTATAGAGACTATAGCCTTAACTCTATGATTAACATTTATTTTAATTAATTTCTGTAAATGTGAAGTGTATTGTTTTCAATCATTACCTAATTGATGACTAGAACCACTATTTTACATTTAAGTTCATCTTCATTCATGTCTAAGTTCTTCAAGGCCTTTAGCTCTCAATCTTAATTTTTTGTATTTACCTTTTGAATACACTCATCAAATACTATATGTGTTATTTACTCTACATTTCAAATATCTATGTTGTGAACTCTACAACATTTTTAATAGTGGTGTACCTTAAAAAACACCTATGATTGCTTTTTTATCAAAATTTTTCAAGTTAGCCTTTTCATAAATAATTATTGTGCATTTACACCTAGAAACTTAAAAGTTGCTAATAATTTAATTCTTATTTTTAAATAAATCATAAGGAATTTTCTTAAGTTCCATTCTTAAATTCATCTCTTATATAATAAGGTTTTTTAATGACCTCAGTAAAAAAGTAGTGTGGTTGGTTGTATTTGACAAACATAGATCTACTGATGTTTACTAATGTCCTACTACTTCTTTATATTATCCTTTTTTGTTGGCATGTATAAGAACATGTAAGCTAATTCCTTACACTTATTCCTTTGTAACAATCAAAAACCTCCTCATTCTTAGAATCAACATCATTATCATTTTGAATACAAATTAGGTTGTGATTGGTTTACTTTTCTAGCACCCTTATCAAATTTAAAAAATTTTAAAATTCCTCACTCTAACTTGTAAGAAGTACAACCCAAGTATATCTATAAAATTCATTAATAATCATTAATCCATACATTTTTCACCAAAACTCAGGGTTTGTATGGCTAAAAAAATGTCTAAATAAACTATATTCAAAGGTCTATCAAGGTTTATGCCATTTTTAGTTTTGAATAAAGATTTAGTTTTCCTTTTTGATAAGATTTACACATTTTCCAACTAATACTACTTGGCTTAGAAGGACCTCAAACTACATCTAGTACGTTCATCTTTTTGATAAAAAATAATCTACATGACTTGAACGTTTACACCATAAAATGTTCTCACTTATATTTGCAACTAGGCATTCTAATTTTCTAACGTCTAAAAGATCAAAATTAATAAGAGTCGTCTTTTCTTCTAGTTCCTAATACACTTGATCATCTTTTAATATTTTGTAACATTTAGTATCAAAATTAACAACATACTCATTATCAAAAAATTTGCTTGTACTAATTAAATTAAATTCTAATTGATGACAAACAAATGTAATTAAAAGTGTAAAATTACGCATATCTCCATAACTAATTCTAATTACCTTCTTCCTAGAGTTCTCTCCAAGTTTTTTCCATCTTTTGGGACCACATTCTATTCATATATTTTCTTATCAATCTTTAGTCATATGTCTTGAGTATCGATTATCTAATACTGAATAGCTAGATCTTGATTTTCCCCTTTACATGTGGCTGTAAATAAGTTGTAAATTTTTACTTACTAATAAAAATGTTATTTTTATTCTCCTAACTTGTATACTTACATCTACAAAACATTCCTTAGTATACCCCTTCTAACATATCAATACACTAAATTATCTATTCTCTAACCTTAGGAACCCAAGTAAGATTTGGTTCACAACTAACATTCACTACTGGTGGATCACCCTTTTGAAATATGTTTTTGAACTATAAATTCTTTTCTTAATTTGATAATCCTTAATTATATGACCATTTTTTCAACCATCAAATTATTTAACTTTTGAAACATTAAACATGTGGTCAAAAGAAGACATATATTTATGCTAAGAAAAATAAATATATGGCATTAGAAATTTTTGCATGTTTAAGAGAGTAAATCTTTATTTCTAAATGAGTGGTTTGCTTTTTCAAAAAAGCTTTCTCAATAATCATGGAAGCTTTTTCACACAAATTTTAGGTATTCATATTTTCATTTTCTCACTTTATTTCATGTCAAAATTAGAAGTAAAATTTTTTTATAACTTTTCAATTTTTTATCAATGGATATTAATTGAGTTAAAGCACTAATAATTTCTTAGTTGTTTTCTACAACTTCACAAGATCAATAACTTACCTCATTATCTTCTTGTTCATTAGATGCACTTAATTCATCATCATTTTCCTTGATGCTTATCATTGCTTCCTCATCAAAATTTGAAGTTGCAAGCTAGAATCTTTCAATGCACTCCAAGTAGACTAAAAATCTTTCTTCTTTTACATTCTCTTCATTTTATTCTAGCTTCCTTTTGGTGTCACTCACTCACAGACTTTCTTGCCTAACAAGGCTAGCATTGCGGCATTAGTAGCATTATGGTGCCATCATATTCTCCCTTGATTTCTTCTTCTTTGAAAACTATTTACAAAACATTTTACCAAATTTTTAGCTAAACCTTTAATGTAAAGATTGAGCTCTTTGTCTAGATCAATTGAAGAGATGATTGTTAAGTTTGAATCATCTATACTTGAATTAAATGCCAATGATTCTTCATTCTATGCTCCATGCTTTTTATTACTTATGAAGCCCTCCCCTTCAACTCTCCAATTCTTCATATTTTCTCCAAAATTTGTTCTAATGATCTCATAATCAAGAGTAAGAATATTTATTTTTTACTTCAACGTGGTAAAGTGCTTTTATAAGTTACTTCTAACATCTTCCAACCATTATGCGTGATCATTATGAGATATTCCACAAAATAATGTAGTTGACTGCTATGGCAATTGATTTCCCCATTCTCTTTTTGTCACTATGGAGTTCTTTAATAGATTTGATGTTATTAGTGCTTGAATCTCTTAGTAAATCACAAAGATTATTGATCACTTCCAATAATTCTAAGTTAATTGATTTCATAAAACTTCTAAATATTTTTTTAATATAAATATGATCATTTTTAAATAATAATGTACAAAAATATATATAGACATTTACTTAATATAACACTAATATCAATCATTGATAAAGTCATACAAAAAGGTTAATTGAACAAAGAAACTAACAAACACTTGTACTTTGGTAAGCAAACAAAAACATATAATAGAAATTAAAATTAATATTTATGATAAATATAAATCATGCAAACTTAACGAAATAAGTAAAACATATAGATAGATCTCCCATGTGATTCAACATACTATTTGTAAGCAACCCAGTCTAAGACCAATAGAAGTAAAATATGTGTGCATGAATCCCACAAGAGGGAATCGAATTATGGGTTTTAGAATTTTTTTGCTACCATTGGATAGTTTTTACTTTTCAAAAATGCCTTTGTAGATATAGTTTTACTTTTTAGAAAACTTATTATTCAAATTTGTATAAAGAATTTCTTAGTTTTTTATGTTGAAAATAAAAAAATTAACAGTAAAAAAATTATTTAGTTTGTTGGTTCAAACTAGAACCAACGTTTGACCACCAATTAAGCTTGTAAAAGACACCATTTAAATAAAAATTACAACTTAGCAAGTTTATTTTTGGTTGACCTCCATCTATTGGCTTTTGTGGCTTCAACCATATCCCATGATCTTGTGAGCTCAAGCCCACTTAGTTCTTTAATGAGATCAAACTAGACTCAGACTTTAATAAATATTAAGGGCCATATTCTGAAAGAAAAATAAAATTATTTTAAGAAAAAAAACTCAAGGTAAAATTGTATGATTTTTTTATGATTTTTTATGATTAGAACAAGGCACAATGAGTTGGAAATTGTTAAAGGAAGTGAGAATACCACTAGTTGATGCACTTAGGCAGAGGTTTTTTGAAGTTTAAGAACTAATAAGCCATAGTAGGTTGCCAAAAGGACTTACTATAGAAAAATATTATGTAGTACTCCATTAGGGTGTCGAACCTTTATTCATGTTCGTCATTTCATTCAATGAATGGTTTTTCATAGAAAGCATTTAGTCATAATAACTAAAAACTCAAGAAAAATATTATTTTATATGCTGCTACAAAACAGCTTGCAAAATCTTCCAAGAAGGCTTTTCCATTGAAAAAACAAATAGCAAGTGAATAAGCTATTTGATAGATTCTGCTAGAGCAATTGGATGCAATCGGAAATGATGTAGTCCTTCAAATCAATGAAAGTAAAACAAAAAGAAATATGAATGGTTAGATTACAGAGGATGTGATCAAACTAACGTTGTCTTTTAAGTGTTTCGTGTTAAGGAAATCCCACAAGAGAGGGGGTAAATTGTGTATTTAAAAATTTTATAACTTTCGAAATTAAAACTTAAAAGTTTTAAGCACGAATAAAGAAATTTGAACACAAAAGCTTTTAGGTGGTTCGACTCAAAACCGAGTCTACGTCCACCCCCAACCGGTGTTGGGAAAAAATCCACTAAATGCACCAATTACAAGTGAGGTTTTTCGTACGGTTCACCTCAAACCTAATTGGGATTTTTACTACGGCTAATCCCAAACCTACTTGAGTTTTTCTTCGTGCTCAACTCAAACTCGGGGCTTTAGCACTACTGACGGGACGCCCTTACCCCAAAACGAAAAACACAACGATTGGCAAAAAGAACTTAGAAGAAATAGGAGAAAAAAGGAGGCACACACAATAGAGAAATTAGAAGGATAAAAATGGGAAAAATTGAATCATGAACCTCTAATTTCAAGCGCCTTGTTGCACTTTTCCTTTTGAGCTTGAAGGCACCGTTTTTTGCTTGTGATTGCTCGAATTTGAGATCTGAAATCTTTGAAATAATTTAGCAAAGGTAAACTAAATAAATCTTAATTCATTCCTATTTATAGAGCTTAAAATTGAGCTCAAAACAAACCTTC